>OY730194.1:91541018-92141018 GCA_963422505.1 Pseudognaphalium luteoalbum
CGTCAACTTACATTATGATCAACAAGTATCTCAGATATGAGGCTACCGTCATTTATATGCACTTGAAGCGCATTTAACACGTCAACTTAATATAATTTTAATTAAAATTATATTATCAATTAAAAAGTAACTTAAATATTATGTTCAAACAAATTATAGACAGACCCGAGATGTATATTAATGTAAGAAATAATATTTTTAACGTTTACTTAATAAGATCACAGGGTCGAGATATTATCATATATTTGTTAATTAAAAAGCTATTACTAACAAAGTCTACAATTAGATAACTCTAATCGTAAAGTTTGAAATCTTTTATTTCTCATGATACAATTTATATAAAAAAAATTATACATCAAACAACCCATGTAATACACGTACGGGTATACATACTAGTAACATGATATACTAATAGTTACACAAAACATTGGATGACCGATCTCCTCTTAAACCACGAATCCGGTATCAAGAACATGATCAATCTCAAGACCAACTAGTGTAATACACAGAGATTATCCTTTAGTAATATAACTCTTGATCAATTCACAATGATAAAGACAATATATTTCAATATGTCGATCAGTTATTAAATATTGGTCTAAGTAGTATGGTTCGTATTTAAGCTTACCATGAAGTGATTTACTAACTGCGCATGATGTTCATTACGATCGCATGTTACATCTATTGATCAACTGAAAGCAAAGACAAAATATAAGTCATCTCTTGATCGAGGCTTGATCATTTTGTAAATCTTTATAATCATCTTATGCAAGATTTAAAAATTATGTAAATCTTTTGATCAAGGCTTGCTTCATACCCACCTTGTAAATCTTACCTTGATCATTCTTATGCATGATCAAGGCTTTATGACATCGTTAAAATTTGATCCTTTTAGGGATAACACACGGAATATCATATTTAATTAAACATAATTATTAACACTAATAAATATCCAATTAAACATCAAGGCTTGTTTGTGTTATCATCAACGATGGATAGGTGGTATTGGGATGTCAATGGTGAAGGTAATTTTACCGTAAAAGAGGTTCGTATATTGATCGATGATGTTGTGCTGCCTAGAGATGAAAATCCAACAAGATGGATTAAATATATTCCTATTAAAATTAATATTTTTGCTTGGCGTGTTCGACTTGATCGTCTTCCTTCTAGGAGTAACTTATTCCGTCGAGGAGTGGTTTTGGATTCATTGGAATGTCCAATCTGTTTGGATGAGTTTGAAGATTCATATCATTCTTTCTTTAGATGTGAATTAGCGAAAGGGTTGATGTCTTTATTCTGCCGTTGGTGGGATATAGATTTCGTTCAGGTGAATTTGTTCGAAGAGTGGCTCAATTGGTTCAGGTCGATTCAAATTTCATCAAAGTTAAAGATGTTGTTAGAAGGTGCGTTTTATGTGATGTGGTGGCATATATGGAATTTCAGAAATCAAATACTCTTTGGCTCCTGTGTTCCTAGGAGATCGATTCTTTTTGGTGAAATTGTCATGAAATCTTTTATATGGATTTTGAGTCGATGTACTAGGAAGTTTTTAAGGGATCTTTGGATGCAAAGCTCTTCTTTGATTTCGTTGTAATTTTCTCTATTTTTCTATCTTTTAATAAAATTTCGCCGTTCAAAAAAAATATTTTAATCTGAAAGCTAAAAGATAACTCTTGTATGTATTAACAACCCTTTCATTTAATTTAATTAATAGATTATTTAATCTCCATCTTCACGTTAATTTATTCTAATCTTAAACTTTTAAAGTAACTTGTATATAAACAATCCTCTAAGATTTGGAAAACATACCGTTTTACGAAAGCATGTAACGTTCATCATAATATAATATATTGGACTGGTTGGTGATAACCGTCAAATGGTCGATTAACCCTTAATTATGTATTCTTGATTTTTCTTATTCTCTTTCAAACTTAAGATGAACATATAAAACTTGACATTAAAATTTAAAAGCATTTATGAACCTTTTCACTCCTTATATAACACACCGTCTATTTATAAGATGTCATGTATTCATGTGTCTATCATATATTATCAATATTTATTAATTAATGGAGTTGATAGATACCACACCATTTTTTATGCTTACACCAATATTTATGCATTAGGGTATGTACCGTACAAAACTGTAATGCACACAGTTTAGTGTAGATATCAAAAGATGTGTTGCATCTATCATTATCCATTAATTATCCCCTAATATCAATTGAGAGCCACTTATGAATAGTAAGTATTTTGTCTTTTGTGATTTATATTTATAGATAAGTAATATAGATTGTAAAAAATTTCAAATTAAGTTAGTAGAGTAAGTGGTAGTCAACATTCATTTAAAACATGTTTTGCGGATATGATGCAAGTTCAATTCATGACCCATGCATTTTATTTCTACATTTATTTTCATTTTTTTTTTCTAAAAATCATGTGACTTTTAGTTATTATATTTGTTATGACTATCACACTATATATATAACATATGATATAATGGTTAATGAATATAACGATTAATAATAAGACATAATGTGTTGTAAATTTTAAAATTATTCTTTTTATTATAATGACAAAATATTTATCAATAATGTATATTTTTGTCGTTGAACTCATATGCTAATGGTTGTGAGACCACTTTCATAACATTATGTTAAAGATAATTGAAATGTTTATTTCAATTTGTTTTTTCAAAAATAAAGTGGACTTTATATGTTTAGAGTTTTGTTATAGCTATCAAACTGTTATTAAATTATCTTTTAAGAACACAACACATAATCATCACGAATATATCTTAAGCGAAATGTGAACTAATAACCCGATATCTAAAAAACAACATTGATATGGTTAAGTTAAAGACCATTTATTTTAAAATATATACTCAAACATTAAAATCGATGTACACAGTATTTTATCCCATCACGAAGCGTGGGCATGTAAAACCTTGTTAATATCAACTATCGTATTCTTTTTTTTCTTCTATTTTTTACATACATATTATACATATAAAAATATCTCATATCTTCAAAAATGAAAATATTTACATATAACTTTTCATATTATTCTCATGCTTATTTTATTATTACTAGATTATTTTTCCTCTTATACAAATCAACTCCAAAGATACTTGCTAGATAAATTATATGAAACACTTGATCAAATTATATGAGTAAGGGTTAAGTATCTGAAAATGTATCAAATTTGTCATGAATGTCTATTGTATGTATCATACTTACGGGAGGTGTATTTAATGCATCCAACTTTCAAAAACGGTTTATTGTATGTATTTTGATGATGTGTCGGCCGTTTACGATGCCACGTGTTGTCCTTAGAAGATGACACGTCATTAAAATATATACAATAAATCGTTTTTGAAAGTTGGATGCATTAAATACACCAACCGTAAGTATGATACATACAATAGACATTCAGGACAAGTTGAATGCATTTCTAGATACTTAACCCTATAAGTAATTGACCGATAAATTACAGTTATGAAACAGAAAACACTAATATATATATACACTCATGATTACTCTAAAATCATTTATGTGAAGTGTTCCATCTTATTATATTATTTATAATCATAAAAAAGTAGGTTTAGTGCTCTTGCAATGCACAACAAAGAATTAAATCTAATTCTATTCCAGTATTATTTGACAAAATATCTAGAAATATGCATTAATATACGTCTATACGATCAAAATCCTTGTGAATATAATAATACGGTGTTTTATTAATTTATGTATGTTAATAAGGCTCGAGTCCAATAAAAGAGTAAGAGACATATTTAGGAACATTGAGGGCGTGTTTGGTTGCAGTGAAATTTCTTTATTTTTTTATAGGAAATGGGAAGTGTCAAGAAATACAATTAAAAATAAGAAAATGTGTTTGAATATAAGGGATAAAATTTTTCTTTTTCAAAAATAAGTATAAATAAAAAGTAGTTTTTAGCTTTTTTTTTATAAAATTGAGAATATGAATTTTTCTTTTCTTTTTTTAATGCGTTTTCACTTTTTTCTAATTTTCTTATATTAGTTTTCTGAAAAAAATGAGAGAGTTTTTGTAATTATATACGCCGTGAATTTGACATTTTATTTCTTTCATGCCATATGTACCCAACCTTTTATATAACTCATGCTATACTAAAAATTTATTTGTAACTAGTGTTAAACTCGTGTGATGCACGACTAGCATTATTAAATGTCGTAATATGTGAATCGCAAGTTAAAATGATATTGAAATGGTGAAAACTTTCAAATTATAAAAGTAATTTTATTTATCGGTATTAGTGATACTTTATAAATTTTAACCTCTCAAAAATGAATTAATAACAACATATTTTTCCCACAATATATCAATGAAATGGGAAGATTAAAAAAGATGTGTATGTTATAAATTGACATTTTTTAGCTAACAAAAATTGTCTAGTCATTGTGATGTTTCCGTTTCCTATAGTTATAATATGTTAACCTTGCAATAATTGATAAACAATGTGTACTGTTTTGGTCAAAAATTACACTAAGCAATTAAGTGATCAAATTTAGAAATGTGAGGTTGGGTGCTATAAATTACTTTCAAGATAATTACGCTTTTACACGATTATTTATATGAGCAAACGATGATTTTAAATAGAAAGTTATGTTTTGAATCCTTTGATCTGTGAATCCTTGTTGAAAATGTATTTAATAATGAAAACAAATGATTGTAAATAAGATTATTCCAAAAGTTTAAGTAAAATGCAAAGTACTTTGAAGATAATGCAAGTTATACGATCAACAGACTAGTAACATGCAAATTATACGATGAAAATATAAAGTGAATGCAATCGACACAAGGATATACGAGGAAAGCCCTTGATCAAGGTTGATCGCCGGCACAAAACCTCGGGAAGGATCAAATGATCCTTGCCTTTGTTAATCTTATTAAAATAAAAGTAATCGATTACAAACTAAGAGCACAAGGATGATCGGCTATGTGTTTATTTAAGAATTCGATAAAGTGTTGGTGAATGTGTTTTAGAATAAGTGAGAGCAAAGTATAAGTGTTTTTGCAGGTGTAAATAATGATTATTCGTCCTCCTAATCGATCATCCATGCCTCATTTAAATACTAGAAGTGTATAACAATATTTCCGAGATTTCAGGGATCCTCCGATGTAGGGTGAAGACCACCAACATCTCTCTTGACTTTATTTTACACGTGCAGTGGACTTCGTCTTCATATAATCATATCAAAGCTTCTTCACATAATTCGGAGCATATCCCATTAACGCATTTTATCCATGACCTGGTCAATACTCAAGAAAAATAAACGTGTTATACAGCACATGATCCTGAATTAATACAGATCCAGGATCCTGAGCTGTGCATACTTCATAATAAACAAAGGATCCTTGCTTAGCTATCTCATTTGTCCATGATCCTGCATAATTACGTTAGATAAATGTATCCTGAATAGGATCTTGCAGAATAAATAATAAGGATGCTTCCAGGATCCCTAACTATAACTGTGATCCTGAAAGCAGAGTCATAAAATATCAAATATAAAACATAAATACCTTTCATACCTGCCTGACGATACTATGGTGATAGTAAGGATCCTGCAGTATCAGTTAAAAATCTACCCACAACAATTGCCCCCAAAGTTATAACGTTTTTCAGGATCCTTAAACGTTGTAACTTCTCAGGATAACCGCTTAAATCGTGTTAGGTAGTTACATCGATTAATGCGCCTGAATACTTATAGCGATTCTGACGCACGTCATATCCTATTCATCCTCTACTCCATCTTCTTCTCGACTCATTCTCAGGTATTGCTTCCTTCTCTTATTTGTTTTCTTCATTATTTAGCTATTCTTGCGTCAAAAATGAACCCTGTAACTAGAAACGAGTCAGACCAACATGAAATTATTGATCAAAAAATGATTTCCGACCCCGTTCCTTCTTTGTTATCCGATTCCGATATACTAAAATTCAAAAGTGCTTTTCCTGAAAACACCATTTTTCGAGCTTATGATCCTAATATCCATGCTGATCATCGATCAGACCGATGGATATGCTTTCCCGAATTCCCTTTTTCCCTAGGGCTTAAATACCCTTTTCCAGATGTTTTCATGGATTTTTTCAATATGACAGGGCTTTGTTACTCACAAACAATGCCCATGATTTGGCGTACACTTTTTGTTATCCAATCCGTCAATGACTCCCATCATACACATCTTGGAATTCCTGAAGTAGCCCAAACTTATCACCTTCGCTCCCACGGTTCCAATTATTTTCTCTTCAAAATCAAATTGAAGCGTAAGTATCTCATTCTATGCGCTACTCAGAATGATCCCAAATGGAGGAAAAAAAATTTCTTCGTCGATCGAAAATCTCTTCCTGACGGAGAACTAATTCCAACTGTTTGGCTCACTATGGGTAGGATAAAAACTATTGCACGAATGTGCCTTTATATGCACCCACTTTTCTGATTTTCCTTGTTTCTTTTGCATCAATTTTTGAGAACTTAGCTCCCCCTCTTCCTCATTCTGAAGAATTGATAAGGAGTTTTCTGCAAATTCCTGAAAGTGACGGGACATTTTCATACCCCTCTTTACCGGAAATCATGAAGTCACAAAAAGCAACTCCAACTACACCAGGTAAATTTCACATTCTAAAAAATTTCTTCTTAATTCTGTACTCTTAACATGATCGTATTCTTAAAACAGCATCCTTCTTTTCCTTGTCGAACATCGATGATGAAGATGTGCCGATCAAGGAGGAAAAATCAGTTGTTGAACCCAGCAAAGCTAGAGTCCTTAATCTCCGTAATAGGTCAATTACCAAGAAAAGGAAAACCAACATTATTGAGGATCCTGATGAGCCCATACTTGATTTTGATGAGGTATACATTGTCATTCTTGTTTAATTTTTCACCTAGATTTCACCCTTATGTATTCAATTGTATCTGTCTTTTTCAGGCTATGAAACAAGCTGCCAAATGTTATAAAGAGAAAGTGGAAATGGTTGAGAGCACAAAGAAGACAGCTATCATTGCTGCAGAATCTTTTACTCAGGAAATTGCTTATTTAAAGAGAGAAATCGAGGATCTCAAGGCTTATGCTGCTCAAAAAGATGCCGAAGCTCTGAAGAGAATTGTCGAAGAACGAGAGATTATGGTCACTGATATCAAGAAAGATGCAACTACTGCAGTGCTCAAAGCCAGGATCCTTATGGTGAGTGAAGCAAGTGCTAAGGGTCTTGACACATCATTCTAGAATATCCGAGCCTGGCAAGATAAATTGGCAAAATTGAAGGGTGATGACCCAGATGTTGGAGCTTTCCTTGATGAAACCAGTGGCAAAGGAACCAAATCACTAGCCAAGAAGACTCCTGACGCATCAACACAGAAGGTCACAATTGATGTCGAAGATACCGAGATGAACCATCCAGCATCAGAAATTCCAGAGGATCCTACTGTAGTTGAAGATTTAACCCCGGGTAAGGAAGGCATATGACTAGCCGAAGCCTGGTTTTGATTTTATGTTTTTAGATTCCAAGGGTTGTGATTAACAAACAATTATTTAGAGTGAGGTTGATCTGGCATGATCAACCATGGTTGTGTTAAATGTGGTTTATGTTGGCCACCAGACAATTTTATTTTCTGCATCTTTTGAACTCCAATCTTAGGATTACATAATCCTTTAATCTTTTGTTGTTATTAATATTAGGATATTATCTATGCCTTATGTCTTCAGGATACTAAGAAGATTCCCTTAGTATACATATATCTGCTTGATAGCTGTTTAGAAACAGGATCCTGAGGAGATTCCCTCAAGATACATCCAGGATAATGAGAAGATTCTCTCAATATCCATTCTGCAGTTATAGGTTTCAAGGATCCTTAAACGGATCTAAGATAATCTTGAGTTTAGGATCCTAAGATTTCAGGATCCTAAAATATTTTGTTGATAGTGATAAATGCCAATAGATATTTCCTGTTAACATGAAAATGCCAACAATTCATAAATTGATTGTGAAAACGATTTCATTTAACTTCGAAAAATGTTTATGATTTTCAAAAATACATTTTATGATATTTAAGTCAAAATAATTTTGATAATTTTGAAAATATTGGAGCTAACCAATGAAAACTTTTAATAATGTGAAAACATTATAGTCTTTAGATAGTTAAACAAACCATAAGAGTGACATGTAAATGTCAATTCATTGGGTAATGTGAAAACATTACAAACCGTTTGATTCTTGGGATAAGCCATTTGAGACAATAAAATGTCTAACCAATTGGGTGATGTGAAAACATTACAAACCTTAGAGTGACGTGAAAACGACACAAACCTTAGGTCGATACGTTTAGTGCACATCAGTATCGACAATCATTAGCGTTTGATCTATAGGCCAATGGAAATGAAGTTTTCGGGTACCAGAGGAATCACCGATTCCCTAACCGTGACACTATAATCAAACATCATGCGCAACTAGCGGGGCGTATAAACCCTAGAGGTGTTTATCCATTTGGAAACCTCTAAACCTTAGAGGATCGATGGTGTTTTGGTCAAAAATTACCCAAGGCAATTAAGTGATCAAACTTTGAAAGTGTCGCACCCCCAAATTCGGGTTGCGGAAGCGAATCAGGTCGGAGCGCGACTAATCAATAAACAAAAGCACATAAGATAAAGTGAACGACTCTATATGCGTCGTTTAAACCATTACATTGGTGATATAAAAGTTTTACAATGTTATACTGTTTACAAAAGATCGCAAGCTAAATGTAAGAGATTCTAAGGCATATCTATTTGTACAAAATGTAGAAATGCATGTGAATCTCCTGATATCTGAATGCGACTCGAGCTAGCTAATCCTGAGCAGTCCTACTACTGCTGTGTACCTAAGAATACATGCTAAAAGGTCAGCTAAAAGCTGGTGAGCTCACAGGTTTGTAAAATGATCAAATGTGAGTTATGAACCATAAGATTTAAGTATAATGATTTGCAATTAAGCAATTAAAATAATGATTGTATATTACTGTCATGAGGCCATAGTTTGAGCTTTACTGAGGGTGTCAGGATCCACCTTTAAGGACCTGAGCGATGTTGCCTCCTGCATGTGCCTAATCTACACACGTATGAACAAATGATAATGCGTCCGTTCGACCACAGTCGTGGTAGCGCGACTACCCCGGACGGGGATTGTCAATCCCATATGGTACCATACACTAACATTCACGCTATAGCAATACTAACAAACTATGTAGTGGAGGGCTTCATGATTAGGTAAAACAAACTCATGCTGTCAATATATCGATGTTTTGTACTTGTGTTCACATGTAAAAGTAAAATGGAGCATGTATTCCCACCCCTGGGTTGAAAATACTAAAATGAGGGGCTATGAGACTCACCTGAGTCTGATGCATTTGCAATAGCAAATAATGATGGTGTACAATGAGATGTCCAAAGACTGTAACCTGTCGGGCGTTTACAACGCGCAAGGTTAGTATAATGTGTAGGTGTCTCTAGAGACCACCTATGCTAGTTGTTCATCCAACTAGTTATGTCCAAATACATTGGTTTGTTTGATTAGTTTGAGTATTGAAAATATGTACGGCCCGTTGGTGACGGTTTGTAATAAAAATCCAAAAGTGTTATTATTATATGTTTTGCTGTGATGTATACTTATCAATATATTTGTTGTTGATTGTCCAAATATTGTATCAATGTATAAGGATTGTCGGAATTTTCACTCATGCGACAATAAGGATTTGTCAGAACTATGATTTATGCGACAATAGGGATTTGTCGAAACTACGATTTATGCGACAATAAGGATTAACGGAATTAAGATTCATGCGACAATAAGGATTGATGGAATTATCACTTATGCGACAATAAAGATTGGCGGACTAATTTTTGCGACAATAGGGATTGTCGGATTTTGTGAAATGGCAAGAACAGTCCCTACACTTTGGTTTTCTAGATCTTAGCTCGACAAGTCTCTCGATTTAACCAACTTCTAAACCGAATCGAGTCTAACTAAAAATCATACATGTTTTCCTATATGTCTAGTGTAAATCTGTACTTTATGGTAGTTTTATAAGTTCATTTACTATTTTTAACAAAAATAATCATGAAGAGTGGTCGGTTTAGGTTCTAAACGGACCTTTGCTCAAAGATTGAGCTATACACGAAAATCCGTGTATTTATGGGAAAAGACATAGTAAAACTTTTTGTAGAGGACATTCATACGCAAATTTTGGTAGGTGATTCATGTGTTTACTCAACCTAGAACTCAAGTTATAGTCGTTTTAGTGAGGTCGATTTTCTGGGACAGAAACTGTTACGATTTAGAGGTTTGGGAAAACGAGTTTTAAACTTTGCTTTGGACATAATCTTGTTAAATGAGCAACTAGACATGTTAATAAGTAGTAAACAAGTGAATCTAAGAAGATTTCAAGATTTCTTACAAAGAAATGGTGAGGAGAAGGAGAAAAGAGGTTGAAAACTCGTTTTCTTGAATTTTCCGATGTGGCGGCCGATGGTGGTTGGATGGCGGACTTATGGCGGCTCAAGGGAGGTGTTAGGGTGGCTGTGGGTGGTTTTGTGGCTGAACCCCACGTTTTTAGAGAGAGAGAAGAGAGAGGCTTAAGAGAATGATCACTTGTGTGTGTGAAAAATGAAGTGGAAGTGGTTGATGTCTTTGGTGAGTCAAACAAGAAAAGGGAAATGGCATGGGAGTTGATTGGCTGCAGATTTTAGTGGGCCTCCACTCCATGTGGGTGCCTAAATTATTTCCTCTGAGTTGCACTCCGTGCGGTGATCGTTTACCCGTTCGTTTCGACGTTTATTTAGGCGTTAAATGTTTAATACGCGTGTTTATCTAACGATTAAATTTTGATATTATTAACTTGAAGTAATACTTAATATTACTTAGAAACATTTATATAAATGTTATTGTGATGTGTCGGTAGTGGTTCGCGGAGTCGTGTTACGATTAATAAATCGCGTGACGTTTAAATTAAACGTTTTTGTTATCGGTTTGAAATACGATACTTCAAGTAAATACTTACCATCCAAAATGATATATTTTAATTTATAAAATATATTTTGACGTTTATTTGATTGTCGAGCGCGTTTTGCGCATTTTTGGTCGTTTCTGAGCATTATATACGATACGAAATGCTTATGAAATATTATCGCAATAATATTTGGAAATAAGTATGTTTATCAAATAATTTCTTATTATTTAATAAATTGAGTTCACCAACGTCCGTATTAATGTATCGGGATCCGCCCGTTATGAAAATGCACGATTGAACATAATCGCGTACGTGTATATATATATTCCAATATATATATTGATACATACAATTAGCCTAATCTAGCACTAATTACATGTATTAGCAGATGATTAGGAACTAATAACTAACCCTAATTTGTTAGGTGTCACATTCTCCCCTTGTTAAGAGAATTTCGTCCTGAAATTTAGCTCTAAGTCGTGGATGGAGTGGAGTCTGTGAATAGCTGTGGGTACTTGAGTCGCATTTGGTCTTCCCGTTCCCAAGTGAATTCCGGACCACGCTGCGAATTCCATCGGACTTTAACGATGGGAATACGACTTTGTTTCAATTGTTTAACCTCTCGGTCCATGATTTCCACTAGCGTCTCGACAAAATGGAGTTTATCATCTATATGAATTTCGTCGAGAGGAATGATAAGTGTCTCATCTGACAGATATTTCTTCAGGTTAGAAATGTGAAATGTGGAATGCATGTTGCTTAGCTCGGGTGGCAGCTGCAAACGATATGCTACTGGACTAATCCTTTCAAGGATCTCAAAAGGTCCAATGTATCTGGGGTTCAATTTCCCGCGTTTACCAAAACGGATGACGCCTTTCCAAGGTGAGACTTTCAGGAGTACTCGATCACCAACCTGGAACTCGAGATGTTTGCGTCTCACGTCAGCATAACTTTTCTGACGGTCACGCGCGGCTTTGAGTCTGTTTTGGATTCCAATGATTTTCTCTGTGGTTTCATGTATGATCTTCGGACCAGTGAGTTGGCTGTCTCCCACTTCGGTCCAGCAGATAGGTGATCGACACTTACGACCATACAGTGCCTCGAAAGGTGCAACCTTAGTGCTGGTATGATAACTGTTATTGTACGAAAATTCGCACAAGGGTAGATGGTTTTCCCAGTTTTTACTGAAGTCAACTACGCAAGCTCGTAGCATGTCTTCCAGTGTTTGAATGGTTCGTTCACTTTGGCCATCGATTTGAGGATGATATGCAGTACTCATATCCAGACGAGTACCCAATGATTTTTGAAGTGATTGCCAAAAGTGAGATGTGAAACGACTATCCCTATCGGAGATAATCGAGATGGGAACGCCGTGCCGGGATATAATTTCCTTGAGATAGATTTGTGTGAGGTATTCCATTTTATCAGTTTCTTTGATGGCTAGGAAATGAGCAGATTTAGTGAGACGATCACCCAAATGGTATCGCAACCGCTCGATGTTTTTGGGAGTTTGGTGATGAAATCCATGGAGATTAGTATTATTGCTCAAAAATCAGAATAATACAATGAAAGAGCACAATATGATCGATGTATAGTGTGTATGTGATGAATTTGGTGAAAAAGATGAATTAAAGTGTGTTTTGATCATGTTGAGAGTAGTAGCAAAGTGTTAGAAGTGAATAATGGTCATCCTATTCGATCATATTGCTTCATATTTATACTAAGGCTGAATAACAAATAATTCCTAAAAATCAGGGATCCTCCGAGATCTTCAGGATCCTCTCTGAGATATCTTGAGCTTCTACAACGTTCATATTGACCAAATATGGAACACATGCTGAATTATCCTTGAAATAGTCTCCTTCCAAGAATTTCGGAGGTGGTTATCCATCCCTCAAACAGCGTATGACCTGGTCAAAAGGAAAGAGAACAACAAGGTAGTAATACATGATCCTGAATATATCCTGGATCCTGATCACCCGGGATCCTGAATATCCAAGATCCTGAACATAAACTGACAAATAAATATTAGTAACATCTGATCCCGAGATACTTAACGTATTCGGGATCCTGACCATCTGAGATCCTAAACATATGTGAGATCCTGAGTATGTCTAAGATTTCTATAGTACTCAGGATCCTAAATACTCATCCATAACCGGGATCCTTGATCCAAGAAGGATCCTAGATATATCCAAGATCTTAATAACCTGTATCATATAAGCATAGAATCTCAGGATCCTTTGTCTTAGCTTTATCCTGAATATATGCATGATCCAAGATATAATTTTCAATATTAACTAGAGACTTCAGGATCCTGTATCCTAACTCTAAAATTTAGCCCCAAACAGCTGGGATCCTTAACGGAGGAGAGGTATCTAGCCTATAATCTTCAATCCATGATCCTCAAATGCATGAGATACAACAAATACAAGATCTTGGGTAAAGGTGGGTGTTAGTTTGTCTAACACCCCTCCGATGCTTAAGTCAGTACATTATTCAATAATGATAATTATTATGAAAAAAATTTTATGCATATATCAATATATAATTATAATACATACATACATATTAAAGTGTAATAAAATCAATGAAAAGATAAGGATCACAAAAGTACCTTTTTATGTTGAATATAAATATTCAACTTACACATGATAGAGCTTCAAATGAATAGCATTCCAGGATCTTGGAAGTAAGTCTCCATCAAAATTAGCCAACCAGTATGCCCCCTTTCCAGCATCTGAATCTATTAAATATGGACCTTCCCACTTTGGTGCTAGCTTTCCTTCCACATGATTCTTAGTTTTTTGAAATACTTTCCTTAATACCAAATCTCCTACTTGAAACCTTCTTATCCTAACATTCTTGTTATAGGATCTTGAAATACTCTGTTGGTATGCGGCAATCCTAAATTTAGCACGATCCCTTAATTCATGCACAGTATCTAGATCCTGAAACAATGCTTCTTTGTTTGCTTCCAAAGTCTGCATCTGGGATCTTGCCGTTGGGATTACCATTTCTGTCGGGATCATAGCCTCTGATCGAAACACCAAAGCAAAAGGGGTTTGTTTAGTTGCCACCTTTTCTGTAGTCCTATCAGCCCACAAAACAAAAGGCAATTCTTTAGCCTATCTTCCTTTTTTAGCATCTATCCTCTTCTTAAGATTGTTGATTATGATCTTGTTGTTGGATTCTGCCTGACCATTAGCTTGAGGATGAACTGGTGTTGAAGTTATCATCTTGATTCCCCAACTTTCACAAAACTTAGTTGTTCTTTTTCCAATAAACTGAGATCCATTATCACATACTATTTCTGTTGGGATCCCAAATCTAGTGAGGATATTTCTCTTGATGAATGATATCACATCCTTTTCTTTTACTTGAATAAATGCCTCGGCTTCTATCCACTTGGAAAAATAATCTGTCATTGCTAACATAAAGACCTTTCCACCAGGAGCCGTGGGTAATTTTCCCACAATATCCATTCCCCACTTCATAATAGGCCATGGTGAGATAATCGGATGCATCAGTTCTGCTGGTTGATGATGGATGTTCCCATGTCTTTGACAGGCATCACATTTGCGAGCAAAATCCATGGAATCCTTCTTCATAGTAGGCCAAAAGTATCCCGTCCTTAAAGTTTTTGAAAATAATGCTCTGCCCCCAGGATGATTTCCACAGTCCCCTTCATGTATATCTTTAAGTATTGCTTGTGTTTCAGGATCCTCAAGGCATCGCAATAATGGTCCTGCACGTGATTTTCTATATAATATACCATTTTCAATAGTAAACAGGATACATTTAATCTGAAGGCTTTAAGATTGTTTTTCATCCTTAGGGATCACATCGTGTTGTATATATTCCATGATCGGCTGCATCCATTATCCTGACTTGCCCCCAGAACCTGATGCATTCGAATTATCTCCAGACTGATGATCTTCAACATCACATACTTGTTCTTCATCGTTATCCTTATCAGCAATAGCAGGTGTTGCAATATGTATAATTGATATCTTTACATTTGGTGGTATCTTTAAGCTTGATCCCAAGTTAGCCAGAGCATTTGCTTCAGTATTATCCTCACGTGGTACCTGTTGAATGTCGAAGATCTCGAAGCTACCTGCAAGATCCTTAACAATCTCCAAATACAAAGCTAATCTATCTACTTTTACATTATATGTTCCATTATAATGATTCTCAATTAACAATGAATCAACATACACATTTAAATACTTTATACCAATATCTTTAGCCAACTGTAATCCTGCAATTAATGCTTCATATTCTGCCTCATTATTTGTAGCCTGAAATTCACATCTTATTGCTTGAGGCATAATATCACCTTGAGGTGATTTTAATACAATTCCTAAACCAGTTCCTTTTATATTAGAAGCACCGTCAGTATATAGTGTCCACTTTTCACTTATTTGATTTAATTCGTGCACTTCTAAATCTACTTCATTTTGCAGGTCACTAGTAAAATCAGCAATAAAATCCGCTAAGGCTTGTGATTTAATTGCATTCCTAGGTTCGTAAATCAAATTATAAGCACTTAACTTAACAGACCATTTAGCTAGGCGTCCTGACATTTCTGGTTTTCTTAATACATTTTTAATAGGATAATTAGTTTTTACATGAATCGGATGTGTCTCAAAATAATGCCTAAGTTTGGTAGACGCCATAACTAACGCAAGTATAAGTTTTTCGAGATGAGAATACCTGGTTTCAGCATCTAGTAGACTTTTACTTACATAGTAGACTGGATGTTGTTGTCCTTCATGATCCTTCACGAGTACCGCACTTACACCACTTCTGGACACCGAAAGGTACAGGAATAGTGGCTCGCCATTCTCAGTCTTCATCAATAAAGGAACTGATGATAAATAATTCTTCAATTCTTGAAATGCGACCTCGTGTTTTTCTCCCCATTCGAAATTTTTGTATTTTCTTCAGGATATCGTAGAATTCCATGCATCTATCTGAGGATCTTGAAATGAAACGATCCAAAGCTACTATTCTCCCTGTCAATCATTGTATATCCTTAGGGCTTGATGGGGATTTTAAGTCTAGAATAGCTTTGATCTGCTCTGGACTAGCTTCTATCCCTCTCTTGGTCACCATGTATCCTAGAAATTTTCCTGCCCCCACTCCGAAGTGGCATTTCGCAGGATTAAGCTTCATGTTGTATTGATCTAGGATGTCGAAGGCCACCTTAAGATCCTGAAGATGATCCTCAGTTTTCTTCGATTTTACTACCATATCATCGATATATACCTCCATTGTGCTACCCAATTGGTCTTTGAACATCATTTTGACCAACCTTTGATATGTCGCACCTGCATTTTTAAGATCAAAAGGCATCGCAATATAACAATATATACCTGTGGGAGTTATGAAGGCTGTGTCTTCCTGATCTCATGGTTTCATCTGAATTTGTTGAAATCCTGATGAAGCATCCATGAAGGTTGGGATCTCATGTCCAGCTGTAGCATCTACCATTGAATCTATATGAGGCAATGGAAAAGGATCCTTGGGGCAGGCTTTGTTGAGATCCTTATAATCCACACACACTCTCCGTTTCCCATTCTTCTTTTGTACCACCACCACGTTTGCCAACCATCTTGGAAACTTTACTTCCCTTATCATGCCAGCAGCAAGTAGTCTTTCAACATCTGCCTGGATAATAGCATTTCTTTCCGGCACAAATTTTCTTCTCTTTTGTTGAATTGGCCTGAAACTATTATCAATTCCAAGTTTATGAGTTATAATATCCTTAGATATATCTGTCATGTCTTCCGGTTTCCAGGCAAAAGTTGATTTTCTTTCATTCAAAAACTTCATCAGATCCTTTTCAAGATCCTCTGGGATCCCCGAGCCTATAAGCACCTTTTCTTCAGGATCCTTTGATTCCAACGGCATTTCTTTGACGTCTTGTTCTTTTGTATCTAAGACATCCCACACCTTATTCTTTAATTGCTATGCTGACGGTGGCTTGGCAGTAGACTTCATTGATGTCGTATAACAATCCTTCGCTTCCTGTTGATCACTGCTTATCTTGACCACCCCGCATGGAGTTGGTAGTTTGACGCATTGATGATACGTCGATGGTACTGCTTTCATATCGTGCAACCATGGTCTTCCCAGGATAATGTTATAGCTTGACAAACAATCCATAACACAAAATTTTTGAATAGAATTTACCCCTTCAATATAAATCGGCAGCTTGATATCACCAACCGTATTTTTTGCTTCTCCACTGAATCCTACCAAAACGGTGGATCTGGAAGTGATCTCTGATTCTGGGATTCCCATTCTTTTTAAGGTCTCCAAACGTATGATGTTAACAGAGCTTCCTCCATCGATCAATCTTGCGCACAAAATGATTGGCAACATAGAGAGTAATGACCAAACCATCGTGGTGAGGATCCTGAACATCTTCCAAATCATCCTCATCAAATGCTATAACTTTCTCATCCTTTTTCATGGAAGTCCTTGTCGGCCTATATCGCTTTTCTGATTTGGATTCCTTGGCGTGCCTTTTTGCTGCAGAATAAGAAGTACCACATATGTCAGAGCCACCAGAAATAAAATTGATTACCTTGGCATCCGAAGGTGGGGATCCTTCTCTCGTAGGGATCCTGCGATTATCCTAAGCTTGAGGATCTTGAACTCTATCCTGATTCTTCCCGTGATCCTTCGTTTTTCCAATTAGATCCTTCAAGTATCCTTTGTTGAGCAGGTGGCTGATCTCTTTCCTGAGAGCTATGCAATTTTCAGTTATATGACCAAAATCCTCATGCTATGCACACCACTTAGATTTATCCTTCCAGACATAAGGTTTATCATTCTTCTTTGGCCATCTTGCTTTATCTCCAAGATCTTGCATGGCACACAATATACCAGTTGTATCTACAGAAAAATTATAATCAGTTACTTTAGGATACTCTTCATCATCCTTATCAATAGTGTTCACACGACGATCCTCGTTTCTGGTATAAGGTTTTCTTCTACTTAATCTGGATGAGGATGAATCTGATTTCCTGTTAGGCCTATCATATGCTGATTGAGTGTCCACCCTCTTCTGTATCATCGCATCTTCTTCCAGCCTGATAAATCTTAGGGCTCTATTTCTGACTTCTTCAAGATTCCTGCAAGGATTCATAACAAGGTCTTCATATAATGGGGAATCCCTTGTGATTCCCATCTTGAAGGCTTGTACAGCAGTTGGCAAATCCAAATTGGGTATATTCAAGGATTCTCTCCCGAATCTCCCTACAAAATCTTGAAGAGACTCATTAGCCCTTTGGACAACTCTGTATAAATCAGTTGTTAGTTTTTCAAACGTTCTACTGCAAGAGAATTGGTTATTAAATAAATTAACTAGATGAGCAAATGAAGTAATGGAGTAAGGGGGAACGTTTAACAGCCATTTCAGTGCGGATCCTGTGAGAGTAGAGCCGAAGCCCTTGCATAAACAGGTTTCTTTAAGATCAGATGGAACTGGAATGATCTCCATTCTCTCCCTGTATTGCGCAATATGCTCCTCGGGATCCGTTGTTCTATCATATAACTTCATATTTGGTGTTTGAAATCTTTTCGAGATCTCAGCATCACAAATAGGTGGCGCAAATCTCGAGATCCTATGGGCTGTTGGAGCAACTTCAGAAATCGGTTGCACAACTACATGAATACTTGATATCATATTCTTCAGCTTTTGTATTTCCCTTGCCATCATAAGGCTAACCTCAGGATCCTGAAAATTGTTAGTCCCAACAGTATTATTAGAAATATAATTATTATACATGTTACCACCGTCAGGAGTCCTAAATGAGGATCCTGGATTAGATTGTTGACTCCTTGACGTAGAAACTCCTGTAGCAAACATTGGATTTGGGATCCTAATGCTCCCTTGCATATATACGAAATCTCCTTGATGTTCCGTAATTGGAGGAGTGCCAAAATCAAGGATCCTGCTTCAAATAGGGGTAGTGACTTGAGTAGCAGGAGTTCTGTCCCTTGCTCTCAAATTCTCCATATCCTTCCTCAGGATTTCATTGCTTCTCTCCATTCATTGAAGCTTCTCCTTAACTTGCGTGAACATAGACACAATATCCTGGTTAGCAATTATAATGGGGTCCGGATCCGAAAAGAATCCGACCCATGTAGAAGTGGATCCAGCCGTTGGTGGTCTATCATAGACATTTTGTGGTTGTCGTTGAGATGATGTGAGAGGTGGAGCAGGAGGAAGAGTAGTTCTCGCAGATGATGATGTTGACACGGTGGATGATGTAGATTGTCCTTGGCTCGACATTCTTAACATAAATTTTTGAAAAAGATGACTCAACAAGGATTTTAATAAGAGTTTGATTAAGCAAAACACCACTTGCCCCACGGTGGGCGCCAAATTTTTTTGGTCAAAAATTACACTAAGCAATTAAGTGATCAAATTTAGAAATGTGAGGTTGGGTGCTATAAATTACTTTCAAGATAATTACGCTTTTACACAATTATCTATATGAGAAAACGATGATTTTAAATAGAAAGTTATGTTTCGAATCCTTTGATCCGTGGATCCTTGTTGAAAATGTATTTAATGATGAAAACAAATGATTGTAAATAAGATTATTCCAAAAGTTTAAGTAAAATGCAAAGTACTTTGAAGATAATGCAAGTTATACGATCAACAGACTAGTAACATGCAAATTATACGATGAAAATATAAAGTGAATGCAATCGACACAAGGATATACGAGGAAAGCCCTTGATCAAGGTTGATCGCCGGCACAAAACCTCTGGAAGGATCAAATGATCCTTGCCTTTGTTAATCTTATTAAAATAAAAGTAATCGATTACAAACTAAGAGCACAAGGATGATCGGCTATGTGTTTATTTAAGAAATTGATAAAGTGTTGGTGAATGTGTTTTAGAATAAGTGAGAGCAAAGTATAAGTGTTTTTGCAGGTGTAAATAATGATTATTCATCCTCCTAATCGATCATCCATGCCTCATTTAAATACTAGAAGCGTATAACAATATTTCCAAGATTTCAGGGATCCTCCGATGAAGGGTGAAGACCACCAACATCTCTCTTGAGTTTATTTTACACGTGCAGTGGACTTCGTCTTCATATAATCATATCAAAGCTTCTTCACATAATCCGAAGCATATCCCATTAACGCGTTTTATCCATGACCTGGTCAATACTCAAAAAAAAACAAACGTGTTATACAACACATGATCCTGAATTAATACATATCCAGGATCCTGAGCTGTGCATACTTCATAATAAACATAGGATCCTTGCTTAGTTATTTCATTTGTCCATGATCCTGCATAATTACGTTAGATAAATGTATCCTGAATAGGATCTTGCAGAATAAATACTAAGGATGCTTCCAGGATCCCTAACTATAACTGTGATCCTGAAAGCAGAGTCACAAAATATCATTATCCTGGGATACAAATATAAAACATAAATATCTTTCATACCTGCGTGACGATACTATGGTGATAGTAAGGATCCTGCAGTATTAGATAAAAATCTACCCACAACATGTACGTTAATGAAAGATATTGTTTTGGTCAAAAATTACACTAAGCAATTAAGTGATCAAATTTAGAAATGTGAGGTTGGGTGCTATAAATTACTTTCAAGATAATTACGCTTTTACACGATTATCTATATGAGTAAATGATAATTTTAAATAAAGAGTTATGTTCCAAATCCTTTTATCCGTGGATCCTTGTTGAAAATGTGTTTAACAATGAAAACAAATGTTTGTAAATAGGATTATGCCAAAAGTTTAAATAAAATGGAAAGTATTCTCAGAATAATGCAAGTTATGCGATAAAAGTACGTTTACAATCAACAAAAATGCATAAAACAGAATGATAATGCACTAATTGCGATTAGAAATAAAATAAGTATGTTGATTTGTAATAAGTGTAGGATAAGATTAGGATAATGCATGTTTTATGATCAACAGATCATTAACATGTAAATTAAACGTTGAGAATATAAAATGAATGCAATCGACACGAGGATATACGAGGAAAGCCCTTGATCAAGGTTGATCGCCGGCACAAAACCTCGAGAAGGATCAAATGATCCTTGCCTTTGTTAACCTTATTAAAATAAAAGAATCGATTACAAACTAAGAGCACAAGGATGATCGGCTACGTGATTTTACTAAGTGTTAGTGAATGTGTTTGAGAGTAATTGAGAGCAGAATATAAGTGTTTTCTCAGGTGTTAATAATGATTATTCGTTCTCCTAATCGATCATCCAGGCCTCATTTAAATACTAGAAACATATAACAATATTTCCGAGATCTTAGGGGTCCTCCGAGGAAAGGTGAAGACCACCAACGTATCTCTTGACTTTATTTTACACGTGCAATGGACTCCGTCTTCACATAATTGTATCAAAGCTTCTTCACATAATCCGGAGCATATCTCATTAACGTGTTTTATCCACGACCTGGTCAATACTCAAGAAAAACAAACGTGTTACACAGCACATGATCCTGAATTAATACAGATCCAGGATCCTGAGCTATGCACATTCCATAATAAATATAGGATCCTTGCTTAGCTATCTCATTTTTCCATGATCCTGCATAATTACGTTAGATAAATGTATCCTGAATAGGATCCTGCAGAATAAATAATAATGATACTTCTAGAATCCCTAACTATAACTGTGATCCTGAAAGCAAAGTCATAAAATATCATTATCCTGGAATATAAATACAAAACATAAATACTTTTCATACCTGCGTGATGATACTATGGTGATAATAAGGATCCTGCAATATTAGTCAAAAATCTGCCCACAACAATTGCCCCCAAAGTTATAACGTTTTTCAGGATCCTTAAACGTTGTAACTTCTCAGGATAACTGCTTATACCGTGTTAGGTAGTCATATCGATTATCAGGTCTGAGTACTTATAGTGGTTCTGACGCATACCTTTCCTTATTCATCTTTTAGTTCATCCCTTCATCGACTTACTTACAGGTATCATCTCTTCCTTTCTTGCTTTTTTATTTTAATTCTTCACCGAATATGTCTTTAATAGTTATCGAAGACAATACCAATCATCCTGAATTCACCAAGCAAGGTTTGATTTCAAATCCTGAACCTTGCACTTTCACTGATCTTGATATCGACGGACTGAAAATCAAGAGTTCGTTTCCTCCAAACACTGTCTTCGGACCCTTTGATCCTTCATCTTTGGCTGATTTTTCTTCCGACCAATGGATTTTCTTTCCATAATACCCTTTCACTCTAGGTTTGAAATTCCCTTTTCCACCTTTAATCACAGAGTTCTTTGCTACCACCAAACTTTGTTATGCCCAAGTTATGCCAATGATTTGGCGCACTCTTTCCGTAATCCACATCGTAGTTGATTTTCATGTCTTGGAATTAGGACTTCCAGAATTAGCTCAGACTTATCATCTTAAGACCCATGGCTCACACTACTTTCTATTCAAAGTAAACCTCACCGTTCCCATCTCGTGATACGAGCCACACAAAATGACTAAAATTGCAAAAGCCGGTTTTTCTTTGTTGATCGTAATTCTCTACCTGATTGCAGTCAAATCCCATCCTCCTGGTTACTCAAGGGTAGGAAATAATTTTTCTTTAGGGTTTCAACAAAATACAAAACCCTAATCCTAACTCAATTTTATTTATTTTAGCTGATTTCTCAACTCTAGCACCTCCTCATTTGGATACCGAAGGAAACTTAAGAGCATTTTTGGAAATTCCAGAAGACGAAAGGACCTTCAAATATCCTGAGCAGGCTGATAGCACAGGATCCCAGAGTACTTCTATGTCTGGTAAGCTTAATTAAGCCCAATATCTTCTATTTACATCATCCATTCCTAATTTATTTCCTTTTTCTGTGGAAATTTAGCCTCTTAAATCAGCCTTCTTGACATTGACAACGATTCTTCTGAGGATAAGGTGGAAAAATCAACTCCACCTACTGCAAGATCCAGAATGCCTAACCTTCGTTCCAAATCCTCAAAGAAAAGGAAGCCTGATGATGTCCTTGATCCTGCCAATCTTAACTCCGAATTTGCCAAGGTAACAAGAGTCCTTATTCTAGTTATTCTCTGCTTTAAAAATAACTGACAACTCCTCATATATGTTAATTTTGTATAGACCGTCGAGCATCTTTCCAAATGCTACAATGAGAAAGCCAGCGCATTTAATGATTTGTGCAAGCTATCCTCAGTTGTGAAAAATGCACATGATAAAGATGCTTTGCAAAATCAAAGAAGGAAATCAAGGATCTTAAAGCTTATATACTGAAGATAACTGCTGAAGCTGATGCCAAGACTGAGGAAATTACTCGGGAGCTGACAACAAAAATAAAAAGGGATGCTACTGTTGCTATTTTTGAGGCCCGGATGAAAATGGTTGTCGAAGCCTGAAGCAAAGGTCTCGATACTTCATTCTGGCATGTGGATACCTGGGCAACCAAGCTTGCTAAAGCCAAAGGTGAAAATCCAGGAATAGCACCCACATCAGCATCCAAGATCCCAAAAGCTACTGAAACAGCCTCCGCTAATCAAGAAGATTCGGACATGGATAAATTGGCTTCACTTTTGGAGGTTCTTCAAAGCATGGCAACAGTGCGAGAAGACAACACATTGGGCGAGGAAGGCAAATGAATAGCCAGAGCCCAATCTTTAATTCATTCTATCGTACTTTATATTTCATGGTTTGTGGTGTAAACAAAACAATTAATTTGGGGTGAGGTTGACTTGGCACAGTCAACCATGGTGGTGTTGAATGTGGTTTATGTTGGCCACAAAACAATTTTATTTTCTGCACGCTTGGATTCGGATTCAGGATCAATAATCCTGAAATCTTTTGTTATGAATGATATTAGGATATTATCTATATCTTATGTCTTCAGGATACTAAGGAGATTCCCTTAGTATACATGTATATCTGCTTGATATTTATTTAGAAACAGGATCCTGAGGGGATTCCCTCATGATACATCCAGGATAATGAGAAAATTCTCTCAATATCCATTCTGCACTACAGGTCAAGGATCCTTAAACGGACCTAAGATAATCTTGAGTTTAGGATCCTAAGATTTCAGGATCCTAAAATGTTTTGTAGATAGTGATAAATCCCAATTTATATTTCCTGTTAACATGAAAATGCCAACAATCCACAATTTGATTGTGAAAACAATTTCTTTTAACTTTGAAAAATGTTTATGATTTTGAAAAATACATCTTATGATATTCAAATCAAAATAATTTTGAGAATTTTAAAAACGTTAGAGCTATCCAATGAAAACTTTTAATAATGTGAAAACATTATAATCTTTAGATAGTTTAAATAAACCATAAGAGTGACATGTAAATGTCAATTCATTGGGTAATGTGAATACATTACAAACCGTTTGATTATTGGGCTAAGCCATTTGAGACATGAAAATGCCTAATCAATTGAGTAATGTGAAAACATCACAAACCTTAGATAGTCGTGAAAACGACACAAACCTTAGGTCGATACGTTTAGTGCACATCAGTATCGACAATCGTTAGTGTTTGATCTATAGGCCAATGGAAATGAAGTTGCCAGGTACCAGGGGCATCACCGATTCCCTAACCGTGGCACTATAATCAAACATCGTGCGCAACTGGTGGGGCGTATAAACTCTAGAGGTGTTTATCCATTCGGAAACCTCGAAACCTTAGAGAATCGCTGGGATCCTTAACGGAGGAGAGGTAGATAGCCTCTAATCTTCAATCCATGATCCTCAAATGCATGAACTACAACAAATACAAGATCTTGGGTAAAGGTGGGTGTTAGTTTGTCTAACACCCCTCCGATGCTTAAGTCAGTACATTATTCAATAATGATAATTATTATGAAAAACTTTTTATGCATATATAAATATATAATTATAATACATACATACATATTAAAGTGTAATAAAATCAATGAAAAGTTAAGGATCACAGAAGTACCTTTTTATGTTGAATATAAATATTCAACTTACACATGATAGAGCTTCAAATGAATAGCATTCCAGGATCTTCAAAGTAAGTCTCCATCTAGTATACGTATTTATTTGAATTGTGATCACGTTTTTATCACAATTATTGCATTATCATTCTGTTTCATGCCTTTTTGTTGATCGTAATCATATTTTTATTGCATAACTTGTATTATCCTGAAAATACTTTGCATTTTACTTAAACTTTTGGAATAATCTTGTTTACTAACACTAGTTTTTGTTATCAATTATCTATTTAACAAGGATCAACGTTTATATAGATATAAACCACATTTTTCATTCAAAATTATCATTTACTCATATAGATAATCGTGTTTCTTAGTAATTATCTTGAAAGTAACTACTAGCACTAAACTTCACTTTCTAGATTTGATCACTTAATTGCCTAGAGTAATTTTAGACCAAAACAGTTTGGCGCCCACCGTGGGGCAAGTGGTGCTTTTCTTAATCAAATTCTTGTTAAAAATCCTTGTTAAATCACTTTTTCAAAGGTTTTTGTCAAAAATGTCGACACAAGGACGACCTACATATTCTGTTGTGCCATCATTGACATCTGTTATGACTAATCTACCTTCTGCTTCCTTTCCTTCGTCATCAAAAAGGGGACTAGAGAATATCTATAGGAGGACGACTTCCGCAGGATCCACCTTTTCAGGATCCGGGATCACAGATTAGGATCCCGTTATTATTTCTAACAAGAATATTATGGCTTTGTTTTCACAGGTGAAAGAGCAATTAGGATGTGTGGAACAGAGTAATGAGGCCCTGAAAAAGAATATAAAAAGCTTGAGGAGAAGAGTCAACACTCCTACTAATTAGGATACTACTCCTATTCGGGGCAGGATCCTTGATTTCAGCACTACAACATCTGCAAGTATTGGAGGAGATTTCATTGTTGTGCAAGGAACTACTGGAATCCCAAATCCTGTGTATGCTACATGGATCTCCACAACAAAGGATCATGAATGAAATCCAGGATCCTCATCCAGGATCCCAAATGATGGTAACATATTTACTAATTATTATGCTGACAATATGTTTGGAACTAACATTTTGCGGGATCCTGGAGTAAGCCTTATTATGGCGAGAGAGTTGCAAAATTTGAAGGATATGATATCCAATATTCCTGAAGTTATGCAACCTATACTTGAAATCGCTCCATCAGCCCACGGGATCTCAAGATTTGCACCACCTATTTGTGATGCTGAGATCCCGAAAAGATTTCAGACTCCAAGTATGAAGCTATATGATGGGACCGCGGATCCTGAGGATCATGTGGTGTAGTATCGGGAAAGAATGAAGATCACTCCTATTCCAGCAGACCTTGAGGAAGCATGCCTATGTAGAGGATTTGAATCCACTATAACAGGATCCGCACTAAGGTGGTTACTAGATGTTCCTCCTTACTTTATTACTTCTTTTGCTCATATGGTTAATTTATTTGATAATGAATTTTCATGTAATAGGGCATTTGAAAGCTTAACCAATAATTTATACAGGGTCGTTCAAAAGTCTAATGAAACCTTAAGAGATTTTGTTAGTAGGTTTGGACGAGAATCCTTGAGGATCCCTAATCTGGATATGTCAACTGCCATTCGAGCTTTCAAGATGGGGATCAAAAGAGATTCTCCATTTTATCAGGATCTTGTTATAAACCCATGCGGGAACCTAAATGAGGTTAAAAATAGGGCTTTGATGTTTATTAGGCTGGAAGAGGATGCTGTGATCCATAAGAGGATTGGAGTTTCATCCACTTATGATAAACCAAACAGGAAGGTGAAATCACCATCGTATGGGTCAAAAAGGGTCAATCCGTACTCAAGAAACGAGGATCACAAGAACAACGCAGTTGCAAAGGGCAATGAAGAGTATCCTAAGAAAATTGATTGTGATTACTCTGTTGATATTGCAGGTTTAGTATGCGCAATGCAAGATTTAGGGAACAAAGTGAGGTAGCCGAAAACAAATGGTAAAAATACTGGAGGGAAGGATGACTCCAAGTGGTGTATCTTTCATGAAGATTTCGGTCATTTTACGGAGGATTGTCTGGCTTTTAGAAAGGAGATAAGATATTTGTTGAACAAGGGATATTTGGAGAACTCTTCGGCAGTCAAAAGGATCTTTCAGGGATCCCGAAGAAACATGCTAAGGAGGCAACAACAAAAAAGCAATATAAGCCAATAAGGACCACAACTCTAAAAGATGAGAAATTAGTAACATTTGGTGAAGGTGATAAGGAAGATGTACAGGATCCTCATCGTCTGGAGATCCAATGGTAAATGTTATGGCTGGTTACGGGATCCTCACTTTTATGACGCATCGTCAGGATTTCATCAAGTTTAGATGAGAGGATACTGCATTCATAACCCCTACAAGTATGTATTATCATATTGTTATACCCTTTGATCCTAACAATGCAGGTGCTACCTACCAAATGATAGTTAACGCGATATCCAAGCAGTGACTAGGAGTACAACATGAAGCTCCATCCTATTAAATGTCACTTTGAAGTGGGGGCAATAAAGCTCTATGGCTATATAGTGACTAAAAAAGGAATAGAACGCAAAAAGTTCGAATGTGGAGAGAAGCTTGAAGCTGCGAATTATTCAACATCGGTACTGTTGTTGATAAAACCAGAAGATGGGGATCCCAATTAGAGATCTTCATGAACTCCATCATACTTGTAGGATTCAATAGAGAAGTCAATGATACCGTAGGAGAAATCAGGGTACTTATTTCCATCAAGGGGGTAAATTCTATGTGAAAATTTTATATCATGTATTCTCTATCTTGCTATAACATTATTGTAGGTAGACCCTGGATTCATGATATGAAAGTCGTGCCCTCAACATATCATCAATGTGTTAAGCCACCTACTCCTTGAGGGGTAATTAAGATCAATAGCGATCAACAAGAAGTGAAGGATTGCTACACAACATCAACAAAATCTACTACCAAGCCTCCGTCAGCATAGCAATCAAGGGAAAAAGGAATGTGATATCTTGGCTACAATCAGATAAGGTATCAAAGAAGTGCGACTCCATTCTGAGGATCCTAAGGTGGAAAACGATAGGACAAATGTTATTATGTGCTGATATGTTCAAGGAAGCGAGATTCCCAATCTTGGCGAACGTGGTGGTGGAATACAAATCTAATTGCTAAATCATTACTCGTAAACATGGTGGTATCCCAAAAATTGAACGATGCTGCATAAGTTAAAGATCCTGAAAGGTCGGCAACTTCTTATCTATTACTTAAGCAAAAGTCTACTAGATGCTGATGTCAGGTACTCTTATCTTAAAAAATTTATGTTTCCATTGGTTATCTCGAAACATATTCTATGCATGATAAGATTAATCATCTATTAAATATAAAAACCAGGAATGTCACTTAGAATAACTAAATGATCTCGGAAATTAGATGTTTATAATCCTATAACAAGATTGTAGAAATATGATAAAACTTTATGTTTTGAGTAAACTTTACTGGCGATCTTTAAAATAAAATATGGATACAATATGCTTAGTTAGGTTAAGATATGGCATTAAAATCACCTCAAAGGTATGACATGCGACAGGATGTTGATTGTAAATTTTAAAGTACCAATAGTGAAATAGATTACGAAACATCAACTGAAGGTTTACAATTAACTAAGGATATCAGTATAAAATATATAGGTGTATGATAGTTACTAATCATCATTGGAAATATCCCCTAAGAATAGTTAGACTAGTTTTGTATTTGGATATGCTTTAAGATTTTGCAGGTAACTTCGGGATCTTCAACTAATGCTATGTTGGTGATCTTGAGTTTGAGGATAATTGGACACATCAGGTTCTAGGGGCAAGTCAGGATCATAGACGTAGTCAATCATTAAATTTTTTTTGCAGAAGGATCATTATTGTTACGATATTTTGAGCATCCTGAAGCATAAGGTAAACTGAAGGATATGCACGAAGGAATTTGTGGAAACTATCCGGGGGGCATACATGGAAACATTCAGAACTGATGCATCCAATTATCTATCTGTGATCAATGTTTGATTGGAGTGGATGCTTGAAAACGGGGCCATGTTGATGGAGAACTACTTTCAAGATCATGAAATGCTATTCACCTGAAACTCTATTATGTGTAAGTTGAGTATTTATATTCAACATAAAAAGGTACACCTATGATCCTTAACTTTTTATTAATTTTTATATTCTTTACTATATATGTATGTGTGTATCATAATTATATATTAATATATGAATGAAAATCTTTCATAATTATTATTTTCATTCGAATCTGACACTGACTTAATTATCGGATGAGTGTTAGGCAAACTAACACCCACCTTTATCCAAGATCTTGTATTTATTGTAGTCCATGCATTTAAGGATCATGGAATGAAGATTAGAGGTTGGCCACCTCTCCTCCGTTAAGAATCCCAGCGGTTCTCTAAGGTTTAGAGGTTTGCGGGCGCATAAACACCTCTCTAAGACTAGGGTTTTGACACCTCGCCGGTGTGCACGATGTTTGATTATAGTGCCACGGTTAGGGATTCGGTGATGCCTCTGGTACCCGACAACTTCATTTCCATTGGCCTATAGATCAAACTCTTTCGATTGTCGACACTGATGTGCACTAGACGTGTCGACCTAAGGTTTGTGTCATTTTCACGTCACTCTAAGGTTTGTAATGTTTTCACATTACCTAAGGTTTTTGCGTATTCACGTCACTAAGTACACAAGGCTTGTAATGTTTTTACATTATCTATTACGCAAGGTTTGTAATGTTTTCAAATTACCAATTAGTTAGGCATATTCATGTCTCAAATGGCTTAGCCCATGAATCAAACGGTTGTAATATTTTCACATTACCAAATGGTTTGGCATTTACATGTCACGAAAATTGATTTATCAAAAGTTTTCTTAAGATTTGTAATGTTTTACACATTACCAAAATATTTCTATTGTCGTAGGCCGTAAAAGATTCAAATGGTTGTAATATTATCATATTACCAAAATATTTTTTGAATTTAATCCAAAGATTATGATTGTTATAATGTTCTCACATTATTCAAAAGTTTTGACATTTACAGAAATTATTACATTATTTTTACATTTATAACAGATCTTATGTCGTTTTTAAAGTTAAACAAAAACTGTAATATTTTGGTATTACGAAGATAACATGAATGTTTCATGTTATCAAAATCTTCTAATAATGTTATATTACAGGATCATTGGATTATCCCAAGAGTGATCCTGATATCTTCTTTGAACATATCAAGATTTGTTTCAGGATCTTAAGATACAAGAATCCTGAGCCAAAGATTGTTATAATGATCTTAATGTTTACAGGTTATTCGGAAGACTTTGACACTATTGTGTCATCATAAAGTCTTAGTAATGTTTTCACGTTACTTTGGTGACCTTTGGTATTGTTACTTTACAGGATATAATCATCATCATTGATGGTTTTTAATATGCTTCTCAAGCCGATGTATGTTGCAGGATCCTAAAATGTTGGAATCCTGATTTTAAGATTACTTAGGTGTCGTCTTAAGATATTCTGAGGAAATCTTCTCAGAATCCTGAAGTTAAGATCCTATAATGGGAGAATCTTCCCATTATCCTGAGATCTGCATTATTCCAAGTATATCCTGAGGGAATCTCCTCAGGATCCTAAGAATCTGAGTTTTATAATGGAAGAATCTTTCTATTATCCTGCGATACGTTTTATATACGGCATATTCTGAGTGAATCTCCTCAGAATCCTAGAAGTACAAGTAAAGTAAGCGTGTGATGGGGGAACCTCCCCAGTATCCAAAAAGCTGGATTATCTCAAGTATATCCTGAGGGAATCTTTTCAGGATCCTGATTATCAGTATAAAATAAATATGTATTGAGGGAGTCTCTTCAATATCTTGAGGAGAAAGGATATATAAATCCTAATTGGTAGCCTTGGTTTCTTTGGCTTCCTCTTCTTCTTTGAGTTTCTTGAATAACCTTTCAAGATTCTGACATTATTTAGGAATTTTGCGATTGAAGGTCTGTTTCAGGATCCTAAAATATGGGAATCCAAGGAACGGGATAATTCTAAATATATATTGGGGTAATCTCCCCAATGTCCTGAAGATACAAGATAAATAGAAGATGATAATATATATCAAATGAGAAGACAGCCTTCTTGCTCTCTTTTTCTCCATTGCCTTCATCCACGATGAGTTTTGTTCACCACTGAGAGCCTATCTTTTCGAATTGTTCAACAAGAATCAAGAGGAGCCTCCGTATGCTCTCTCTCTCTCTACATTCACCATCCGAGTTTGAGCCTTGCTCATCACTGAAACGCATCTCACTAGATGGTATCCATTCGATTCACACCACCCTTAGTGTCGTTCAATACACTCTAATGGGTTATCCACGTAAATTACGGAGTGTAACGAATCGAATCAAGCCAATCCACACTCGGGATTAGCTTATCTTGAATAAAAGTTCCACAAGCGGAAATTGAAAGGCTCAAAAAGACTAAGTGGTCAACATAAACTAGTTGAACACCACCATGGCTAACCGTGTTAGGTTAACCTCATTATTGGCACAGCCCAAGTATGTATTTCATTGACATGAATGGGGGCATCCCTTTGGTATCCCGAAGATAGTTGATTTGTAGAGATTGTCGAAGAAACGTCATGATCAAGGTCATGGAAATCCATGATGCTTTGGATAAACGAAAAAGCTACGCCAAGCCGTGAGTACAATTTGGGAGTAAGATAGCTTGGTCACGGATTAAATACACGATTCAGGTATGATTATCGCTTTTTGAAATCGTTCTACAGTTTTTCATTAAAATTCGACGAAGAACAGGTAACAAAAGCCGTTATGAAGTCTGAAGTCATGCAAATGAGGTATGAAAAGGTTTATACTTATCATAAATCCAATCAACGTAGTATGGTTATCTATGCACGGTAATATTTCACCTATCTTATTTAATGCTCTTTTTAAGAAGTTGTGTCACCATCACAAGTCCTGAAGGTAACACAACTTGAGGGCAATTGTTTGGGGCTAAATTTTATAGTCAAGATATAGGATCCTGAAGTCTGTTGTTACTGTTTAAAATTATATCCAGGATCTTAGATAGGTTCAGGATCATGGATATATTCAGGATCTTACATATGTTAGGATCTTAAATGGTCAGGATCCCGGATATGTTAAGTATCTCGGGATCAGATGTTACTAATATTTATTTGTCAGTTTATGTTCAGGATCTTGGATATTCAGGATCCCGGGTGATCAAGATCCAGGATATATTCGGTATCCTGGGTAAAATGTCACTAATCCGTATTTGACCGATTGTATATATTGACCAAGTCTACAGGAGTTAAACGTGGGTCAATCATGCCTATATTTAAGGATCAAGGCTTAGTTAAGTCGAGAAGAAGTCAAGAAAACGTGTTAATAACAAGTCAAGGTGGAAGACTGGAGGATCCCAAATATCTCGGTAGGATCCCTGATTTTTAGGAATTATTTGTTATTCAGCCTTATTATAAATATGAGGTGAAGGTGATCATTTTAGGCTATCTTCTACACATTCTTCACACCCAATTACACCCATACTCTACTCAAATACATTCATACACTAACACTTAACCATTTCATCACCGAATCACATACAAATTCACTTAGTTTGATCATCTCCGTGCTCTTTAGTTTGTAATCTATCATTTTTACTTAATAACATCAACAAAGGCAAGGATCGATTGATCCTTCCCGAGGTTTTATGTCGGCGATCAACCTTGATCAAGGGCTTTCCTCGTACATCCTTGTGTCGATTGCATTTATTTTACGTTTTCGTCATTTAATTTGCATTTTATTGATCTTTTGATCATAAATTCTGCATTATCCTGATTTTATCTTAAATTTATCATAAGTATACGTATTTATTTGAATTGTGATCACGTTTTTATCACAATTATTGCATTATCATTCTGTTTCATGCCTTTTTGTTGATCGTAATCATATTTTTATTGCATAATTTGTATTATCCTGAAAATACTTTGCATTTTACTTAAACTTTTGGAATAATCTTGTTTACTAACACTAGTTTTTGTTATCAATCATCTATTTAATAAGGATCAACGTTTATATAGATATAAACCACATTTTTCATTCAAAATTATCATTTACTCATATAGATAATCATGTTTCTACGTAATTATCTTGAAAGTTACTACCTGCACTAAACCTCACTTTCTAGATTTGATCACTTAATTGCCTAGGATAATTTTTGACCAAAACAATTATTAATTAAGGTTTTAAGGAAAAAAAATAATATGATGATATGGCAACTTAGGAGGACCTAAAGAATATAATACCATTAAATTAGTCTGTATGCTATTATGTTTAAGTTTGTATACATAATACAATTAAATTAATTTGTAAGTTATTATGTTAAATTTTAATACATTTGCCGAGCCTAAGCAATGCAATGTAATCAAAAAAGTAAATTTTAATCATATATTTTTTAGGTTTTCAACTGTATCTTTATATTGTTGAAAGTTTAAAATTTATTACTGAAATTCAATAGTAATAGTATATACCAAAATGTACAAAAAATAATCAATTTTAAATATCTTTATTAAAGCTTACTTTTTTAAAACACGGTAGTTGATTATTATAATAATATTTATTAATTACAATATATAAGATATTAATAGAAAATGAATCGGTAAAAAAATGTTATATATTAAATATAATATATGAATTTTAAAGACTATTAGAATAAGTATAATTTATAAACAATAGTCTTAATAATGATTAATTAAGGTTTTAAAGAAAAAATAATATGATGATGTGTCAAGTTAAGAGACTTTAAAGAAAAATGAAAGATTATGATGTGACATGTCTAAAATTCAAGGAAAAAGCTTTGTTTTATATGTATAATAAATAGATAGATAGATAGATAGAATAGATAGATAGATAGATAGATTGGTGTTAAGAAACATTAAAAGCATAATGTCTTGATTAAATTAGTTCATTATCATTCTAATTTTTAGAGTTCATTATTCGATTTCATGGGGGGTGAGGTTCCTGAGAGAAGGGGTAAAAGTGAGGGAAGGGAGAGAAGCCAATGAGGAGGTGATAAGTGTCTCATCGTTTCTCCACCTTTTTTATTCATTTCCCCCTTTTTTTTTATTTCTCCACATTTTTTTATTCAATTCTCCCTCTTTCTTCATTTCTCTACTTTTTTTTTTTCTATTTCCTTTTTTTAATTTATTTTTATTAAAAAATTTATTATAAAAAAAAGATTTTAAACTTAAAAAAAAATCTTAAACATGTAAAAACTTCAATAACACTTTTGTTAAAAAAAATAATTAAAAAAAATTTGCTAACATTTTTCTAGAAAAAATTATCACTTTAAAAATCTAAAAATTAATTTTTAACCTTTATTCCTGTATAGTTTTTTCTTTTTCTTATATAATTTTCAAATATGTGACGCACCAGATATTATATATAGCGATGCACATAAATATAAAAAATAAGATGCAATAAAACTAAATTATTATTGTGTTCACCAACATTATAACTATGATACACTGATTTTCTGAATATGATGCATCGAGTATTTAAATATCATGCATCAACTTTCAAAATATACTATAAAACATAGTTATTGAATTAAAAAGTGGTGCATCATATTTATAAAACATAGTTCATCATAGTTATAAAACATAGTTCGTCATAGTCATAAAAAATTGTGCATCGATTGTTTAAAAATATCATGCATTGACTTTCAAAATGTACTATAAAATATCGTTATTGAATTAAAATGGTGGTCCATCATAGTTATAAAACATGGTGCATCATAATTATAAAATATGGTGCATCATAGTTATAAATATGACGCTCCTACTTTTAGATATACGATAAATATCATTAGTGTATAAATCTTGGTGCATCATAGTTATAGAATATGGTGCATCATAGTTATAGAATATGATGCATCATAATTTCAAAAAGTGATGCATCATAGTTATAAAACATGGTTTATCATAGTTATAAATAATGGTGCATCGAGTGTTTAAAATATCATGCATTGACTTTCATAATATACTATAAAACATTATTATTAAATTAAAAAGTGGTGCATTATAGTTATAAAACATGGTGCATCATAATTATAAAATATAGTGAATCATAGTTATAAATATGACGCTTTGACTTTTAGATATACGATAAACATTATTAGTGTATAAATCTTGGTGCATTACAGTTATAAAATATGGTGCATCACAATTTTAATTGTACGATACATTGAAATTATAATTTTATTATATTAGAATTTATTTTATTAAAAGTATGAATACGGTGTATCACATAAGTGTTTTTTTTTTTTTGTAAAACTATATATAAAATTGTATTTACATATAATAATTTGAGGTAAAACAACTACAGAAAAAAGGTTGAAAACGCAAAAAAAAATAAAAACAATTATAAACAAGTCGTGAAAAAGGTTAACTGAAAATGCTGAAACGCAAAAAAAGGCACAATAACAAGAACTCTAAAAAATGCAAAAAAAAAATTAAATTACTTTTTTTAAATACGAAAAAGTAAAAAAAAAATTAATATAAAAAATAAAACTAAAAAAATTTAAGAAAAAAATAGAGGAAATGATAATGATGAAGAAATGAAGAAGGTGGAGACACTTATCACCTCCCCATTTGCTTCCATTCAGTTCCCTCCCTAAACCTCTTTCTTAAACTCTTCCTTAAACCTTTCCTTAGGAGAACTAATATGTTTCATGGGAGGGTTTTGTTTGGGTTTAAAGGACATTTACCCGCCACTCACTTCAATATTTAGGGTTTTACACTCCGGAGCCGGGCTTCCCCCCTTCCGATTCCGGCACGACACCCAGGTTCTTCTCCTTCGTCTATTTGTAGATCAACTCCCTAATTCAATCCTTATTAATATTGTTACATACTACACTCACTTCGATTGAAAGAACCACGAATTACTACCCAATGGAAGCATGATCCAAAGTAATCATAAACCTCGTAAATTCATATCATTCTTCAACTCAATAAACAAATCATTCGCTACTACTAGCCCCTTAATTTCACCTTCTTCGGTTTCCCCTTGTGAAGAATTTGACCATAAATCCTTATGTTTCTCCCTTGCTGAAAACCTAATTAACCGTGGACTTCTATCGTCTGCCCAAAGAGTTCTTCAACGTATTGTATCGCAATCGACTACCGTCGTTGATGAGATTTCTGTTGTTAATTTTGCTGTTTCTCGCGGTCTTGAACTTGAATTGTCCACTTACTCTGACATAATTTGTGGAGCTGTGAATGCTGGTGAACCTACTGTCGCTGAAAGTTTGTATATTGATAGGATATTGAATCGAGGGGTTAACCCTATGGCGTCATTATTGGCTTCTATGATGATTTGTTACTGCAAATTGGGGAAATTTAAGGAGGAAAACGACCATTTACAGAAGCTCGTTGATTTTAAGTTGAAATCTAGTGGAAGAGTGTGCTCTGAGTTTCTTAGGGAGGTTTTTTCACAAAGTAGATTTTTTGATGCCTATGATTACTTTGTTAGGATTAATGATGCAGGGATCCGACTTGATGTTTCGTGTTATAATATGTTGATTGCTGGGTTGTCGTCTAGAGGGTACGTTGATGAAGCCCTTCATGTGTTTGATAAAATGCTTGAGAGAGGTGTGCCACCTGTATCTCATCTGTGGAAGTCACTTGTTTTTGGTTTTTGTAAGATGGAGAGAGTTGAAGAAGCTGAATTGTTGAGTGTGGAGATGGAATCATACGATTTTTACGTGGATAAGGTTATGTATACGAGTCTTATCAATGGTTACTGTAAGAATAGGAAAGTGAAAATGGGGATGAGATTGTTTTATAAGATGCTTAAGATGGGATGCCAGCCAGATACTTTTACTTACAATACGTTGATACAGGGGTTTGTTAGTTCAGGATTATTTGATAACATGTGGGTTTTACATAAGCACATGATTGATTTGGGACTTGAACCTGATGTGTTGACTTACCAGATCATGATAAATAAGTACTGTAAGGAAAACAAAGTTGATAGTGCGTTGGCGCTGTTGAATAGCATGTGTGATAGGGACCTAACACCCAATGTGCACTGTTATACACCCATTATCCCCGCACTTTACAAAGAAAACAGGATGGAGGTTGATGAAGTATACCAGAAGATGCTGGATTCTGGAGTAATTCCTGATCAAGTGTTGTTTTTCACACTGTTGAAGGAGTACCCAAAAGGGAATGAACTGCTTCTTACACTGAAGATTTTACATGCAATCGCTAAATATGGGTGTGGTATTGACACTACTACTTCTAATGCTTTTTGGCCTTCCATGAACATTCAATATGAAAGTGACCATATTCTAGGTAGAATAATGGAAATCAGCCCTCATCTAGCTAATATGGCTTATAGTATATACATTGTTGCATTGTGCCTTGGAGGAAAAAGTGATGATGCGTTGCGCTCTATGGTTTTCATGATCACTCTTGGATTTCAACCTTTGGTATTAGCTTATAATTCTCTGATCAAGTGCTGTTGCCAAGAGGGATTTGTTGAACATGCTATTGCCCTAGTTGAACTCATGGAGGGCATGGGTACAGTTCCAGACTCAAGAACTTTTCTGGTTATGGTTAATGAACATTGTAAGCGGGGTGACTTAGCATCTGCCTTTGATGTTCTTCGACTAATGGATGATAAGAAAGTGAAGCCTGGTGCTGCTATATTTGATTGCATTATCGGCTGTATGGACAGAGAGAAGAGAGTGTCTGATGCACATGTAATGTTCAAAAAGATGCTTGAAAGTGGTGTTGATCCTGACGAGGTACTGTATGTCAGAATGATTAATGCATACTCCAAGAATGGACAAGCAATTGAAGCTAATCGATTATTTAACCGAATGATGAAGCATGGCGTGCAACCAAATGCAAATGCTTACTCAGCACTTATTAGCGGATTCATTAAGAAAAATATGGTAGAGAAGGGTGTAAAGTATCTTGTAAGTATGTTGAAAGATGGTTATATGCCAACTAAAGTTCTGTATACCTCCCTTATTGATCAATTTTTAAGAAAAGGGGAGCTTGAATTTGCATTTAGACTAATTTCTTTAATGGAAAGAAGTGATATCGAGTGTGATCAAATTACCTACATCACCTTGCTCAGTGGCATGTCCAGGAATATTCAATGTTACAATGGAATGTGGCATGACACACATACAAAGTTTGTAAAGGAAAGGGAATTTTTGTATCATCTACTTCATCAGAACTCGTTGTTGCCCAAGGAGAACGATTTTAGGATTTCCATAACAACTCGTGAAGATCTCAAGTTATTATCAATGAAATTAATTAGAGGTATTAAGGACTCTGGGTTTATGCCTAATTTGTATCTGTATAATGGGATTTTATCTGGATTTTGCCGGATGGGCAAGTTTGAGCAAGCATATGATCAACTTGATATGATGGAAAAACTTGGTGTGGCTCCCAATCAGGTAACGTTCACCATTTTAATTAATGGACATATTCAGATTGGTGAAATTGATATTGCTGTTCAGTTGTTTAACAAAATGAATGGAGATGGGTGCTTCCCAGATAGGATTGTATATAATAGTTTGATAAAGGGGTTTTGTAAGAACAATAGGTTGGTTGATGCTTTATCTCTTTCACATGCAATGTGTAAGCGGGGGTTTGCTCCTAGCAAAATCGCTTATGAATACATGCTAATTAGTCTTTGCGATTCTCGTCTGATCACTGAAGCATTGAATATATGTAAAGATATGATTGCTCATAATTATTTACCATGTCAATACAATGGTAACTGGTTGCTTCACATGTTACTTGAAGAAAACAAATTGCATGAAGCTCAAATGGTACGTAATTTGATACTAAAAGGAAAGAAGTTCCCAAATCCGATGAGACAAAGGATTTTACTGGGGTCATGAGAGATCTAAAATAGGGGCAAAATTGTTGGCACTTAGATTGGAAAAACATCTCAGGCGTATGAGGTTAGAACATATGGTCATCATCAAAAGGGCTCCATTGGGTAATCCTCTAAACTTTGTCCTAATTTCTTGGCTTTAACTTGTATGAATATTTCGTGCTGTGTTGGAATGTCTAATATATTGTTCTGTTATGCAGGAAAAATATAGTTTCAAGTATGGAGTAACATGATGTCTGCATCTATATGTTTCAGGTTTTTATCTGTTCTTTACGTGTAAATAAATCATGTTTTTGTGCTATTTGCATTCTACTGTAGCAGAATCTGTTAGACCTTAGATAACATTAAAGCTCTAACTTGGGAACATATTAGAGATCAGTATTTAGTAGTAGTATCATCTAAATATATTCGATGGATACTAGTTTTTTAGATCAGGATTTGGATTAGTACTTATAGGATATGAACTAGTGTAAGAAAAATCCATGAATAGTTTAGCCTTTTAGGAGAACTATATTTAAATTTATATGCTTTATTTAATAGCATGATTTGGTATCTAAAATAGGCGTCTTGGGGGGTTGGTTTACATCTCAAAAGCAATTTTCATTTAAAAGTTGGCTCATCTCTCGAGTATAAGCCTATATTTGTCCCATCACAAACTTTTTTGGTTTATAAATATCTAGATCTTATATTGACAAAATTATGTTTTACATTTCAAAAGCAAGATTATATTTTTTTATTACTTTTTTGTCTTCACAATGTCATTTGTTTAGCTAATTTATGAGAAATCAAATCATAAATCTCTCTATGTGAAGGAAGTCTGAGTCAGGTCGAACAGTCTGACAGACACTTTTATGTCTTTAGTTTCTGTATATAAATGGTTAACCTGTTAAATATGATTACACAAAAACTGGATTATTACAATAATATGCTTGTAAAAATGTGTTAGTTATGATGACAAAAACTTCACTGCAGGCATTTCCATTTAGCTGAAGTTTTTTTGTTAATCTACCCGTTTGACCCGCTAGAGAAAAAAACAAACCTAAATCAACAGATTGGGTCAAAATTCTCATCTCTTTTATCGGACTCCATTTCAATGTCTTCTCCTTATCAAAAAAAAATTATTGCCTCCTTACTTTGAGCACTATTTGTATCAGATCCGAAAGCTTAAGCATATCATTGATGAGATTATTCTTTTTTATGATGTTTCCAGTTACACTCAATGTTGTACTCTGAACTGGTATATCTCATTGCTTAAGGCAGACTGAAGTACATGCGTTCACTTTGCAACTACATTTACACCAGGTATAGTATTACTTTCTTTTTCTAACAACACGTTGCTGCTAAGATTGGTACCTGTATAATTGGTATATCGATATAAAGATGGGAGCTATTATTCTTAGGACACCTAAAACTTTCAAGGGCATACCGTGTTTGATATTATATTGAGGTTGTAAAGTTTCCTTAATTATTTAATAGCTTTACAATATAGTGACTATCCTGGGGTTAAATTAATTATTTGGCACATATATTTTAATGACTAAGTCCACCACTACTCCTCAAATCTCTCATGCACATACAACTATCTCTACTTTCTCACTTATAATAGTCATGCTATGTATTGGAGATTGCGGCTGAGATATACTCAATTATTTGAATAGTGTTAAGTCATATGCATTATAAAGGAGGGTCTATCTTCGTTTTTGGATATACCGAAAATAATCACCTTCAAAACATCTTACTACTACGTAGGCCTTTAATCGAACTGAACGAACACGTACGGAGTGAATTTGTGGTCGACTGGTCGTCCATTGAGGTTTTATCTAACAAATGAACGAACACGAACGAGTAAACGAGCATATTTCTTGTTCATGTTCGTGAACTAAGTTAATAAAAAAAATGGGTATTTGGGCCACCCATGGAGCACGACTGAACCCCCTACAAGGTTCAACATCGCTGGGCAAATCACCTCCATCACATATACCACAACGTCTAAGCCGGAACTCGCGCGGATTAAGCCTTAACACTGTGGGCCATGCGCTTCGTTGGTGGTAGATACCTTTATGATAAATAATACCCATGTAGGATTCGAACACATGACCTGAAGGAAGTCATAGACTGGCTGCCCTTACCGCTAGGCTATTTAGCCATTGGTTTAACTAAGAAAATATGTTTGTACATGAACATAAACGAATGCAATTGAACGCATATATAAAAATCAAACGAACACAAATGAACATACATGTATATTATACAACTTAGAAGCATTGCGACGCATTATCAAGAAAAAACGACCCGAACGTGAATCTTAATTCTGACATTCGGACAAGTCTTATAAGAAATGAAACTATCTTAAAGTTTTTTATTTTTGTATTTAGATATAAATTAGATAAGAATGACTGAACAAATATATGCATTAGTTAAACTATTGGTAAACAAACATAAATAAACGAACATAAACGGATGTTAATGAACATGTTATCAAACATCCACTATTGTAAATGAACGAACGAGACAGATGTTCATGCTAGTTTGTATCATTAAACGAAGATAAAATTTTGTTTATGTTTGTTCCTATAATAAAGAACCGAACATAAACAAACTTCTCGCCGAATGGTTCACGAATTGTTCGTTGAACGTTGGATTTGCTTCAAAGCCTACTATTACATTTCATAGCTCTTCCACCATACTCAACTTAGTGTCATTTTCTACTTTCGCTGGTTATTTGTATTGTCTCGGTCGGGGTTATACGATTGGAGACTCGTAAGATTTTTTACGAGTTTGTATAAACCTTTAAGGTCAGAGCTTACATCTTGTGCAGTCACGTTTTATTGTTTTGTTGTTGCTACAGGTTGTTCGATGTGCTAATTGTAAAACTGTTCGGCTTTTGTTTGTTGTTGTGTATTGATCATTGGTCGTTGTTTTGCTGCTTTTAATTAGTCTTGTGTTGCTGCTAGATACAACATTCTTAAAGGTTTTTAATGAAATCCGCTACTTCTTCAATGACCAACTTCTGTACCATGAATCAAGATTTCGTCAAACTTGATCGGTTTGATGGATGTAATTACACCCGTTTGGCCGACAAGATGAAGTTTCTCGTGATTGTACTAACGATTTTTATGTCTCCATTATGAACCTGTTTAACTCCGTGGCAAGAAGAACGTTTCCGATCTTGAGAAGCAACAAATGGTCAACCTTTATTGAGGCCCTCATTGGTTCTCAAGATCAGAAATCTTCTCGTCGCGAGTTTGATCAGGTTCGGGAACGAGATCATCGGGAATGGGAGGCAACAACGGGTACAAGACATTGAAAATCTTTAGCACAATCAAGAGATATTTCATTTTGTCAGCCCAACGAGTGTAGTTACACCCGTCAAACCAATCAAGTTTGACGAAATATTGTATCAAAACCAATCAAGTTTGACGAAATATCGATTCATGATACAGATTTTAGTCATTGAAGAAGTAGCAAATTTCATATTAAACCTTTAAGAATGTTGTATCTAGCAACAACACTTGACCAATTTACAACAACAAAACGATCAACTATCAAGAGACAAAAGCCCGAATGGTTTTTACGAGTAATGCCACGAACAACCTGTAGCAACAACAAAGCAGAAAAGTTTCAGCACGAGATTTAATCTATGTCCTTAAAGGTTTAAGCAAACCAGTGCTGTAAAAGTCCCGATGAATCCACGATTAGTCGGGATTTAGAGCTACTCTAGCCCGACTAGCCTTAATCCGACTTAAAAGTCGGTCATGAAAATTGGTCAAAGTCAAACTTGGTCAACATTTTAAACTTAGTCAAACTTGAAATATTAGAACAATTGAACGCTTAAGTTTATGTTTCTTGACAGTTTTGTTTATTTGTTTCTGTTTCTAGATAGTCATATATTTGGTTTTGTTTATGGTTATATTCTATAATTACACATAATGTTAAAATTTATTATTTAAATGTAAAAAAAGTCCATTCCAATTAGTCTCTGACTTAGTCCCTACAAGGTCTCGAGCGATTAGTCACCCCTAGTGACTTTTACAACCTTGATGCAAACTCGTATAAAATGATGTGAGTATCCAATCGTTCAACCCCAGGGTTGATACAACATCGACCTAAGTATGGGATCGGTCGGTGGCTTATAAGTCTAGATGTCCCCTCCTCCTACAAGTTAGCTTAGGGAGTGAGTTCTATATGTAGGTTTATGGCTTGATATGGCCCTAGTATGTGATATGTTCGTATCATACAGTCAACAATTATTGTAGCTACCGAGACAAAACAACACTAAGTTGAGTATGGTGGAAGAGCTATAAAACGTAATAGTAAGAAGTTTCGAATGTGATTATTTTTTATGTACCCAAAACAGAAGATATACCCTCCTTTTATAATGCAAATAACGTAACAGTTATTCTTCCACTATTCAAAAAACCGAGAATATTTTTGCCGCAGTCTCTAATACATTGCATGACCCTGAGAAAGTAAAGATAGCTGTATGTGAATGAGCGATCTGAGGAGTTGTGGTGGATTTGGTCTACAACAATCTCCACTGACATACATTCATTGAAACATATTTGACAAATAATTAATTTATCTAACCCTACCATGCTCAAGATATTGTAAAGCTATTAAATAATTATTATAAGAATCCAACCTATCGTAATAGCATTTGGAATGATGAATAACCGGTTTCGTATGTCGTGCTTTCCTCCAGCTGCGGCAGGCTGAATAATGTTGTCAATAGCATAATCTATCCAAGATCGTTATAATAATGATTACATGTGTGTGAGACAAACCATGTTAGCAAATCTATTAAACCTTGTTTGTTTCCATAATTGATCCTTTTTACCAGTAGTGTTTTATTTGTATTTTGCTGATAACGATATAGTTTGTTCGCAATGAAAAGTTGATATCATGGCTTGAAAAATCAACTTCGAAGTTGGACGCAAAGGAAATTGAAGATGGAAAATTTCTTCCTGTAAGGACTGAAATTTGAGCCTCTGAGTGCTGTTACTGAAGCAGGACCTGCACTACAGGCCTACATGGGAACTCATTGAATCTGAAACTTCTATGTAGCACCAAAAGAGTATTAGATCCTGAGTAGCTGTTTACAGCTGAATGATTATAAAGTTGAGATTATGGGGTCGTTTTGGAGCTGTTGTACTCAACTTGTACTCGAGATTATGGGCTGCTTACATGGTTTATACGTGCAGGTTTTTTTTATGAGGTTGGATCAATTCAGCCTCCACATACATATGCATATAGATTAGTTGGTCTAACAAGTGTTATTCTAGCGGAAATAATACCAAACATGCGATGTGTACGCATAAAACTGTAGTAATTTGTCCTGCAGTACCTAATACGAGAAACTTGTAACCCCATACATTGGCGGAACTTAAGGCAAGTGGGTGTAGTTGCCCCACCCAGAAACACAAGGTTACGGAAACACAAACACAAGGTTAGTACGTAAAGCCTAAACATATAACACCATGGGCCAATCCCAACATGTCAAGCTTAATATCTATAATAATTCGTTATCATTCATCATCAATACTAATACGAAGTTATATTTACTAATTTGAGTAGGCGTGAGAAAACCTTCACCTTGCTTCTTGTCAAATTAATTAAACAAGCTAACACTTAACCCTACACTGTTTTCCTCCGCCACATCTTACCACCGCTGTTACTCTTTACTGACATCCCTTCGTCACTCCCGTTCGTTGTAATTGACCACCATTAATCTCACAAGATTCACAAAGAGAACTATTTTAACTATTCTTAGGAACATGAACACTATTTACATCTGTACAATAACAATTCAGCTTCAAGTTTAACTAGTCTTTTTTCGATATCTAAAATAATCAGGCTTATAACCATGAGACACGATTTCAGCATTCAAAAAGTTCTTGAAGAACACAAATTTGGTAACGATATCTTGCGCAAGACGATCGATGAATGGGGTACAAGTGGGTAAATTAGTGAACTGGATGACTTCAACTTCTATAACTTGAAGTTCTCTATGTAATTAATTTTAAGTATGTGTTTGTGATGCTTGATGGAGTTGCATCCAAATTCTAAGTGTGGGGAACATGACACCTGCATCAATATGCTATTTGCATTCTACTATAGCAATATGTTAGACCTGAGAAAATTACCAATATTTGTTCATGTATCAATAAAGATCAGCGATCAGTAGTAGCATCATAGTCATTCATTGGATTGGCACTCGTCTTAGATAAGGATTCGGATTAGTAGGATACAAAATTACAAATTAATGTATAAAAATCTGTGAATATGTATTAAGACCACTCTCAAGTCTCATCCATGATTGAATCACTTCTGCCACATCAGCATTCCACTAACCGATTCAAACTGATTATTCTCTGTCATTCATCACTAATCACTTCATTTTTCGTGCCCCACATTACCAATACACCATCATCAGTACTAAACAAAAAAAAGTCACGTGGAGCCCACAAATTTCATCCGATTACTAGTCGGATAACCGATTAAATCCTAAACCGATTGGACCGATGACATCATTTTCCCAATCGGTTGCCAACTGATTCCCAACCGCATGATGGGAGTGCTCTAAGAGAGCTAATTTTTTTATGCAGAGTTTGATGAAATGATTTGGTATATAAACTAGGTGTCATTGGGATACGTACACATATATAGATTCAAGTTGGTATAGCAACAGCAAGTGTATGTTCAATGAAAATCATACCAAACATGTGATCTGCTCATCTGCACGCTAGAATACAATAATTTGTAAGCTGGTACATTTACTAATCACAAGCAGGAAAATTAACTAATGATGTATTTAATTTAATTTATTTCAGTATAATAGAATCAAATAATGTACACAAATAATTAGTAAATATATCATCACATTCCGGCAATGAACGGTACACCGGTAGCTGGTAACCACATTCTCCCAGCAATAAGCCGTTCCACCGTGAAGTCTTGTGCTTCTGTCAAGCTTATATTAGCATGGTATCCAGCCCAATCCACTCTGTTTTGTGGAACAGAACCATTACCAAAACAACCATATTCGCCATAATACAACGTCTTAAAAGCAAAATCAGTATTTCCCCAAGGTAACCATCCTTTCGGATTGATAAAACCATCAAGATACGTTTTCATGAAAACAGTTCTGGAAAATTCTTGCCACGGTCGGCCTAAATATGTTTGGACCGAAGACACAAATGGAGTTAGGTCAGGAGCAGGTATTACGCGACAATTGTGAATTGAGATGCCACTGTTTTGGAATGGATCACCGCGACCTTGTGCTGTTATTGTGTTTGCTTGGCCAGTTAAGGGTTTCTTAACTAGAATAACACAGTTTTGGAAAACTACAGCTGCGTTACCAAATATGAAATCGATTGTCCCTGAAATGTAGCAGAGTTTGTAGAATTGTCGTTGAGACACGGCGAAAAGAGTGTCTTGATAACCTTCGAAGCTACACGCGTAGAACACCGAGAGATCAGATGATGATCGGAGCGCTACTGCTTGTGCGGCTTGAGGGCCGGCGGTGTTCCGGAATGTTATGCCACGAGCCATGAATCCGGAGCCATCAACTCCTGCTTTCAATTTCCTTATAAAAGTTATATAGACATTTTTGATTTATTTTATTATTGTGACTACAACAATGATATATATTCATTTATTCATTCATTAGGAATAACCGAATAAGAAGTTTGTCTAGCTTTTTAACTTTTTACATCGCATAATGTTTAGTGCAACAAATGTTAAGTGTATATGCTTTTATTTGGAAAAAAGCAGGGAGTTACAAATATATTATTTATTTAATATTTGATAAATAAACTATTGCATTTGGTATATATAATTTATGTACGTACAATATATAATAATTAAAAATAAATAAATCCTGTCGCATTTTTATATAACATGATCCTGTTTGAATTCGGCTTGAGTTAAAACAAAGGATTAAACACCAATAGTTTTTATGCAATAGAATACAATCAACGTGTATGTTCAAGAAATCCTTAGCATGCAACCATGCATAGATTAGGGAAAAATTACATATAATAAGTTTTTAATTATTTCTTCATTATTATTAAAATACATATAATTTCTGTAGTTGACCTTCCGGCCACTTTACTTTTATCATAGTATTCACACAATGTACGTTCTTTACGATGTTTATTTTCAAAGATTCACTAACCATTTTCTGTAATTTACTTAGTTTGTCAACCATCATATTAGAATCCATCCATCTTTAAATTAATTATCCTAAAATTAACTATTATTGATCATCATGGCTAGTTACAAAGGTCTCAAACATAATTAGTAAAAAAATATTTGTACTACATACAATCATATATAGTTCCTCAAATAGTTATTTAATTAATTAATTATATAATTAAATTAAAAATAAGGATTCAAATAATAAATGGAAAATTAGTTAATATCTTACCAACAGTTGCTGACCCATAAGTTGTGGAACCTCCGGCGACACTCCGGTTGCCGGTGATGATTGTGTATCGATTTCCATCACCCACAAACATGATATTAGTCAAATCATTCGCAATCTCGATATTTTCGTTATATACACCTGCTTTGATATAGATTACAAATCTTTGATTTTTACGATCGATACTTCCAGCATAATCAAGAGCTGATTGAATCGTCGGAAAACTACTCCCGGGCGCCACTGTCACGTTTGCTATCGATTGGATCGACACCGTGGCTAATAATCTTCGGTCAAGATGTGTAACCCATGAAGGAAGATCGTTTGTTTGATCGAAACTTGAGTTTTGTTTCACGAACCCATGATTTATAGCCAAACTATTGCTTATCATTTCGGTTAAGTTACTCGACTTAATGGGAGTTACAAAGTTGGTCACGTTTAGGTCAACACAACCCGAAAAACAAGTTTGGAGGTTTGTGAGGCCGGCGCTTAGCCAAGTTTGTGCGTCGAAATCGGAGCTTTGGTTATTTTTCAAGCCAACTAGGGTTTGGTTAAGTTGAAAGATTGTGTTATTGAGAAGCTTGTAACAATCGTTCCAAACGGCTGTTGTTGCAGTGGTTCGACACATTTTACCAAGATTTTTTGCGCATCCTTGAGCCTCATTGGCGTTGTCAATCGCAGCCTGTAAGGCTAACATTCGAAAATCAGCTTTGTGTCGTGGCCTGCTACTGCTACGTGGGCCACGGCTTAAGAAATAGTTACACTGATTAGGATGAGGAGTCGTTTGGCACCATGAGTTGATGTCGTCACTCGACTCCTCATCTACTTGTATTGATAAAGTAATTAAAGGAGATATGATGAATACGAACAACCAAAACGATGAAAACGGGTTAAACGAAGACATCTTTTACAACTCGGCCGGTTTTGGTTGTTCGATCGATATTTGTGGTTTTGGGTTTTGCTAGTTTTGGATTGCAATGATGGAAGAGTGTATGATGATGGGTTGGTTGTTTTATAATACGATATGAAGATTTGAATCGATAAAATGTGTAAGTAAAGTTTAAGTGAAATTAAGTAAAACAATGAATGAAGAAGGGTAGAAAGATGATTGCTTGATGAAGAATGGTAAGTGTTTTTACGCCATTGATTTTATGATGTTTATTACGATGCACGTGGTCGCCATCGCCCGTATCTTTGAATTTAGGATGTTTATTTTGGTTTCTAACGTATAATTATAAATAATTAATTTGTACGATCACAAGCATATATTAACTACGAGTAATTATTAACTTTAGATAAACATAACGTTAATTATGACACACGTTATAAACGGCCGGTTACAACTTCAAATACTTCATATAAAATATGCAACTAGTAACCCAACTTTTTAAGTGACTTTTGTGCTTGGTCCAAATTGCTTGATAGTGAGGTGAAAAAACATGGATTCTTCAATTTACCTTTGACAAAGCAACAAGCATCAATGAAAGCAGATATAAACCATACATACATACGAAAAAAAGACAATGGTAACCGAATGACTGTCTGGCGGTCCTATTAACCGGTCTCACGATCAACATGAAGAAGGTAAAACATGCAAATCCCGGTTAAGGAAACATGTGAAAAGAGATTGAACCCCTAACATCAATCTTTAAGTTGGATTTTCCCACCACTAAACTACTATTGTTGAGACACTATATATGTGTATGTGTACAGAGAAGAGTGATCAGATAAAAACGTTCTCACAATAAGGATGTTGTAAAATAAACCTCATCCATTCATCTTTACAAATTTTAAATGATTATTATAATTTATTTTAGACTATAAAGGTATACTAGCTAGAATCAATAACTAATAAGAAGAGAGCACAATTCGAGTTTCCAACAACTCTACAAGATACAGCTACATATATCATCTCCTTAACGTACCCCTATAAATATCATATATATGCCCAAGCTCATCAAAGAATTGCATACATACCCAAATCTTTATTTTAATTAGAATTAAAATACCCTAATTAGTAATTAGGGTTAACCTAATCTTATAAATTATATATATAGAAAACATCTTTGTGACGTATCATTTAATATCAAAGTTCAATTGAACAATATAATAAGATTTGAGTCTTATATTTTACTTAATTTTGAAAAACCCCAATTAATTATTTATAATCTAAAGCTAAATTATATAAAATAATCTAACTAATGTTCTACCACAATTACTTGTTCAATAACTTAATAATAGTATGAGATTTAAAACTTACATGACTCGTGTACATACACAGGTCTAAGTACTAATTCTTTTAAAAGGAGTCAAATTCTCTCGCATGCATTTTTATTCATCATGCATGTCGCGATCCGTTTCAACCTTCTTCCAAAACTCTATTATATTTCCAAAACTCTATTATATGGTTTTCAAGTACAATATATTGATTCATTCTCTACTCGCAATAAAAAACGTGATTGGTAAAATTATCATCTATTTTTATCTAGGTCCACTCTTATTTGTCATGTATAATTTCATGCTCTTGTTTCGTGATCGTCTCAATGCCAAATTAAAGGGACTAGTACGTGAATATTAGAATAAGTAGTTTTCACCCATATATCCTTTAATTAATTGTATTTATTATTTGGATATAAGCTACGTATGGTATTTGTGGTTTATGGCCGATGTGTTGATCTCAACACATCACAAAGTGATCAAGTTACTTTCATTGATTTGAGTGATCAAGTTACTTTCATTGATTTGAGTAATCTGTGGTAAGAGTATCATAATCTTTATCAACTCGTAGCACATATAAAGAATGCGGAAAAAATACAATTTTTTTATAAAATAATAAATTACACTGTGTATACCAAATGGATTAATAACGACTATTATCAGTGACTTCAACATGACTTCGCCACTGGGTAAGTTATTAGAATTATCATATATAATGGGTTTTAATTTTTAATGTTACTTTTAATACTCTATATTCGAAAATCTTAAAACTTAACATTTTTAAATTTAAATTGTGTGATTTTCATATGGTAGAAAATTAATACTATGTGTTGTCGTGTAATATGTTAAAACAAAAGAAGAAATGTCAATAAGTTTATCATTTACATATTTTTTTCACTATGAATTCCCCATAAATTGAATGCCTAACTCTACATATCAAGTTATCGTTATCGATTCACCATCATAAATAATACATTAAAAAGTAACATGATGTATACAATATACAACTTACAACTATCGTTTGGTTACGAATTGTAATATAATATATTTATACTCTGGTATTATGCAGTTTTTAAAATAAATGTCCCTTTTCACATTTTTGTTTATATTTTCTTTTCCTTTTTAATGTTGTTAGCTTACGTATTGAATCAAGGATCGTAGTAGTATCGTACCAACCGTTTGTTTGTTAATATCATTAGCTTACCTTTGGAATTGTGAAACCTATTTGATAGTGGATAATCAGTGGATACGTATGGATCATTATGAGCATAGAATAAATACTTAGTAGTACTTTGTGTTTCATTTTATCGTTACAGAAATAATTGCTTGGAATATCATCAAAGATGGATGATACTGTAACAATTTGATATGCTTGACTCAATACCAATAAAGTACTGCTAAATAAATCTACTTATGTAGACTTAAAAGTATGTTTATTTTTTTGATTGGTTAAATTTTTTCTCTTTCTTAATCTTATACAATTAATTTTTCAAACCTACCAATCACATTTTTTAGTCAATATTTAGTCAATATTTAGTCATATATATTTAGGTATACCAATTATTTTCCCATACTAAAATGGCAGATAATGACTCAATCACCAATACTTTGAGTATGTTACTAATACATTAGTAGGGTGGAGTAGGGGTGTTAATGTGGTAGACTTTGATCTAGATCCGACTCGACTCGATCCATTTATGTGACCCAACGGGTCGAAAAACTAGACCCACTGACCCAATAAGTGATCCAACAGGTCAACCCATATAGATGGATCTCTGCTTGGACCGGATCATGACCCATCCGGATCGACCCGTTAAAAAATGAAACTTAAAAAATTCTACAATTCCATCATTTACCTTACATACAGATACAATAAATTCTTGATGGCTATTTTTTGTAAGCTAAAAAATGAATGCAGAAAACAACAAAGAGGACAATGGTTTCAGAATTTGAGTTCGAAAATAAGATGTAATATATTTATAACACCCCTCATTTTACAATCATTTAAATATAATATTTCGGAAGCGTAAGTCCAAATAGAAATTAATAATTTACATAATCTAGTCAACATATAAAATTCAACCTTTTTAAATCATAATTTATCAGCATGGGTAGCATGGGTGTTATATGAAAACAAGATATAACAATGATTTATACAAATCAATATCAGACTCACGCCTCGTTGTCAAACATTCCTTCCCATCCGACTTCTTGCCCACCCTTATTATATCCATAACCTACAAGAAGTGTTAATGTGGGGGATTAGCATAACGCTAAGTGAATGAATAATTAACAAACAGTCCAACTTAGTATAACAACCTTGTGTACAACAATTAACACTAATTACACAAATACACAATACAACTTTTCAACAATGCAACAGTTCAACAACATTACAACTTAATAATGAGGATCGGTGGCTCTTGAGAAACCCTACTGCCGCGGTGGCTCTCAAAGAACACTTACCCAACCATATCCGTATGGTCATAATGGACGAGACCGATAGCTAATGGTTATTATCCTCAAACACAGGTTCTACACACAACGAATGAAGCAAAACCCTGTGTAATTCATACAATAACCAACTAGCTCAACCAACCAGTTCAACCCATTGACCTCATTAACAACTGATGCCCGAAGGCCAAATATATCACGTGATCACATATCCACATATTCAATCAGGTCAACATATCAGACTAAACCGTCTATCAACAATATTATTACTATTAAACCCAAAATCATCATGGCAACAAAAGCAGTAATAATACGTTTACCCGTTGTAACCAAACCTGTTACAACTAAATCACACCGAGGATTAAAGATCCACTCACCAACTACCTCAGTCATCCACTCAGTAGTCTAATGTCACTGAGTCTTCTCCATATCTGAGAATACAACAGAATAACACAAGTCAGTCACTTGTCTCAAAATCTATATAACATCACTCCAATAAATTTACACTAACAATTTCAAATTTCTCAATTCATATGAATTAACACAATCATCATAATTACTAATATTTAATACATACTAATATGGATTCATATCATATATCTCAACAATACAATTAGTAACTACAACATATTATTCAACTAATCAAAACATCAATTCATCATTTCCATTGGATTAATCATACTTAACTCATGTTAACAACAATTATCCATCATATACCATTACCATGAGCTTAAAACTTTCATGATCATTTATCAACTTTATAACCATTATAATTACCTCATCACCTTAATTCACATTAATAATTGTTAACTAACATAATTATACCATTAACAAGATTATTAACTTTCGATATCAACAATTCATTAAAACCCCGACATTAGGGCTAATGAATACTTAACCACATAAGTTATAACTTTACTCTTTAATCCTCAATTAAGTGTTCTAATTAGTAAACAATACTAATTTCATCATATAAACCATCAAACTCATCATAATTATCACAATTATCACAACCCTCATAAACACCTAATCAATTTCTTTAATTCTAAGTTAGGGCTTAGGTTATAATCATGAATTAATCACTAACTAACAACTATAGAATCACTACAAGCTTCAATTTCATATTAATCATGCTAATTCAATCAAATACACAAAAACCCATTTTCAAGGGTTTATACAAATCAAGAAATCAACACTTACAATGAGTTAAATGATGAAGAGATGGTTAATTCACGTTTTGGAAGCTTGAATCAAAGTTCTATAAGCTCAATTTCACTTCCAAACTTATTTCAAGAATTTCAGATTGTTCCTGTGGTTGGTTTGGATCGGCCAGAGCAAGAACAAGAATAATTGAGATGAATTTTGATGAATCTTTGATGAATTAGGGTTTGTTTCTAGGGTTTGATATATCTCTCGCATACCATCAACCTTTCTGGAATTTTTTGTGATGATAAGAACGTATTTTACACATATATTAGAATATATGTACACTAGTTTTGTCCCCTTTTAAATCTATTGTCTGAAACTTAAAAACCATTCACGTGGAAAAACTATTTTATTTTACCGTCAACTAAATTAAATTAAAACAATTAATAATATATTAGTCACAATAAATTATTCGACTCTTTTCCCATTTATTTTATCAAATAACACAACACACCTATTTTCTGACACATTAAATAATACTCACCGTCAGAAAATATTAAAATACTACCAGACCCGAGGAATGAATGTTACAATACTGTCTTTATATTTTACTTTGGATTATATATACACAGTGGAAAGATTGTATTATTTAAAACAAACTTCAATTGTTTAACTACGAAATTGGAGGACTCCTGAATTCTGCTAGTCAAAACGAATCACAGAGTTTAACCACATCAACTCCAATTTCTCCTTAACATCATCTGTAACACCCCAAAATTTAGAGGTATTATTTTGGTGCGCAAAGATATAAATATTTTAGAGTGGTGTTATTTAAATGATGTGAAATAATAAAATACGCAAATTGGTTTTCCAGTTCCAGACAATAGGGTTTAAAGGGAAATAAAAATTTAAGAAACCGACTTATAGATGTACGTATGATGTACATACTTATCCAGTTTATTCTTTAAACCTTCAGAACACTTCTACACACAAGTAAAAATCGCAGGAACCAAATTAGGAGCTAAAATCAATTTCTAAACCATTATTCAAGCTTTAACAATTCGAATTCACCTTTCTTTGATCATCCCCAATCTCATGTAAGATGAATTTCTCCATGTATTAACCTAGTTTTTGGGTTTTTGATGGGGTTCATAGGGGTTTTGATTAATTGAAGATTTTAATCCGAAATTTAAGTTAGAAAATGATTAAATTGATGTTAGATAATGTTATTATGATTGTTGGTAATCATATAACATAGTGAAAACGATGAATTCATGATTTAATGTTCTTGAGTAATTTTAGGGTTTTGCTAAAAGTGCATAAATTGATGTTAACAAGCTTATAGATGTCACTAATGATGTTAATAGAGTATGATTATGATGTTGGAATGAGAATTTAAGAGGAAAGTTTGATAATTAGACTTTGAGTTATTATGATCATGAAAGGTAGTTTTGGTATGGTTAGTTAATGAATTAAACCAAGTGTAATCAAAGTGGGGGAGACATTATATATGATTAAAAAGAGAAGATTATGATTATGATTAGTGTCTAAACGTGTCGTTATGTATTATGTATGATATGATAGAGATTTAAAGATGTGGAGAGCTTTCGTTGGTGAAATCGTCTAAAGTATCGAGGTAAGTGATATGGGGGTTATATGGGTAATGGTTGTGTATGTTTCCGAGCAAGAGGATTGCACAATCAAGTGAAAGTTTACTTGTTTCTTATGACTTGTTTCTAATGATTGTAATATGTAAATGGGTGATGCTATGTTAGCCAAGTAGTGATTATCTCATTAGCTTGATGATTAGCCAAGTAATGAGTATGTCACTAGCTTGATGATGTGGATTATTATGACTTGTTTCGGTTGTATCTGTTTCCATATTACTTCCGAGTAAGAGGATCATACAATCGTGTAAAGTATTACTTGTTTCTTATACTTGTTTCATATATGGATATTTAGTGTTTGTATCATAAGTGGAAGTTTATTGTTGAATTATATGAAATTATGTGGAATGAGCATATGCATAGATTCAGTGTTTCATACGAATACGTGCTTGCACGTTATGTTGATTAGCTAGCATAGACTTGTTTCTGAAGCATGGTATCCATTTCGACGTAATTTGGTTCCTAATAACCTTGTTTCTTATGTTGTTTAAAAAAATCTCTACAGTGCTCAATAGATATGTGTTTAAGAAGATATGTGATAAGGGTTGATTATGTAATTTATTCATATAATTGCCTATATGCTTACTAAGCGGTGTGCTTACCCCTTCCGCTGTTTCATATTTTAGGTGAATGATTCGGTTGAATCAAGTGGATGAATAGTGCTTTCAAGAAAGTAGTGTGGATATGGAGCTAGCTTTACGGTTAGAAAATGCTTCATCTCTTTGAATCAGTGTTGTTGATTATCACTTGTGTAATTCGCCCAAGTAAAGAGTTTTGAATTAAATATGTTGGTCAATATGTTGTATTTGACTTTGAAAGTCAAACATTGAAAAATAGTCTTTTGTATGTGTTTTTGAAGAGTATGAAGTAATTTGAATATGATTGGTTTTGGTTTGGTTAAAAATGGGTGAAAAGTATTAAAGAGTCATTTATGATTGGTTGATCAAATTTGGAGTTGACAAATAGTCAACAATGTTAGAGTAGTCAAACATATGTCGTATTGGGTAATATTGTGGTTATATGTGTTAGATTTGGTATAAGTGTCCGAATGGACACTAAATGGGTCAAATGAGTTAAAACAGGTTAGAATGTATCTATGTGTGTTTGGTCAATGGTGTTAGACTTATTTTGACATGTTGATAATGTGTGCAAAAAGACAGAGGCTAAAACTAAGTGGTTTGGAAATACAAGGTGTTCACCAAAATATGTTAAAATGGTCAAAAAGTGGTTATGCGTTTGTTTTCTCGAAAAACATGTATTTTGAAAAGGTGTAAAAAGGGAAAGTCTCATTATGTCTGTCACACCCCCAATTTCATACTTTGCGGAAGCGATTGTTTTTGGGGGTGACTAATCAATTATCAAGCACAAAAATTAAGCAAACGACTCTACATGAGACGTTTTAGAAAATATATTACATTACAAAAGTAGTACGAAGTTTTAAGTCATAAGTGTACATCATTAGCGAGTTCGTAAAATGGTTCAGAAGATTTTAAATACATAATCAAAGTACAAAAGATAATGCGAGTAAAATCTTCATAAGTGTGTATGCATGCGACTCGTACTAGCTTAGCATAATGGTAGATCCTGCTGGGCCATCCTACTGTGGCTGCGTACCTGAGAATGTGTCACACCCCCAAAATCGGTAATCGTGTTTATAAATGGTTTAGCGGAAGCTTTAGTTAATTAGCGGAAGCATTTTAAGTTACAGTTTAACAGCGGGGGTGCTGACGTTACAATAGTGCATTCATTGTATCAGAGCATATGATCATACAGAACATATTAATTTAAGATGCCATAAGTTTAAGCGTTATTACAAAAAGTGTACGACTTATAAAGTCGTACAAGTAGTGGTATTGTAGAACAACATAAGTTTACAAAACATGAGTTTATAAGATAGGGATTTCGTAAGTATAACCAATGTAATTGGTAATACAAAGGAAATCCAAGTGTCCCAAAAGTGGCATCATAAATAGTCTGGGTTGCCTACGTCCTTTATGCATGCAGGAGTACCTGAGTCCTAATTCCCTGAAAAACATAGTAAACCGTCAACATTGAATGTTGAGTGAATTCACAGGTTTAGTATAAAAGTAGTTAAACCAAGTTTTGTATAAATCATTCATGTACTCAAACATAATGTTTATATGTATAGCCGGAAACACAAGTGTTCTTATTAAAGAAAACATTTCCTATTTTACTGTAAGAATGTCATTCTTACTACAATTCAGTCGAGGTGTTAGGAAACACAAGTTTAATCATAAACGTTTCCTAATAATGGTTGCAAGAAATACAGTTCATCAATCAAGTAAACAATTCCATATATACAGTTGTAGGAAACACAGGTTTAACAATCAAGTAAACATTTCCATATATATGTTGTTTTGTCGGGAAACCAAGTTTATCCAATCAAGGTAAACGTTTCCTATAAAGAAATCATGCGTAGGAACACCTGTCCTATTAGTTATCGCAGGGAATACCCTTCCCAAATCAAGTTATAGTTTTGCTGTTTAGTTATATGGGAAACATAGACTATGATCCCTCTAAGGTGAGCTAAACCTTTAGAGTTAAAGTAACGATACTTAGTACTATAACCAAACCACGACTAGTTGTTGTTGTTGTTGCCTCAGTAACACGGTAAGTATACACTCCTCGTTACGACTGCCGTCGTGTGGTTGGAATGACCAACAAGTTGTATCAGTGGGAGGTTTGTCAAATCGATAGTACTATCTGTATACTCAGTGGCTAGAGTCACCTAGCTAATGGTTATAGGTTGCAAGCACTGGGACTTATGTGCACTACAACTACCTAACGTAAACCTAGGATCGTACCAAGATTCGTTGTCTTATTCCCAAAATAGTTGTGAAAAACGTTTCTTATAGTTAACAGTTGATTTATAAAGCAATAAGCATTTATATAAATCAATTTGATATAAAAGCATGTCAAGCAATTATATTAACAAGTAGCATGTAATAGCACGTAGTTCTATGTTTTCCACCCCTGGTTTTAAAAGTATTTAAAACAAGTAAAAGGTAGGGGCTGTGAACTCACGTGTAGCGGTCTTCAGCTAGTACAGCTAGAAATACTGTAGTCCGAATGTGCCTCTCAAATACCTAAGCACAATTAAATATACTTTACATAAGTATATGGACCAATTGTTGAGTTGAGATGTTTATAATACTTTAGTTGTTGGTGATTTTTACGTTGAACTAAACGTTACGTACAAGTATATATTTACATATACTTATTAGTTGAATATATATATTCTTATATATATCAATTGTCGTTGCCGTGTGTATATATATATATATATATATTATTCATTTGTTAATGTCGCGTATATATATGTATATATTGTTTATCATTGTTGTTTATGTTTTTAAAACATAATTATAGTAGTTATAAAAATAACTTAGTTCTAATACGATTGTCTTAGTTCATTTATATAATTTTATATAAATTATAATCGTCCACTATATGTATAATCTAGTTGTCGCGTTATAATTTTTTTTTTTATTTGTCCCATTTACTCGTCAACTATATATATATATATATATATGTAACCCGTTTTAACGTTTGCATTTTGAAACTTCGTGGCCCGTTGGGCTCGGCCCAATAGGTTTGGCCCAAATATGCGTGGCCCGACATAGTTTGGCCCAAGTACGTTTAGCAAATTATTTTTGGCCCGTTATCAAAATACCATTTTTGATTCATTGTAGATTAGTCCCGTTTGGCCTAAAAAGTTATATTTATAAATTGTCCGTGTCAAAATAATGTCCCGCGGTCGTGTACAAATTTGTCCCAAACTTTGTATCCTAAAGTTTTATAATTTTTATAACTTTTTAGTATTTGTATTTCGTACGCGTTAATGTATTTGTACTACAAACTATACGTACAGACTGTGTATTAATCAAACGCATCGCAAAAGTCTGGACACAGCCTGCCTAACCGATCGGGTAAGGGTTTAACAAACCGTTCGGCTCGAAAACACCTTAGCCGATAGGCTAGGTGTGATGAGCCGATCGGCTCATTGGTTCCAGCCGATCGGCTGGTTAAAACCAACCGATCGGTTTGGTCCTTGGTCCGGTTTGTCCCCTGTTCTTGGCCTGTGTTCTTGGTCTGTGATGTTTCTACATATATGTATATGTTTGGGTGTTTGATTCTAAGCTTTTGTTACATTACTACATCATCACCATATAACATACAATTCAAACTACAATTTTGTTTACATACATACTAACATTATACATACCAAATTATATGATCAAAGTATGAATATATATATGTTTTTGAACCTTACAAAGATTATTGATGAAAATGACTACGAAGATGATGAATCTGATGTTGGTGATGATGATGACCGAGATGACGATGATGATAAGGATTATGTGATCATCTTGTTAGTTTTTGTTTGGAGATTTTGTAAATGGTTTGAAGGTGGATGAAGATGGTGTTGGTGTGTTTGTTCTTCTCCTTCCTGCTGCTTCTCTCAAATGCACACACACAACACACAAACTTGAATTATTGGGGTTTGGTAGCAGAAATGAGAAGGAGGGAGTATATACAAATTTTGGTTCCAAAATTTTCAAAGGAGAGGTAAGGTGGTGTAGTGAAAGTGTCGAACAAATATCTCAAATGGGTTATTTGTTTGGGTTTTTAACCCGTTAGTTCCGTGTACGGGTCCAATTATTTGTACCCCGTGTCCCACTCAATTATTCGTTTGTTTAAATTTTATTTTAAACTTTATAATTGATAAGTAGAATAAATGAAATAATGTTATTTAAAACTTTTAATAAAATTATTCACCGTAGTGGGACTGTACAGTTTATTTGAGTGCCAGATTTCGGTTGAATTTGGAATTTATATTTTAAGGTAATGTTCCAAATACTAAAACAGGAACGGGAAAATAAATACTTTTATTATTTTCGACCTTTAGGTACGTTTTATAATTGTTTCTGTTCGTGTATGACGCGTCCTATATAGCAGTCTAACGGTTTCCGTTTTATTTTTGGTTCTAATACTTCTCTAAAATAATTTCAAACAAAAATTATTCAAAAGCATTTTGAAGTTCTTTTTGGGACTTTACGATTCGCGTTTGATGCGTTTAATATAAAACGTATAAGTTATTATTATATTATTTCAATAATATAAATATCTAGTATTTGTAATTAATAATTTTCGAATTATTAATTTTTTTATATCACCAACTTTGTTGTATTTACTTTGTTGAGTTAGTACGTTTATTTCATATGTAATTACATATACATATAACTACGAATTTAATATATCACGTATCACATAGTAGTTTCACAAACTTAACATATAGAAATTATTTTGAATTCACTAATCAGGGAATTACTCTAGGTAATGCATGAAATTAGTAAGGATTAATACCCTAAATGGAGGATTGTCACATTCTCCCCCCGTTAGCGAAATCTCGTCCCGAGATTTAAGTTGAGTTGTTCGTGACTGGTGTTTGATTAAACAGGTGAGGGTATTTCTTTCTTATCTCATCCTCGTGTTCCCAAATAAACTCCGCGCCATGTTTCGAGTTCCAACGAATCTTGACAAGTTTGATTCGTTTGTGTCGGAGTTTCTGTGTTTTCGTATCGGTCACTTCGATAGGTTCCTCCACAAAGTTAAGTTTTGAATTTATAAAGACTTCATCAGGAGGGATGATAAGTGTTTCATCGGAAAGACACTTCTTCAAGTTACACACATGAAAGGTGTCGTGAATGCTACTAAGTTCTTGTGGCAACTTTAGTTTGTAAGCGACAGGACCAATCCTCGCAAGGATTTCAAAAGGTCCAACATATCGCGGGTTAAGTTTTCCTCGTTTGCCAAATCGTGCTACCCCTTTCCAGGGCGATACCTTGAGTAGGACTTTGTCTCCTACTTGAAACTCAAGAGGTTTACGACGGTTATCGGCGTAACTCTTTTGTCTGTCTCTCGCTGATTTCAATCGGTTGAGTACTTGCGATATCTTGTCCGTGGTTTCCTGAACAAGTTCCGGTCCGGATAGTTGTCTGTCACCCAACTCTGCCCAACAGAGTGGTGATCGGCATTTGCGTCCATACAGTGCCTCGAATGGCGCCATCTGTATACTGGTGTGATAACTGTTGTTATAGGAGAATTCGGCCAATGGGAGGTGGGTATCCCAGTTTCCCCCAAAGTCAATCACACACGCTCTCAATAAATCCTCGAGCGTTTGAATCGTTCGTTCACTCTGGCCATCAGTTTGTGGATGATAGGCTGTACTCATGTCGAGTCGAGTACCTAAAGCCTGTTGTAGTGATTGCCAGAAGCGAGATGTGAACCTGCTATCTCTATCAGAAATAATGGACAATGGTACACCGTGTCGAGAAACGATCTCTTTGATATAGATCTTCGCCAGTTTCTCTAGTTTGTCAGACTCTTTGATAGCAACGAAGTGAGCTGATTTCGTCAACCGGTCGACAATCACCCATATGGAATCAACTCCAGTTGATGTCTTTGGTAGTTTCGTGATGAAGTCCATCGTTATGTGCTCCCATTTCCATTTTGGCATTTCTGGTTGTTGCAAAAGTCCTGAAGGTTTTTGATACTCAACCTTGACCTTTGAACAAGTTAGACACTTGCTGACATAAGTAGCGATGTCTCTTTTCATGTTTGGCCACCAATAGAAACCTTTCACATCTTGGTACATCTTATCTGCACCAGGATGAATCGAGTAGTTGGACTTGTGAGCTTCGTCCAAAATCAGTTTGCGTAGTTCATCATCGCATGGTACCCAAATTCGATTCATGAAGTATAAAACTCCATTTTCTTTGGTTTCGAGTTGTTTCTCCATCCCTCTCAGGGATTCGTCTCTCATGCGTTCGGTGGTGAAAGCTATTCGTTGTGCATCCCGAATTTGAGTAATAAGATTCGAGTGGATTGTTAATACCAAGGCTCGAACTCTGCGAGGTTTAACATTCTCTTTACGACTCAGAGCATCCGCTACTACATTAGCCTTGCCCGGATGGTACTTAATCTCACAGTCGTAATCGTTCAGCAATTCGACCCAACGTCTCTGTCTCATGTTGAGCTCTTTCTGGTCGAATATGTGTTGTAGACTCTTGTGGTCGGTGAAAATCGTACACTTTGTACCATACAGGTAGTGTCTCCAGATCTTGAGTGCAAAGACGACGGCTCCCAACTCTAAGTCATGAGTTGTATAATTCTTCTCGTGAATCTTCAATTGACGAGATGCATAAGCAATAACTTTGTCGTTTTGCATGAGGACACAACCTAATCCTTGATGTGAGGCATCACAGTAAACGATGAAGTTCTCTGTTCCCTCAGGTAAAGATAGGATTGGTGCGGTGCTCAACTTTTGTTTCAACAATTGAAAGGCGTTTTCTTGTTTTTCGCCCCATTCGAATTTCTTATCCTTTTGAGTTAAGGTGGTGAGTGACTGGGCTATTTTGGAAAAAATTTCGATAAATCGACGGTAATACCCAGCCAGACCAAGAAATTGTCGAATCTCGGTTGGGGTCCTTGGAGCTTCCCAGTTTTTGATCGCCTCAATTTTGGACGGGTCCACATGGATTCCTTTATCATTTATCACGTGACCAAGGAAATGAACCTCTCTAATCCAAAATTCACATTTGGAGAACTTAGCATACAGCTTCTCGTTCTCGAGTAATTGGAGGATAAGTTTCAAATGTCGTTCGTGATCCTCTTTCGTTTTCGAGTAAATCAGGATGTCATCAATGAACACAATGACAAACTTATCAAGATAAGGTTTGCACACTCGGTTCATGAGATCCATGAATACTGCAGGCGCGTTAGTCAATCCAAACGGCATGACTAGGAACTCATAATGACCGTAACGAGTCCTGAACGCGGTCTTCGGTACATCCTCTTCTCGTATCTTCAGTTGATGGTAACCAGATCGTAGATCGATCTTCGAGTAGTAACTCGATCCTTGTAACTGATCAAACAGATCATCTATGCGAGGTAACGGGTATCGGTTCTTAATAGTTACCTTATTCAGCTCTCGGTAGTCAATACACATCCGCATAGATCCATCCTTCTTCTTGACAAACAAAACCGGAGCTCCCCAAGGTGAAAAGCTCGGTCGGATGAATCCTAAGTCTAAGAGCTCCTGCAACTGTGTAGACAGTTCTTGCATTTCTGATGGAGCTAATCGGTAAGGTGAGCGAGCGATTGGTGCGGCTCCAGGCACCAGATCGATGCGAAACTCGACTTGTCGCGGAGGTGGTAATCCTGGCAGATCATCAGGAAACACTCCCGGATAGTCTCGCACTACAGGTATATCACTTAACCTTTGCTCCTCGGGTCTCTTTTCTACAACATGTGCTAAAAACGCTTGGTATCCCTTTCGGAGATACTTAGTGGCCTTTAAGCAATTGATTATTTTAACGGCACTCGTCCTCTTATCTCCTTGTATCACCAAGATTTCTCCAGTTATCAATGGTAAACGTACCATTTTATCAAAACAAACAATCTCTGCACGATTCTTCGACAACCAGTCCATACCGACTACGATGTCAAAGCTTCCCAACTCAACCGGTAGTAAGTCTATTTTGAAAGAATGACTCTCCAATGTTAGAGTACATCCTGGTACTATTTCTCCTGATTCAATCAACCTACCATCGGCTAGTTCTAAAGTGTACTTGTTGTCTAGCTTACAGGACCTAATGTCTAATAGTGGTCTAAATTCCGTAGACACAAAGCTCAAATCGGCGCCTGAATCAAATAACACAGAGGCATAATGGTTGTTAACTAGGAACGTACCAGTGACAGTGTTGGGGTCCTGGCGTGCCTCCTGTGCTCCAATGACAAACGCACGACCTCGAGCTGGTTGGTTGTTGGTGTTACCACGGTTGTTGCTGTTCGGGTTTGCATTGCGGTTCTGATTGTTCTGGTTGCCACGGTTTAGTTTAGGGCACTTGTTTCTGAAATGACCTTGCTCGCCACATTCGAAACATCCAGTAGCTGGTCGATCCCTATTTGTTTGAGTAGTAGGGTTCGATCTACAGTATTGGGCCAGATGCCCCCAGCGTTTGCAATTCCCACAGAAGATACAATCACCATCATGGTGACGTTCACACTTGCCACACTTGGGCTTGTTTCCCAAGTAAGTCTTTTGTTCAGTAGTCGTGGCAAGGTAAGCTTTCGTGGTTCCGGTCGGTTTCTTGTTCTGCTGACCTTGACGGTCATTCCACTTACGTTTTCCTTTTCCAGCATCAGCACTGCTGGATTCAACCTTTCCCGAAGCAGCTTTCTTAGTAAGGGTTCCCATTCGGATTGCTTCCTCTGTCAAGCGCTGTGCTAGTTCTACAGCACTCTTAAAGGTGGCAGGATTAGATGAAGTCACTAAGCTTCTAATCTGTGGCACTAATCCCCAGATATACCTCTCAGTGCGCTTGTACTCAGGTGTGACCATGTGTGGTATAAGGCGTGCCAGTTCTTGAAATCTGGTGGTATATCCAGTGATATCAGTACCAACCATAGTAATGTCCCAGAGCTCAGTCTCAATCTTCTGCAGCTCACTGCGGGGACAAAATTCTTCCACAACCATGGTTTTCAAAGTTTCCCAAGTCATTGAGTGGGCAGTTGTGCGTCCAAGTGCTTGAACTTGGCTGTTCCACCATGTCAATGCCTTATCAGAAAATGTGCAGGTAGCATACTTTACCATGCAGTCACGAGCACAGTTGCTAATATCTAGCACAGACTCCATTTTCTCTATCCAATGGATGATTCCAATAGCACCCTCAGTACCACGAAAGTGGCTCGGTTTGCAAGCTATAAATGTTTTGTATGAACATCCTCTTTGGGTACTCTCAGGGTTACCGTCAGATACAACAGGTTCGGTATTTCTGCTACCGCTGACCATGTCGCTACGGTTTCGGTCCGTATCATACTGAGCAAGTGCTTCAGCAATCCTTCGGTTGACCATTTGTTCAGTCGTTTCCTCAACAGCAGGAGGTGGTGAAGGGTTTCTTCGGACGTTCCGGGTATTCCTACGCTTAGGCGGCATGATTCAGTCCTAATCACACACAAGAAACACTCGTAAGATACCCTAATCAAATCATCACTCATAAGGTATGTGATAAATATAGATATAGTATGATAATCAATCACCAATTGATATCACTCATAGTGTACACAGTGACATAAACTAAACATAAGTTATATATCATATATAAGTCAAAAGGTGTTACATAAGTTTTATACAAGGATGAGATTTACAATAAAAGGGAAAATACACCCATCAGATCAAACACGATCTACAAAATGTGATGGATTTAACCTATACATCCATCTAGTCAAAAGTTTTGCCCTACTACGTCATAGCTACAATCCTAATACATCATAGATACCATCCTGACATGGTGAATCTAATAGAAATATGCTAAAAACATCCCTACAACCATCCTAACAGCTGCCATCAGTACACAAACTCCAACTGCAGAACCTACTATCCCCAGACGTCTCTCAAGCCTAATCAGACGTGCCCTAGTCGCATCGGCTGACTCTCGATCCATCTCAATGTGTACCTCAGAAGTGGCAAGGCGTCCATAGATAGTGAGTACATCACCGTCCAGTCGAGAGGCATCACTGTGCAACTCTCTGATAGAATCCTGCGTACCATAATGAAATCCAAGAAGGGTACGGACAACTGCAACTACAGTAGGGATAGTGAGCTCCAGAGGCTCCTCAGTCAGATGTAAGGGGGTCGATGAGTGAGATGACTCTCCAGTCTCGAAAGTGGAAGGAATCCTCTCAAGTGTCCTCCAGTAGCGTAGTATACGCGGCATCCAGTCAAGATGCGGGACTCTAGTCCTCTGTAATGACTGCTGATCACAAGGTATCTCTCTCTCCTCAATCATCGGATCCTTGTCACGAGGTGCCAAGGGTCCTACAGGTGGGGATCTAACGCTCATCCTAGCAGTCCTAAACAATCCAGGCCCACGTGAAGACTCTCCAAAATGACGAGTCGCCATGAAAGTAGACCCTAGCATACGAGTAGCGGGATCAGTGGGTGGTGATGGTGGAGTGCCTATAGTGCCATCTGAAGTAGCTCTAGGAAATGTGGGTGGGTAGACCTCCTCAGAAGGGTCATCACTAGCATAGTCAGGATCCTCCTCTGACTCTGAGATGTAGATCGGAAACTGCCTAGACATAACTGTGACAAAGGCAATTGTGTGTGTCGTGCTAGACGTATGCAAAGTATGAATGCAGAAATGTGTTAGCCAAGGCTATAGTCTAGGTCTCTAAGGTTTTCAGTCACTTAAAGACTTCTAGTTCTCTATAACCAATGGCTCTGATACCAAGTTCTGTCACACCCCCAAAATCGGTAATCGTGTTTATAAATGGTTTAGCGGAAGCTTTAGTTAATTAGCGGAAGCATTTTAAGTTACAGTTTAACAGCGGGGGTGCTGACGTTACAATAGTGCATTCATTGTATCAGAGCATATGATCATACAGAACATATTAATTTAAGATGCCATAAGTTTAAGCGTTATTACAAAAAGTGTACGACTTATAAAGTCATACAAGTAGTGGTATTGTAGAACAACATAAGTTTACAAAACATGAGTTTATAAGATAGGGATTTCGTAAGTATAACCAATGTAATTGGTAATACAAAGGAAATCCAAGTGTCCCAAAAGTGGCATCATAAATAGTCTGGGTTGCCTACGTCCTTTATGCATGCAGGAGTACCTGAGTCCTAATTCCCTGAAAAACATAGTAAACCGTCAACATTGAATGTTGAGTGAATTCACAGGTTTAGTATAAAAGTAGTTAAACCAAGTTTTGTATAAATCATTCATGTACTCAAACATAATGTTTATATGTATAGCCGGAAACACAAGTGTTCTTATTAAAGAAAACATTTCCTATTTTACTGTAAGAATGTCATTCTTACTACAATTCAGTCGAGGTGTTAGGAAACACAAGTTTAATCATAAACGTTTCCTAATAATGGTTGCAAGAAATACAGTTCATCAATCAAGTAAACAATTCCATATATACAGTTGTAGGAAACACAGGTTTAACAATCAAGTAAACATTTCCATATATATGTTGTTTTGTCGGGAAACCAAGTTTATCCAATCAAGGTAAACGTTTCCTATAAAGAAATCATGCGTAGGAACACCTGTCCTATTAGTTATCGCAGGGAATACCCTTCCCAAATCAAGTTATAGTTTTGCTGTTTAGTTATATGGGAAACATAGACTATGATCCCTCTAAGGTGAGCTAAACCTTTAGAGTTAAAGTAACGATACTTAGTACTATAACCAAACCACGACTAGTTGTTGTTGTTGTTGCCTCAGTAACACGGTAAGTATACACTCCTCGTTACGACTGCCGTCGTGTGGTTGGAATGACCAACAAGTTGTATCAGTGGGAGGTTTGTCAAATCGATAGTACTATCTGTATACTCAGTGGCTAGAGTCACCTAGCTAATGGTTATAGGTTGCAAGCACTGGGACTTATGTGCACTACAACTACCTCACGTAAACCTAGGATCGTACCAAGATTCGTTGTCTTATTCCCAAAATAGTTGTGAAAAACATTTCTTATAGTTAACAGTTGATTTATAAAGCAATAAGCATTTATATAAATCAATTTGATATAAAAGCATGTCAAGCATTTATATTAACAAGTAGCATGTAATAGCACGTAGTTCTATGTTTTCCACCCCTGGTTTTAAAAGTATTTAAAACAAGTAAAAGGTAGGGGCTGTGAACTCACGTGTAGCGGTCTTCAGCTAGTACAGCTAGAAATACTGTAGTCCGAATGTGCCTCTCAAATACCTAAGCACAATTAAATATACTTTACATAAGTATATGGACCAATTGTTGAGTTGAGATGTTTATAATACTTTAGTTGTTGGTGATTTTTACATTGAACTAAACGTTGCGTACAAGTATATATTTACATATACTTATTAGTTGAATATATATATTCTTATATATATCAATTGTCGTTGCCGTGTGTATATATATATATATATATTATTCATTTGTTAATGTCGCGTATATATATGTATATATTGTTTATCATTGTTGTTTATGTTTTTAAAACATAATTATAGTAGTTATAAAAATAACTTAGTTCTAATACGATTGTCTTAGTTCATTTATATAATTTTATATAAATTATAATCGTCCACTATATGTATAATCTAGTTGTCGCGTTATAATTTTTTTTTTATTTGTCCCATTTACTCGTCAACTATATATATATATATATATGTAACCCGTTTTAACGTTTGCATTTTGAAACTTCGTGGCCCGTTGGGCTCGGCCCAATAGGTTTGGCCCAAATATGCGTGGCCCGACATAGTTTGGCCCAAGTACGTTTAGCAAATTATTTTTGGCCCGTTATCAAAATACCATTTTTGATTCAATGTAGATTAGTCCCGTTTGGCCTAAAAAGTTATATTTATAAATTGTCCGTGTCAAAATAATGTCCCGCGGTCGTGTACAAATTTGTCCCAAACTTTGTATCCTAAAGTTTTATAATTTTTATAACTTTTTAGTATTTGTATTTCGTACGCGTTAATGTATTTGTACTACAAACTATACGTACAGACTGTGTATTAATCAAACGCATCGCAAAAGTCTGGACACAGCCTGCCTAACCGATCGGGTAAGGGTTTAACAAACCGTTCGGCTCGAAAACACCTTAGCCGATCGGCTAGGTGTGATGAGCCGATCGGCTCATTGGTTCCAGCCGATCGGCTGGTTAAAACCAACCGATCGGTTTGGTCCTTGGTCCGGTTTGTCCCCTGTTCTTGGCCTGTGTTCTTGGTCTGTGATGTTTCTACATATATGTATATGTTTGGGTGTTTGATTCTAAGCTTTTGTTACATTACTACATCATCACCATATAACATACAATTCAAACTACAATTTTGTTTACATACATACTAACATTATACATACCAAATTATATGATCAAAGTATGAATATATATATGTTTTTGAACCTTACAAAGATTATTGATGAAAATGACTACGAAGATGATGAATCTGATGTTGGTGATGATGATGACCGAGATGACGATGATGATAAGGATTATGTGATCATCTTGTTAGTTTTTGTTTGGAGATTTTGTAAATGGTTTGAAGGTGGATGAAGATGGTGTTGGTGTGTTTGTTCTTCTCCTTCCTGCTGCTTCTCTCAAATGCACACACACAACACACAAACTTGAATTATTGGGGTTTGGTAGCAGAAATGAGAAGGAGGGAGTATATACAAATTTTGGTTCCAAAATTTTCAAAGGAGAGGTAAGGTGGTGTAGTGAAAGTGTCGAACAAATATCTCAAATGGGTTATTTGTTTGGGTTTTTAACCCGTTAGTTCCGTGTACGGGTCCAATTATTTGTACCCCGTGTCCCACTCAATTATTCGTTTGTTTAAATTTTATTTTAAACTTTATAATTGATAAGTAGAATAAATGAAATAATGTTATTTAAAACTTTTAATAAAATTATTCACCGTAGTGGGACTGTACAGTTTATTTGAGTGCCAGATTTCGGTTGAATTTGGAATTTATATTTTAAGGTAATGTTCCAAATACTAAAACAGGAACGGGAAAATAAATACTTTTATTATTTTCGACCTTTAGGTACGTTTTATAATTGTTTCTGTTCGTGTATGACGCGTCCTATATAGCAGTCTAACGGTTTCCGTTTTATTTTTGGTTCTAATACTTCTCTAAAATAATTTCAAACAAAAATTATTCAAAAGCATTTTGAAGTTCTTTTTGGGACTTTACGATTCGCGTTTGATGCGTTTAATATAAAACGTATAAGTTATTATTATATTATTTCAATAATATAAATATCTAGTATTTGTAATTAATAATTTTCGAATTATTAATTTTTTTATATCACCAACTTTGTTGTATTTACTTTGTTGAGTTAGTACGTTTATTTCATATGTAATTACATATACATATAACTACGAATTTAATATATCACGTATCACATAGTAGTTTCACAAACTTAACATATAGAAATTGTTTTGAATTCACTAATCAGGGAATTACTCTAGGTAATGCATGAAATTAGTAAGGATTAATACCCTAAATGGAGGATTGTCACAGAATGCATTACTAAAATGCGTCAACCAAAAGGTTGGTGAATCTCACAGGTTTGTAGTATATTGTAATAGAAAATCCAGTATAGTTCAATAAGTAGAAACAATTACACCACGGTAATTAAGTAAGTAATATCAACTACACAACGGTGATTCGGTAAGTAAGTATCAATTACACAACGGTAATTCGGTAGTAAGTATCAATTACACAACGGTAATTAGGTAAGTAAGCATCAATTACGCCAAGGTAATTAGGTAAGTAAGGTCGGTGTATCTTGCCATGAGCCATCATAGTCGAAGCTTAACCGTAATTTTGCCCCTCGTGAGTGCAACCCAAAATCACTCATATGAAATGAGTAGAAAACACCTGTTTATACGAGTACGGTTCGTGGTGGCGCTACCACCCCAGGTGGGGATTGTCAGTCCCATATGGATCCATATACTAAAACTCGCGCTTATCGCATAATTAACTACTATGATTTTAGAGGCCTTCATTGGATTAAATGGAAACTCATGCAATTTGATATACCGGTAAGTAGTAATTCAGTATCGTAGTAGAACAACAAGTTTGTAAGTTCGTACAGTAGCAAAGTAGTAAATCAGTAACGTAGTAAAACAGTGGCTCACTTCATTTGTAAAGTAGCAAGGTATCAGTATCGTAGTAAAACAGTGAGTCACTAAGTTTGTACAGTAGTAAAGTAGTTCATCGGTAAAATAGTAAGTTCATGGAGTAGTAACTCTGTAAAGTAATAAACCCCAAGGGTCGCCAAGTCATAATCAGTAAGTTTGTAATCCAGTAAGTACACGTAAGGAATCAATACATTTATACATGTATTCAAGTAAAACAAGTAATGCATCTCCCCCAAAACAGTAAAACGGTAAAAAGGGGCTGTGAGACTCACCTGAAGAGCAAGCAATCCTAAAGTACGTGAGTTGTTCCAATGGTAATCTCATAATGTCCTAAACATGTGAGATTATAACGAGTAAGTGGATGTTTAACTAAACCATCCGTATAAGTGTTTGTGTTTGAGTTTGTGAAAAGGTATACGGCTCGTTGGTGACGGTTTTGTAATAATAATTCCAAACTATTATTATTATACATGATTTGTTGTACTTATAAAAGTAGATGTGTTTCGTGTGTAAGTTGTATCGTATAAGTTTAGTTGTTACTCAAGTTCCTCCCATCCGTTACATTTTATTTCATGAGTTACGAAATTTGGTACGGGTCCGAAAACTGAAATATGCCGTTTTCGACCCCTAGACGACCCCGAAAGGCCTAAAACCGCCTATCATTGGGCCGTTTTCGAGTGACCGTGTGACTTTTAGCCTAAACCGTTATAGTAAATTTTTCATCGAGAAGCTACCCTGAAAACACTTGTGAAATTCTTCGGCATTTTTACAAAAACTGTTCCGTAATTTTACAAAAACTGTTCCGTTCGAGTATTCCAGCCGTTCGGCTGTGAAGGTCCAGCCGTTCGGCTATGGAGGACCTAGTCGTTCGGCTATGGAAGTCCAGCCGTTCGGGTGATAACTGCAAAACCGTTCAGCTCAACAACAACTAGCCGTTCGGCTCAGTTGTGTGAGCCGTTCGGCTCATTAAAGCTAGCCGATCGGCTAGCCTAGGCTAACCGATCGGGTTAGTTTCCTGCTCGGGTTCTGCTCTGTTTTTAGTCCGAATCAACACTAGGTTTTTGCTATGGTTCAAGCTATAATCGTTTATCTATGTTGAATAACAACATTATACAAGTTATATACGTATTGTAAGCACCAAATTAAAGGAAGTTTGTGAGTGTTCTTACAATTTAAAATTTGGAACCGTGAGGATGATGACGACGAACACGATGGTGATGATGATCCAAGGTGATGATTATGATGATGAAGATGATGTTGATTCTTGTTGTTGATGAAAACCGAGAGGGAAAAGAGAGAGTCGAGAGAGTGAGGATGGATGGATGAATGTGTCTGTGTGTGTGAAATAATTGAGGTCGGTTGTATATACCGGCCTCAATTATTGAGGTGGTTGAGTATTTTCCGACCCGTGTTCGCGTACCTGATCGTAAAGCAGTATAATCTTTTGAAATGATAATTTTCTAAAAATAGATTCGTATAAGTTTTTAATTGAAACATTTTATAAAAATGTTTTACGGAGTTATAAAATTGTATCTTTGTTTTACTTAAAATATACGGATAGTTTTACGTGTCCAAAATGTATTTAAGTTTCTAACGGAGTACATAATAATTATTCTCAATAATAATACTTTATTTAAAATGTTTTTCGCCAACTTCCTTTTTGAGTTACTGCGTTCTGTCAGATTCGTATGTAAACGATTATTAAATAATCGTTTTGACGTTATTATATATATTCATATATATAATGCTAGTATGCTTCAGTACTTTAAGTATGTATTACTTTGTAATAAGGTTCAAATTTGAACTGAAATTTGGGTCATTTTTGACTGGGTGTCACAATGTCATTGTGGAGGTGCGTGCAAATTTTCAGATGTTAACTCCTAACGAGTAAAAAGTTATGCGCGTGCGAAGTTCACACTTAAAATCTGCTACAGGGGTGTTCTCGACTCCAGACAGGGGTCTTGGAGGCGAGAGCTTCTCGACTCCAGGTAGAGATCTTGGAGGCGAGAACTGTCAGATTTCAAAATTTTAAATATTTAAGTGGTAAATAAATGAAGTAGGGATACAATCAATTAAATAAATGATAAACTAAGATTATAAGAGATTGTTTGGATTAAAGAAAAAATTTCTAAGTTTTGGGGCGTTTCATCATCGTACCACCTTATAGGCACTGATATCGTTGCTATATCCTGACAATTCTTCAACGGTTCTCATTCAGGAATCAATCCATTTTGTATAGCAATAACCGAATGATTCACACTGCATAGATACGTTAATGGAACCGCTGAAAACAAGTAATTGGACTTCTACATTGAACTGTTGTAAAACCTTTAGCTTCGTACATTGCTGAACTCGAAAGGTGTTCCTGTTAAGTTAAACTTTGTGATTAGTAACAAGAACTAACGTTTTATTAAGTATCTTAAACTTTGTAAACTAGGAAAAGAATTTTCAATTTGGTTTTACGCATTAACATTTACGAATACGAATAGTAGTTCGAAATAAAATATTAAACTTTTTCCCCCTAAATGGTTCGCCCAGACCCATATCCATTTATAAGTTGGATCTTGAATCGGATCACGACCCATTATCTAATGAGCCAGATCCAGACCTATTTAACTGGATCTTGGATCTAATTGGATCAGGCCCGGATCTACCCCGATCCGACCCATTGACACCCCTAGAGTGGAGAAAGAGCCGATGTAGTGTAGTTCACACTAAAAAGTTATATAAAGTAAATTATATGTATTATTAAGAGTAAATTTCAAAATTTCCCACTTTAAAAATACATATATGATTTATATATTTAAATGTATTTTTGATATTCGTACCTTTATAAAAAATTTGTCCTGAATTCGCCCTCCAAAACTAAATTTCAAGCTCCACCCTTACTTATTAGTGAAGGATTTCACTACTAGATATGATAGGTTGTTACTAATGATTAAAAATTCCTCGATGCCAATTTTTGTAATTGTTAATGGTAATTTTCATATTCGTTCTCTTTAAGAATAATATTTATATTTAAAGGTATTTTTGGTATTCGTCCTCTTATATAAAAATTGTCTTAAATTCGCCCGATCAAGGTTAGATTTCTAACTGTGCCCCTACTTTTAGTGCAGGATTTCACTCCTAGATATGATAGATCGTTGCTAATGATTAAAAACTCGTTGCTGTTAATGTTTAACGATGAGTGAAAAGATCCGGTTTTTCAATATTCTATGAACTTAGCAATTGCATTCAAAGTTTTATAAGTATTACTATAATTTGCGATTGTGATGATTGATGATGTATATTGCATGTCACCAATTTATAAACATTTATATGTGTTAATTTTGATATTTTAATATTATATAACAACGTAAGATCTAACCATAGTTAAATTTCTAGAATACAAATATTAGAATTGCAACAGATTTTGGCATCAATGGCCATGTTATTCTTCACAACCATACTATGTGGCCGTTATTGTGAAAATAAAGCAATGGATTTAATTGGTAATGTACACACAAGGTGCTATCGTGTCTTAGTCTTAAAAAATTCTCTGGTTATCTAAGTAGTAAGCAAACGAATTTGTGTTCGTTGGTTTTATTATGTCCACGTTGAGTGAAATAATTAAAAGTATTATTATGATGATCATAACTAACTTTAATATATTATTCAATTCTTCAAATAACATAGAAAAACATTCTTTTCGATCAGATCGTCGTACCACTCAATTCATAACTTTAAAAATATATTTTAAAGAGTATACACGAATCATATATATTCGTGGCGTTAGGAATGTGTAGATAATTGTCTATTGAAAAATAAATACAAGAAATGCAACCAGCTGTTCAGCTCAACTTATCGATTTTGTTGAAAAAATTTATTATACGCCATCCGTGGGACTCGAACCCACGACCACGTGGTTAAAAGCCACGCGCTCTACCAACTGAGCTAGAACGGCTGTTTGGTATATGGCTGACATAGTTTTATGTAATCCGTATTCGGTTTAGGAATAGACGACTAGGTTAAATCACTGGGTAGTCCCTAAACAAGGCTACCGGAGAGACCGAGTGCAAAAGAAGAGATGCAGCAGAGAATTTCCGGCAACCGGCGGCCATCGGGAACCGATGGCTCCGATTTCTCATACCGAATGGTCGTCGATAACCGTATGCTTCTCTTCACTTATGTTAATTATAATTTCACACATATATGTTAGCTCATCAATGTTGGATCTTAATTTTAGGTTATACAAAGGTTGCCAACGGAAAATCAACTCTCTCCAAAATTCTCATCGTTCAGGTATATATCCAAACATATACATGTAGATAAACTGTATTGCAGACATGTGATGAGATCAATTTTATGTTAATTAACCGCAGGCAGTGGTGCTATTAGTTGGAGTACTTGATATGCTGTTTACATTGTTAACAAAACAGCCTCTTGAAACATTAGCTGCTGCATCTACTTCTATAACTTTCATTTCTGTTATGTTTGGAGAATTAGGTAAGCACTATTGTTATTTTAGCTTGGTAAGATAAGATATATATACTATTATTATACCTAAAGGTTGTAATATGAATTCATGAACTTATTGTGCTTGTTGTGTGCTAATGTTAAAGGTCGAAAACGTAGCAAAGTGAACCTTTTGAAGTTGTATATGGCTGCATCAACTATAGGAGTACTTGGATCGATTGTAGCCGTCTTTTTTAGCAATATTCAACTGAAGGTAAGCAACTGTAATGTCTTGTAATATATATCTGCTATCGTATCATGTTACTACAACGGTTAATTCTAAAAAGTAATATTAAATTGAACTATATGTTGACATGTAGATATAGACAATACTTTAGTCATCCCATAGGTATCAGCTGCGCCTGTGAGAGTTGCAATCTGGCCACCTATTTATATAGATTCAGTAGTTAAGCTTACTTGTTGATCACCACTTCATTACTAACATAACCTTACTCTTCATAGGTTTTGCTTGCTTTTTTCTCATGTCTATCCTCATGAATCATGACTTCTTTTGTTCTTTGTTAGTCATTAATTAACATCAGTACTTCCGATCTTCACCATATAATTAATATACTTTTAAGTGTGAACATTGATTGAGTATTTACAGGCATCTTTTGGTGCATTACTGCTCCTGCACTTGGAAAAAGAACTAGAAAAAGGAATAAATATAGTGATAATTTGAGAAAAGAAAAAGGGAGGTTTGTGATGATTTTAAAATCTTTTCTACTAGGTTTCATTCACATATAATTATTAAATTGCCACTACCATGCATGAAGAAGCTTAGCCAACCATTGGCTTCAATGGTCATCGGACAGTGGGGTTGTCAATTTGGGTTGACCCGAAACACTTTTGTGTAAATTTATCTAATCATAAAATTAGTGTTTAAAACTATGACTACAAAAATTATATTATTACAAATATTAATCTCTTTCTTTTGGGTAGAGGCTTCTAGGAGGTTGTATTAATAAAAATCACGCTTTGGGTGTCCTCCGTGTTTCAACCCACTTGTTTCATTTTCCTTTTAGCTATTTTTTTTTTATATAAATCACCCACAATTAGAGATGACAATACAAACACTAAATAGACCCATTAATAATTATAAATAAATGGGTCAAAATTGTTATCTTGAATCTCGTGACACTGATTTAGTTTTTGTTCCCTCGTGCACATTTTGAGATGAGTATACATTAGATAGAAGTAAGTGTTCGAAGAACACGTACGTCTCCTAGAAAGTGAAACCAGTATATAGGATTATGCAAACAATAGTTGTACATTGTAAACTTGAGTATGATGCAGTTTACAATGAAGGAAAAAAAAGGATATTTATTTACTACTTGACTTTAGTGACAACGAGATCTCAAATCTGATGAAGCAAAAAGGTCGTTTAGTACTTCTGTAAGTATTTGTCTTATTCTTTCAGAGTGAAAATACTCTTGGGTTGTAAACTTATTAGTCAAACAGATTAACAACTTTTTCATATTACAATATATGTACGCAATCTGTAATCAGTAGAAAGCACAAGAGCTACTAAGCAGGTGTAGGCTATAATAATACTCAACTCGTCCTAAAATAACTATGAAACGTGACAATTTGACACATTACAGGTTAGTTGCAAGGCTCATGTTTTTCACAACTTGTCAAGATCAACTTAACACGTTGTCAATACTTATGATTGTTGACTTTTCATCAAGAACTATTTGTCAATGTTGAAGTGCAATTTGGAAATACAGTATAAACAGTACAAAGGGGATATTGTGAGTAACATTTATGTTATGACATCCTGAATTGAGAATTGTGGCATTAATTGGAAGAGAGGATAAATAATATTTAATAGCATTTCCAACTGTTTTACTTGGCTTAACTTTAAAAAAATACATTCCAAGTTCATAAAGCCCGCAAATCGTTATACTTGTGAAACATGAAACCTGCTGATACATAGTGATGATAAAATTAAAATGCCAATCATCAAATATTGTTTATTGTATCTTCATTAGGTTTTTAATGATCCGAGTATCTGGGAGACAGAGAAAGTTGATCTATTGAAGATTGCTTGTGTTTCTCTCGGTGAGTTCAAACTTTAGTGTCTAATCATTGATTGTACAGCCTACTGTTGGTTTTATTAAAATTAAGATTTATTATGGCAGGGCTGTTTGTACAAATATTTTCGGTCACTACAACAATTTCTCTGATCGGGAATATGTCTCCTCCAAAAAGAGCTTCGTAATGCATTGAAATCGTCAGTAGTACTCATTATCTTACTCTCTCTCTATCTTACCAGAGAAACTTTAATTCCTTTTGCTTCAGTTTCGTTCTTTATATCTCATGCATTATATCTCAATGTTTTTCTTTTTAGAAATATGAAAAATGATTAACAGTTTTCATTGGTATATTGATGAGTAAGTACGAAATAACTTTTATAGTTGAATTGCCTAAAGTCACTCTCTTATATAAAGAGAGTCCCGTTGCAATGATTTATTGAGATTATACCCTGGTTGAGCCCCGGGGAGATGGGACCAGTTCCCTCCTAAAGCATATCATCCACATTAGGAATCCTTCATATATGCTATAGAAAGAGCCTACAACGAAAATTGATTACATGCTGGGACTAAAGACACCCCCATATTTATAATTTAGGGATATCGTATGAAAAAGCACTTCATAATGATTAGAAAAACCTTTTTTTTTAATTTTCTTCAGATAATAGTTTATTAATCATTGTGTTTAGTATGTAAAGCCATAGAAACTAGATGAAATGCTTAGAACAACTTTCTCCCTTATTATTCTAGATTTCCAATTTGTAGAAAAGGCAAATGCAATATGAGACATGATAATAATGTAGAAAATATAGTAATACAAGATACTGTATTCAAATAAAATTTTCACTTAATAATGCATTGCCTTTTCAATTAAGGCTAGCAACAGTTTACCATACATTCACACATTCTATAAAGGAATCCAAATAAGAATATAAGATAGATTTTAGCATAATGAATCTACTATCCTTGAACTATCCGTGTAGAGAAGCATAACTGTTGATCAAAGCCAAAGCATTGCTAGTTAAATGGACAATATTCACAATCTGTCCTCTCACTACATATTTCATTTTTTGGGTCATTCATAAACCCTTCGGAGCACGTGTCTTCATCTGTCAATGCGGAACTGACCCAAGTTTGTATGTCGCTCATCACTAACCCGTGATCTTTGGAACCTGGGTGGTTCATCTCCTCAAGTGATTTTTTCAAGTCATACGCAGAGTCACTCAGTACTTCAAGGCAGTCTTGCATGGCTGCAAGCCTGTAACCTCTCGTGGAGTTACGTCATGCACTTGTGATAATTTTACCATTGATGAGGAGGTGGATAGGGTTGTGTCACGAGTGACAGATAGAGCTGTTTGGGCTAGTAGTTTAGGGTCTGTCTGGATTGCAGCTGCTTTAGTTGACAATGAGTTGAAGCAGAGTGTAGGGTAAGTTGTCAAACTGCATGATGTTCTGATAAAATTTGACGCTTGTGTTCTCGAGAGAAAAGATAAAATTGATAGAGGAAGTGAAAATAAGTATTATTAGTAGAATTTTAATCGATAGAAAGTTGATAGAATATGAGACTTCCATTACTTGTTTTTGTGTTGGATAAGGTAAAAGTTAGGAGGGCGTGAAGGGGACTATCTCTAGCTCAGTGTTTTAAGCTATTGATGTAGGTTATGGATGTCGAGAAAATGCACTATATATATATAGAAATCCGAATGTAGCATCTATAAGGTTTATCTTTTAAAACTTTCCCTTTTTGATACATGCATGATCACACACAATCATTATTGAAAAGACCAATTAAATATCCATGTGATGAATTTTTTTGCCAAAATATTTTCCAAGTAACTCTCAAGGAATGCAATTATGCAATCTTTAGCCAACTTTTATTGAATGCTGTGCTCCAGTCTTTGAATTTACATGTTTGGTGTGATTAAACAAATGCGACTCTGTTGCCATCCACATTTCTTCAATACTTTTAATTGGAAATTGTTAGTATGGCTGTTGGTAGATCCTAATTCTTAGGTAATTCAAGCTTCATAGTGTTAAATTTTATGGTAGTGTACCCCTACTATGGTTTGGGAAAATTAGGAAGTTATAATACTGTCAACTTCGTGGACCACTTGTTACACAACTTGAGCAGGTTCTCTCCCTCGCACTCCACACACACACAAGCTTGCATTCTTGGAATGATATGTACCAATATTGCAAAAAGCGTAGGCTTTTTAATACGTTGTAGATATGTTGAATCTTGATTAAGCAGATATCCAAATAAATTTGCTGTTTTTGATGTAGTTGACAAATTTGTACTGTACAATATACTAATGTACATGTAGGGGACTGCAATTAAAGCAGCCAGCTGCATTATCTTCAATTCTATTCATATGCTTCTATTATCAAATTGGTGATAAAGTTTTGAACTGAGTTCTAGTTGGCAGGTATCCAACTGATGAACAACAGTGATCTCTAAGTACTTTCAAGATCGTAAGTTCTCATTGTTAAATTCGTTTTCAGTTTCTTTGGAATTAAACGCCTGTTTCCAACCTTTTGGTCATTAGATGTCATCACCTCACAACATTATAGTCCTAACTGCAGCTGCCTGTACATTGCACTATATGGTGTTTAGGTATATGTGAAAGATGGGAGTTTGAGCATGTGACCTTTTGTAATACCGTAGGGGCAAGGAAGGTAGGGATTTGAATTGATATCATTTGTTTGTTCTTGATTTTTGTCACTTAGTCATTTACGATAACTAACAGATATGGTAGCATTAATGCTAATATAAAAAAAGATGAACCATAAAATTATAGAGGAGGGGGGAAGTAGTGCATTTTCTTACCTACTCACCCTTTTTTCTTATTAATTAATAATGCTGTAAAACCACATATTGGTCTTTGACTCTTTTCACTTGCCAAAGGTTACCCTTTTAGGCATTCTGTTCTGTCTTTCCTACAACTTATCCATATCTAGCACCCACAATAAGTCAGAGCCTCTTGTCAGAGTACAAAGTTTGGGGTACTTCGGAAGATTAAAACAACTTTGATTCAGGCTTGACTCGTAAACATATAGGGGTGAAAAACATTGATAAACTCACACGCTAACCCATTATATGCTAAGGAATTCATAGTTGTAGTCAAATACACAAACACGTGATAACACAGCAAAAAAAATGAGAAAAAATAAAACTAATGTGTATAACTTTGACCCATCTCAAGATTGAAGGTATCATCATTCAAAGGAACATTAAACAAAAATAACAAATTCATGAGACGAAGAATGTAAATGTTACAGCCTGAAATGCACAATTTCGAGTCACCAAAATCCACCAAGCAGTTAAACCGACCACTTTATACAATACTTTATGGAATGCAAACCTCTAATAAATGTTTCTGACCCAAATACGCTAGAACCCATCCTTCATTGGACTAACATCAAGGACAAAACAGCTTTACTAGGACCGTTTGAAACTGAAATGTTTGAACCCGCTCCGGCTAAAGAGGACACTTTGCTAGTAAGAAGGGAATTTTACAAGAATATTAGATGATCAGGTGCGTGTTTGGATTGTTTAGAAGGGTCTCGGTCATAACTGCTATACGTATAACTTATGAGCAGCCTTTGAACATGATTACTTATTTAGCATTCTCAGCTCATATCTTAAATTTAGATTTTACTTTGATGTTATGTGAATGATATAGCTCTTACAAGAGTTTTGAAAATTGCCAGTGACTTGATTATTGAGAGGCCGACATTTGAAATTGCCTTTCTTCATAAGGGAATAATTCCCGTTGTGATATCTTATATCATCATTAGGTTATTCTTGAAATAAGTAACTAAGAATAAGAATACTTTAGCTGTTACTGCTGGTGAGTTTAACATTGTGCTAAAGTATTATTTACCCTATATAAATTGTGCTGTTGGTCTCCCTAACAAAGGAGCGTCAGAGTGTGACATAATTTTAATTAATATTGTGTCATTAGTTTCCTAACTCTTCATGTCCTGGCTACAGTCTATAGACTATAGTACAACTTTCTCCATCATCGTCTTTGAACTTCCTGTTTGCAGAATGTGATAATAAATTTACTCAATAATACATTGCATGTGCAAAAAAGACTAGTGACAACACTCTATCATACAGACACACATGGCTAAAGTGAACCAAAAAACATTGTGCTTTTTAACTTTTTATCCACATTAAGCTATGCTCTCTGCTTTGGTTTTTGAAGATTTGTTTACTATACTTGAATATTATATATGCATTAGTATAACTCTAAGTTCCTTGAACTACACATGAAGAGAAGCGTAATTGTTAATCAAAGCTAAAGCACCGCTGCTTAATTGTGCAACATTTTACAAGCTTTCCTCTCACCATATTTTCATTTTTGGTTCATTTACAAACTCCTGTGAGCATGGATCTTAATCTGTGATCGCTGAACTGACCCATGTTTGTATGTCACTCATCACTAGCCTACGATCTTTGGAACCCGTTTGGTTATCTCATCAAGTGATTTTTCAATTCATACACAGAACCACTCAGCAACTCAATGCTATCTTTCATAGCAGAAACCTCCATAGGTTTTATGCCATGCACTTGTGACAATTTAACCATTGAGGAGGAGGTGGATCGGGTTGTGTCAAGTGTGACTGATAGAGCTGTTTGGGCTAGTAACTTTGCTCTTGTTTAGATCGCACCTGCTCTAGTTGATGGTGAAGAAGAGTGTAGGATAAGTTGTCAAACCACATGATGATATGAATTCAACGCCTATTTTCTCGAGGGTAGAGATTAAAGTGACCGGAAGTGAATAGATGTATTATTAAGATAATATTATGTGACAGTAAATTCATAGAATACTAGCCTTTTATAACCTATGTTTTTATGTTGAATGTAGGTAGAAGTTCTAGCAAGAAGTGTGACGAGAACTGTTTTTTCTTATAAAATTTGAAGCTAACAAGGTTTGTTATGAAAATTAAGCAAATGAACTCCAAGATTTTGTAGCAAGCTGAATGTGGATAGGCATAAGGATTATCAACTTGAAGGATTGCAATCGATAATTATTGAAGTACATTGTTATGGTCTCGTGTTTATCTAATATACGCTCAAATATCTTGCAATTGATTTTTAACAATTTGCAATAAGGCACATTTTAGTGATCTATATGACCAAACTTTGATACATGTTATTTCTAATGTATACTTAAGCCAACATAATGAAAATCGATGGCTTCAAGTTAAAGGGTGTCTAGAAAGCGTAGGAAGATTCAGATATGTTCAAGTTGGACCGGTAGGGCTATGATACCACTTGGTACTCGACTTGGATGGGTGTTATTGCAACAGTAGTAAGATTTTTTAATATCTTATTGATATTTTGAAATCATGATAAGGAAAGAATCCCATTACAAATCTTCTTTTCGATGTGATCGTTAACAAGTTGTGCACTTGAATAAGCTGATTTAGATGTAGAAACCTGCAATTAAAATTCCAACTGTATTCCCTTCCTCTTTATTTCTGTAATTGTCTCTTGTTGAAAATATAAAATAAGTTGGGTAATTTATTGAAAGATATAGAATCTCTTACTCAAAACTCTTCGACTTAACGGGTGGTGTTTATGTGTCAGGTCCATCTTCATCACAGAGATGAACTGTGTTTCTTCTGACCTTTTTATAACATTGCCGTAGGGTTACCCCATTTATGGAAACAGAAACTTTAAAGACTTTCAATGTCTGAACTTACTGCCAGTCACTATTATTTTAGGAAAGTAGTCCTTGCATCATTAATACAGTAAAAGGGGTTAGATTATCCTTAATATTTTTATAGAGAGCCTTAGACACACTGAGACGAATCTTATAAATTAAGTTCCCTCCAATTAAGTTATATCCTTTTACAATGATGTTGACACTGGGTCGTGTTCGACTGTTCAACCCAAGTGGACATGAGACCTGTTCATTTCAGAATTCCTTAGTTAACTGCTAGGACTGATTGGCCTTTTATTTGTATTTTAGGCATATTATGATGTATAAGAGACCTATGGTGTGCTATATTGTTCTGGGCCCATAAGTATGGCACACAAAGCCATAGAAAGCATATAACAATTGACATACAATCAGAATAACATAATTTATGATAAAGAGAAGCTCGTCATCATTGTGAACTCCCGGGTTGCATAAACTATAATATGTCGACAGAATCATATTTTAAAAATAATCATTGATTTATAACAACCCGTTGATTCAATAGTACATGAATTTGCATATAAGGCTAAATGGCTAATAACATCATATCATACAATCACACATCACTAAAGGGAACCAAAAAAATAATTCTGCATCTAAGTGCAAGACAAAACTCCGACTTCTGCTTAGGCATCTGATGTCTTGTTTACAAAATATGTTTGAATTATATATAATCATTATATCTCTAATTTTCTTGAACTACTCATGTAGAGAAGCATAATTGTTGATTAAGGCCAAAGCATTGCTGGTTAAGTGTGCAACATTCACAATCTTTCCTCTCACCACACTTTTCATTTTTGGGTCATTCACAAACCCTTCAGAGCATGTATCTTCATCGGTCATTGCTGAGCTGACCCATGTTTGTATGTCGCTCATCACTAGCCTATGATCTTTTGAACCCGGTTGGTTCATCTCATCAAGTGATCTTTTCAACTCGTACACAGAATCACTCAGTAACTCAATGCAGTCTTTCATAGCAGCAACCTCCCTAGGACTCATTCCATGCACTTGTGACAATTTAACCATCGATGAGGAGGTCGATCGTGTTGTGTCTAGGGTGATGGATAGAGCTGCTTGGGCTAGTAGCTTAGGACTTGTTTGTATTGCAGCTGCTCTAGTTGACAGTGAGTTGAAGCAGAGTGTAGGATAAGTTGTCAAGCTACATGATGATCTAATGAATTCGACGTTTGTTTTCTCGAGGGCAGAGATAAAAGAGATGAAGGATGTGAAAAGAATTATTATCAGAAGAAGATTATGTGGTAAAAAGTTGATGAAATTTGAGCCTGCCATATTTTGTGCTAAAAAGTAGTAGTAAGAAAGTCTGAGTAGAAAACTCTGTTTCTTACTACTAAATTTGAAGCTAAGTAGGTTATGTAAAACATGCAAATAAACTCCAAATTTATAGGAAATGCAATGTGGATATGCATTAGGTGTAGTATCTTGAACGATACGAATCAATAATAACTGAAAGGAACTTGAGCTCTTGTCTTTAGCTAACGATAATATGCCCAAATATCTTCCAAGTTGCTCTTAACAACTTGCAGTTATGCACATGTTATCAATGCAATATTAAACGATATGCCCAAACTTTAAATTTTGTTATTTTATATATATTTAAGACGACTTAATGAAAATCGATGGCTTCAAGGAGTCTAGAAACCGTAGGAAGATTGCAATGTATACGTAATGGACCACCTGGTACTCAACTTTAAAGTGTACTCTTTATTGGAGAAATATTTACCAATTTTGCGAAAGAAGGCGGCTGTACAATATCTTGTGTTAACAGCTTATATAGTAGAATAAGCTGATTTAGATGTAGGCCCCACTAAATCTGTATATCCTTCCTCTTAATTTATTTTATTAGCTTAGATCAAAATCTATGTTTTGGAACTGGGATTTCTTGGCTATAAGTTGGCTGACATACAGTATAGTGATCTCTTGGTACCTTTTTTTTTTTTTTTTTTTTTTTTTTTGTTGCTTCCATTGTCTTTGAAACCAAAATCGCCTTTTTCCCACTTTTATCTTATCAGTTCATATTGTCTAGATGTATGTGTTGCTATAGTCGTATGACTACTTACCGACTTACAAATTTACACCAGGTCTTGAGAACTGTAAGTCTTTAACTTGTGAGATCATGATTGTTTAGGGTTGTTTCCTGCTATTTTGTTTCTATCTGTCTATTTGCTTTAGCTTTCAAATATACATTCATATTCATATAACATTAAATATATCATTTGATATAGGGGGAAATGCAACCTTCACCGCATAAACTACATGTTTGCATGGATTTGAATGAGAAGATGAGGAAATTAAAAAAAAAAAAACCACACCATTAGAAGTAATATATCGTTTGAACTTTGCAAGATGAATTATCGGACTCAATGAATAAAGAAGGGCTCGATAGTCACTATAGAAGAAATTGAAAGCTTTGGATTGTCTTATGGATACAAATGGTCTTCTAAATGACATAGTATCTGCTAGTGAAGACTCTTCTACTAAATGTGTAGTGTTTACTTGGATTGAGAGAGTGCAGGTTGTTTTTGGTGATCTATTTTCGTTACAGAGATGATAAACTTCAGCTGTGTTTGCTATATACTCCGTAATAATCGTGGGTAGGTAGTGTAGATTTGCCTCGTTAAAAAAAATGAATCCAAAATTAAATAGCATAAATTTTTTCTGTAAAAACACATTTGTGACATTAAACAATCAATTAAATTGTGCTTTAACACAAAATATTATGATTTTGAAGGTTTTATTGATTGAATTAACATCTTCATCAATATTACTACAGATATTATGGTTTTCATGAGTTCTCAACTTTTCCATGATTTCGCATATTTATTGATTGAATTAACAATCAATTATCTTATGGTTTTCACGAGTTCTCAACTTTTCCCGGTTCTCATTTAATCTCCTCATATGTGTGTGTGTTATATAAATTTTCGAGCGCATGATTCACACTCAGATGCTTTCTATAAAGTTCCCTCCAATCAAAGTTTATCCTTCTGCATTGATATTGAAACTTGGTCCTGTTCGGACCGGTGGACATGAAATCAACCATTCCATTTTAGAAATCTATTATTTATGTTCAGGACTGATTGACCTCTTTTATTTGTATCTTAAACATTTTATAATGTCTAAGAGGTATATAACATTCTTAGAACTTTGAGCCACTTTTCTCATTCCAGATTTCTAAATTGCAAGAGACCATCAAAACAACACGAGTCCTAATAATATTTTTAAATAATCATTAATTTTTGTAACCTATTCATTCACACACATGATTTCGCATATATGGATATTTACAATATTTCATACAATCATACATAACTAAAGGGAAGCACAAATAATTCTGCATCTTAATGCACGACTAAACTCTGACTTCTGCTCTCGTATCTGATGTTTAGCTTACGAATAGTGTATAAACACTATATCTCTAATTTTCTTGAACTACCCATGTACAGAAGCATAATTATTAATCAAAGCCAAAGCGTTGCTGGTTAAGTGTGCAACATTCACAATCTTTCCTCTCACCACACTTTTCATTTTTGGGTCATTCACAAACCCTTCAGAGCATGTATCTTCATCGGTCATTGCTGAGCTGACCCATGTTTGTATGTCGCTCATCACTAGCCTATGATCTTTTGAACCCGGTTGGTTCATCTCATCAAGTGATCTTTTCAACTCGTACACAGAATCACTCAGTAACTCAATGCAGTCTTTCATAGCAGCAACCTCTAGATGAGTCATGCCATGCACTTGTGACAATTTTACCATTGATGATGAGGTTGATCGGGTCGTTTCAAGTGTGACCAATAGAGCTGTTTGAGCTAGTAGCTTTGGGCTTGTTTGAATTGCACCTGCTCTAGTTGACAGTGAGTTAAAGCAGAGTGTAGGATAAGTTGTCAAACTACATGATTTTCTGATGAATTCAACGCGTGTTTTCTCGATGGCAGAGATAAAAGTGACGGAGAATGTGAAAAGAAGTATTATTAGGAGAATATTATGTGCTAAAAATTTAATATAATTTGAGCCTGCCATATTTAATGCTAGAAAGTTGACTGTTGTAGTAAGGAAGTCTGAGTTATAAACTCTGTTTAATACTACAAAGTTTGAAGCTGAGTAGGTTATGTAAAATCATGCAAATGAACTCCAAATTTATAGGAAATGGAATGTGGATATGCATCAGTTGTGTTATCTTGAACGATGAAAATCAATAAATACCGAAAAGAACATAAGCTCTTGTCTTTTGCTAAGGATAATTCGCCCAAATATCTTCCAAGTTGCTCTTAAAAACTTGCAATTATTCACATTTTATCAATGCTTTATTGAACGATATACCCAAACTTCAAAATTTTGTTATTTTTGAGATATTTAAGCCGACTTAATGAAAATCGATGGGTTCAACTTGTGAGATATGATATCAAGTAGGAGGGGTCTAGAAACCATTAGACCATTTGCAATGGTGCGGGGCAAAATGAGCATTATGAGACGCCACGTAAGCAACCAAGCCACATCAGCAATCCCAATTTGCCCCCTAGGCCCCACCAGTTTAATTTACTTATTTTTAAAAATGTTTTCTTTTGACTTAGTTTGATTTAAAACTTGGAAAGAAAATGCCCCATGCAGGGCGCATTGCAAGTGGTCTTAGAAGATTGCGATGTTTTCATGTTGGACCGCATGGTACTTAACTCTAATGGGCCCTCTCTAATAGAGAGAAATTTGCCAATATTGCAAAAGAAAGCGGCTGCCTAATATCTTGTTAATAGTTTAAAAGTATACTTAATAAAGAATCCAATTGAAAATTTACTTTATGATCATTTGGTTAACAGCTTATACAATTACATAAGCTAATTAAGATAAGGGGCCTGCAATCAAAACTGCTGAGCAGTATAATCTTCCTCTTAAGCTATATATTGTTTCAAATAATATCTATGTTTCGGAACTGGGTTTTGTGTGGCTATAAGTTGGCTGAAAATATTAGATCGTCTGTCAACTTTTGCTTCCATTTTCTTTAAAACCAAAATATTGGTTATTTCCCCTCTTTTATCTTGTCAGATCTCAGCGTTTAGATATATGCGTTGCTATGGTCGTATTAGTAACCGACTTACAAATTCAAACCAGATTTGTGAGAGATGTGAGTCTTTAACATGTGGGATCATGATTATTTAGGGGCAAGAGATTTGGGGGTCTTGGATTTAAACAGAAAATTACGAGTAGTTCACTGTTTTGTTTCGATCTATTTATTTGGGTTAGCTTTTATATAAACTATCATCTAGAGAAGAGAAGAAACTATGATTTGATATATGGCTCAATACGGAGTAAACTGGAAGATTTGTGCTGCTTTTTGGATTTAAACGTGAGTTAGAAGATGCAAAGTTTGGTAATATTCTGAAAGATGTATATAACATCTGCTAGAGGAAACTCTAACTAAATGTGTAGTGTTTACTTGAATTAAGAGAGTGAAGGTTGTTTCATTACAGTGTGATCAAATTAATTAAGTTATGCTTCCAATTAAAAAACCACCTAAAAGTTGAGAACTTGTAAGAAATATATATAATTCCACGAAGATTACATGCTGGTTCACATGTGGACATTGATCAAATGAACCCAGAAATGAATTAAATACCTTAATTTTACATTTAAAACACACACGCACACAAAATAAATAAAAAGTAATTTGAAGGGTATCCATGTACCATATTTCAATGACACACGTCTGCCTCAGCGCTCCACCCGTAAAAAACGTCAACGCTGAAAAAATCACATGTGTTAGACATGTGCACAAATCTATTAAGCTACGTTTTAAAACATAATATTGTGATTTTGAGGGTTTATTGATTCTCATTAGAATCTTCATCAATATGTCGACAAATAATCTTATGGTTCTCACAAATTGTCATATGCTTTCTATGAAGTTCCCTCCAATCAAAGTCCTTCTCCATTGATGTTGAGATCGGGTCCTATTCAATTCAGACCTTATGGATAGGGCCATGGTCATCGGATCGGTTTTCGGGATCTTCGGTTTGTTCGGTTCAGGATGTTTGGTTTTGATTTTTTTTTATAGCAAAACTGAAAATCGAACCGAAAATCGAATTCACATTCGAAATCGAACTGAAAATTGAATTCGAATTCGGTTCAAACCGAAAACCCGAAAATTTGAATTTTTTTTTAAGTTAATCGGTTTTGACTTGTAATTTTTCGTGTGTTAGGGTATCACTAGAGTTGAAAGTGAAAGACGTGACGTTAATTTTAGATTTAAATGGATATCTTGTTTAGAAAATTTAAATATCACACATATGTACTACATATATATATATATATATATATATATATATATATACATATATATATATACATATACATATATATACATATATATATACATATACATATATATACATATATATATATATATATATAGGTTTTGGTTCAAATAAAAAGAAGCTTAACGTAAAAAGGAGTAAGAAACCATAATATAGTGATACGTGTCCCTTACAAATATAATTTAATTATATTAAATGAAGATATAATAATGTATTAAACCACTATGTATCAAATTACTATGTATCAAACTACAATCGAATATGTATCATTCTTTAAATGAAATTGCATCATCTTGACGAAGTATATATATATATATATATATATAATTCAATATATTATTAGTTTTAATTCGGTTTTAAATTCGATTCTCGGTTTAACCGAACTCAAAGATTCAAAACTGAAAACCTAATTAAAAAAACCAAAAACAAACCCAAATATCGAACACCGTGGACATGAAATTAACCATTCCATCTCAGAAATCTTTGGGCCTACATGGGTACAACATAAATATCATGAGACTGATCGCATCTCCTTTGTAATTTTACATTTAGTGATGTATTAGAGGACCTATCGTGTAGTATATATATCTTTCTGGTCCCATAAGTATACATAAAGCTACAGAAACAAAATACCATTGTTAGAACAACTTTGTCATTGTTTCCGTTCTATATCTGGTGTTTGCGTTGGATGGAGGTAGAAGTAGTAGATGGAAATTAAAGTGTGATGAGAACGTTCTTTGTTTCAACGTACGTTAAAAGCTAATATTGAAATCAAACCAATGAACTCCAAATTCATAGGAAATGAAGTGTAGATATGCAAGTGTTTTATCGTCTTGAATGATCATGAGCTATATTAAATGTTTGGACCTTAAGCTCAAGTCATCATGTGACCATAGTATGCCCAAATATCTTCCAAGTTGCTCTTAACAACTTGGAGTTATGCAAATCGATCTGATCCATACGTATTGAATTTATTCACAAACTATGATGTAATTGATTTTTCTATTATGCGTTCTATTAAGCCGTCATAACGAAATTTATTAATTTCAACTTGTAAGATATTTATCAAGTTGGAGGGGTCTAAGACACGGCACGACGATTGCCATGAGTTCAGCTTGGTCTGGTGGGGCTACAGAAATGTCTACTTGAACAGGTGATCTGTATTTTAATCTTAGATACATGCATGTTTCTACAAATACGGAGTATATTGCAACGTACGGATGCTTAAAACATCTTGTAGGTATATCGAAATTTTAATCAACCAAGAATCCAAATGCAATTTCTCTTCTTGATGTCGTTAACATGTTAAACAGTACTACTGTGATGTACATGTAGCCATGTAGGTGCCATAAATTAAACCACCACATGTATTATTAATTTGAAATCGTTTTCTAATTTCTTCAATTATTTGAAATTTCTCGATCCTGGTCACAAGTAGTGTAGAGTTATGAACTTATGATCAATATCCATTTTGTCCAAATTAACCCAGGTTGGAAGTCTTTGAAAGATATTTTGTCTATGACATAATGATGTTGATTTTGATTGAAAGATTCTTATTCCATCTTGTCTTATTCCTGGTCATAATCATGAATAATGAGCCATCAAATATAACGTTCGGACTTCACATGTATGACCTACAATTAGAAGATAGAATCCGTTCTTCGGTACATGTGGGTAATTTGCCCAACATCAATACTCCTTATGGGTGAAGCGGACGTGTACTTATATTAAAATATGATACGAGTCATGAGTACCTTACAAATTAAACTTTTTTTATATATATTAATATATATACAAGCATACTTATCTGGCCCGATACAAACAGGTTAATCTCTTTGAACATACCTGATGGTTAACATGCAAATTATCAATTTTGCAGGCTCATTGATCTTCAGCATCATTTGAAGCAAGGCCTAATAATAATTTTTGCAACATCAACAACATTTCACTATGTGGGCCTGGTCTTACGGGCCACCTCCCGGCCCATTTCCAGGATATTTAGCATTTGAGTAATGTACATTATGTACTAAGTAGTAAGTACTAACGTGTCCTGAAAAATCAATAAAAAAACAATCAAAAGGTTAATGAAAATATCGTTTTGATTGAGGCCTATGAAAACGTTAAACGTCTAGCTATAAACTCTTTCAAACTACTTTACAGATTGCATAGCGGAATTATCTTATCGAAATCTTCAAATTAAGTTCAAAGATATAAAATTAATAAGCTAATTTGCATTTATGTAATGTAGAGTATCGGCAAGTATAAGTAATAAATAAATTTAAGGCAAACGTTAGGGGAAAAACAAAAATTGATGTAATGTTTTATACACACACTAAAACTTCCGGTATATATAAGTACCATATAACAAAATGTTTAGGAAACAAATGTGGAACATAACGTACTGTTAATGTTATTATTTTGGAGATTTAATTATATTTAAATACACATGAGGATGGTACATTTGCGATAGAATGCTCAAACAATATATATGTTTCAAAGTAATCGTTTTTAAGAAGTAAGTATTTAGGTTGAGATAAATGATAATGGATAAGGTTTCGAGGGGCAGATGCATTTTGAGAGAAATGAGGGGCAGTCGATCTTAGCTGTTGATTTTTGTGAGCACCGTCTTATTTTTGCTACGTCTCAGATTTGATATATCTTAACAACACAACATATTACATAATATGCAGTATTGTAAATTCGGGTTGTTAATAACAAAAATCAACGGCTAAGATCGTCCTTCTTACTCTCAAAATATAATTGTCTCTCAATCCCATCCCAAAAACAAAATTAGTAATTTCCTAAACATGTATGCTGAGATATTGTAAAAGATAAGTTTGCTTGAAACACCACCTCCAATGGTCAAGGGTCCGAATCTCCCGTTTGAAAACAATTTAGTATTTGGACAATTGGACCATACACATGTGCCCAGCTGGCACAGTCGCGGGTTAACCATATGAGGTGAATCGGGAATTTTATTTTTAATATTATTCTTGTCTTGAAAAAATCATATGAAAATAACAATCATTTTCTTAACATGTATCAACATTATTAATTAAGATATATAAATGATTAAATGTACACGCACATGTGCTCAATATTAGTTTCAGTTTGAAATTCTCTATATATTATTTAGTAATCAGACTGTAATTCTCTAGAACCTAAGCGTATATTGTAAGTGTTGGATCGAAATCATAATACCAAATACTTTTAACGATGCATACAGTTCGAGGATTTTTTTTGATATAATTGAAATTAATGAAACGAATTAAAAATGTGAATTTTCTTAGATGAACAAATTTAATGACTTTCACATCAGTTCAAATAAATTGCTAGAAATTTTCACACAATATAATTACCATGTAGGAATGAAATCAAATACATAAATAAATATGCAATTACATATAGAGGTGAGGAGGTGATGGAAGAATAACAGACTATAAGTTGATGGAAATTCATATGATTAATTTTCCTCTAAATGAACAAACATGCATTTCTACATTATCATTATATATATCACATGCATTCATTATATATTTGTTTGACTAATAAGCATGACAGTTCTATATGTACAATTTAAAAATAATCAATTAACAAAAATTAGTTGTGTACGTACTCAAAATCCCCTGGTCATTCCTCTATATATTGAGAAACAAATTTCTTAAAAGTTCATCATCAATATCATTACTTAAACAAACAACAATGGATCAACAATCAACTACCTTCTCATTCTTCTTTCTCACATTCATAGCCATTTCCATGGTCCTAGTTCCATCATCATCCGCCGCCGCCTCCACAACCACCGAAACCTACAACAATTTCATCAAAACCTCATGCAACACCACATTGTACCCATCTGTCTGCTTAACATCCCTCCTCCCATATGCAACCGCCATCAAATCAATTCCCCTTAGACTCGTCAAACAATCCCTTTCGGCTACTCTGAAATCTGCTTCCACTACACGTAACACTATTTCAAAACTAGCGAAAGCCAAGAACATCACAAAAGGTGACTCTGCAGTCCTTAAAGACTGCATTGGAGATATCCAAGACTCTATAGGTGAAGTTAAGGACTCACTTAAGGCCATCTCAAGCCTTAAATCGTCTAAAGACAAGAAGTTTGTACTTTCCAATGCACAAACGTGGACAAGTGCGGCTATTACTGATGAGTACTCGTGCACTGATGGAATGTCGGATGGAGAAGTAAGTCCGGCAGTGATGAAGAAGGTTAAGACTAGTATTATGAATATTGCACGGCTCAGTAGTAATGCTTTGCATTTTATAAATCACCTAAACATATGATATTATTTAATTTACCATCGAATTTTTTTTGTTAACTTCTATAAATCGATTCCGTTGTAACTAATATCGAGTTTTTGTTTACGGGTAAAGGCCGGGGGATTACCCCGGTAAATTTTTAATGTCGAGTTGTGTTTAGTATAATTATAATTATTATGTTCTCTACTCAATAAGCAACGTTTTAACTAAATGGTTTTTTAGACTTCAATATTGTTGTGTGCTTCTTTAGTCAATAATCCAAAAATATAATAACATAAACTGTTACAAATTAAATATATTGACCCATAAGTCTGAATAGTATCTGAAGGCAATTTGATGCATGTGTATATATGAATTGTTAGGTAATTTTAGTGTAATTGGGATTTGCTCCGGATAGGGTTCTAAGTTAAGTTATAAAGCGAGTTGGCAAGTGTAGGGTGTACACCAGTGGCGTAGGTAGAAAATATTTCTAGGGTGGGCCAATTGTTAGTTAAATTGGGTGGGCCAATTGTTCACAATATTGAAGATTAATCCCAATTTATAAGGTATATATACTATTATTATTTTCCTCAGGGTGGCCTTGGCCCATCTAGTGCTACACACAACTCCGCCACTGGTGCACACTTGTTTAAACTAGCTTGGACGCCGCCAATAAATAGCGGGGTCAAGGGGACTGTGACCCCTTGCGGGGGTCAAGGGGGCTACGGCCCCTTGCGGGGGTTTAGGGGGTCAAGCCCCCTAGTTGCACAGGTGTGATGTTTGTTTGTGAAACGTTGCAATAGTTAATGAAACGTTGTGACAATTTGTAACCGCCAACCGGTTTTAACTGTCAAAACGATTCTGGATAAAACAGAATGTTTGGTCCTCATTCTAGATATATGAAAACACCAAAAACTCTCTCTGATTTGGCTTGATTTCTCTGCCTAGATTTCAAGTGCGTTCTTAGTCTTATCTCAATATTGATTTCGTGAACCAAAGGCAGTAACGGGTCGAAATAATATATTGATAAAGTGATTCACATGATTCTAAAGATATCCAAGATTATCATCACAAACCCGTATTTCCCCAACATGAATGTATAAAAATGCTTAGCACTAGCATTATTCTTATTTATTTATTTTTTTAACAACAAAATTTTAAAAAAAAAGAACGACGGCTCAAGGTGAACCGCCTAAATAATTACATCAAAAGCATAGGATTTAAAAGCCAATCCTCCCATCTAATATTTACTTTACGATTCCTATACTATTACCAACAAAAAGAGTAATAAACAGTAGCATCAAAAATATCTCCACTCGACTCATTCGACGACTTGAAAACGAGCATGTTCCGCAAACGTCATATATACCACCAAGTTGTGAATAAGATCGACAATACCAAATCTCTAGAGGTCATCTTCAATGCAGCATTATCTACCGCAGTAATAATATTAGAAGGGTGAGTCGGAACAAGAAAAGGAAGATTCAACAATACAGAGATTCACAAAATAGTACGAGCCGTGACCGGGCATTCCAAAAATAGATGATCATCAGATTCATTAGAAGATAGACAAATTGGACATAGGAGCGAGGGGACGTCTATGCCACACGCTAACAGGTTACATCTAGTAGGCAAACGATTTAAAAGCAATCTCCAAATACAAATATTAGTTTTTTTAGGCACATGTATAATCCACCGAGTACGCTGATCAAGATGATTTTAAAGCATTATTCTTATATGTTTATAAAATCTGACTTTAATCGAATTAATGTGGATTGATTTACAACTTTTGTTTCCATTAGTGCCTATATAAACAAGTCTTTGGAATCAAATTTCACATTACATTATCATCTCAAACTTTCTCCGTAAATATATCAATCAATATTCAAAATGTTCAACAACAATTTTACGGGAGCTTATACATACAACACTTGAATATATTGTTTCGTACACTAAACATCACAGCAATTATAATTTATAGTACAAGTATATAATAATATAGTTTTGATATATAAATCATATTATGTGTTGTATATATCAGCTCCCTAATTTTATAACACTTATCAATTAAATCTTTACGTCTATTTTTGGTTTAAACTATCATGTTATTATTTTTTCATAAACGTACTCTGGAATGGCTTGCTCAATTCAAATGAATAGATAAATGGGCCAAGGTTTTCTATACTTCATCGGGCTGAAAGTCATATATGATATGTTAGTAGAATAAAATATGATTTATTTATTTTTACCCATCTTTATCTTTTTATATTATTAAAAGTGAAAGTGAATACATTCCCTAGCTAATGGCACGTAACTATTAACTATGTAAATATCTGTTAGTTTGGTGTTCTTCAAGATCGATCAAAATTCTTTTGTTATGAGCTAGAAAAACTCGATTTCATAATACTTCAATAAAAATTTGTGTACATTATGTAAGAATATTGATAGATATAGATGAGACTTTTGTCCTCACTTTATCTGTATTTTATCATGTAAGAATGTACGATGAATCTAAATATGAAATATACCATATCATACTCCCTTACAAAGAGTTTAGAATATTTCCTTACAACCTTAAATTTTAAAGAACAAAAAAGACTTAAGTGCCCCTATTTATAATGAAAATGACAAAATTACCTATAATTAAATTTGAAAAAATTCTATGTTTAAAAATAGATCTATAAATGACATGTAATATTGTTAATATTTAAATATGCAGGGTTTGTTAAAATAACTCAATAAGTCAAATATTTTTATCAACTACATTTATTAGTGATGTTGAAATATAGTTAAACTTCGGTAATACCAAACTAACAATATGACATATTTTATCAACTAAACTGCTAATCACAATATTTTTGGTTGATTTCATAAATAATTTCTGCCGCATAGCGTGAGTTATGTATCTTAATAAACTTGTATTAATAGAATAATATGTAATTAAATGAATAATTATTTAATGCACTTCCAAAGGTGCAGAGATAATGGAAGATTACTCAATATTCATATTGATTTTCCTCTAACAATAGCAAGCATTTCTACAATGATTAACATCACATGCGTTTCTAATGTTTAAGTGTTGTCCTTAATCACATGTATATATTTGACAATAAGCGAAGCGGTTTTGTTTATAAACTGCAGGATTTTGTTATTTTTCAAAGATGAGATATGATACATAAAGAAAAATCAAACCAAGCGTAAATAGCTTTATGTCTTAGATGCAACTTGGCCGCACTATCATTATCGCAATTGATTATTAACCCTTCAATATATAAGACAAAATAAGTTAAAATGTGCAAGTGATGTGATGACAATCATGACAATATGGACGAATTCCTAAATCATGTATATATAATCACCTTCATAACAAAGTATTTCAACCATGCACTACCAGGATACCAACAAATCCTTGAGCAATATTTCAACACAGAATTTGAGCTTTCCAAAGAGATTATATTGTTTTTTCATATTTTCTAGAGAGACCAAACGACTATGTGTTAATTCTGTTATATTCAGAATCGGTTTTGGCGGTTAACTACGAAAAGAAAACCATTTCGTGAAAAGATCAGACTTTGGACGATCGAGCAGGCACATATTGGTGGAAAGAACTTGACGAGCAGCAGGTCAAAGCATAATAATTTTAAGGCTCGGCTACCTCATATCAAATAATAAGTCCAAATAATACCAAAATTACCACCGTAATAATGTAACTCAAACCGACACCTCATATCATTAATGTTTCATTGATGGAGTGTATTAAGGTAACATTTATCCGTTTTTAACCTCGATTTTGTTCTAAGATAACTGATTTTCAAGGTGGTTTATGAATGTTTTAATTTAAAGGGTTAAGTGCAAAATGTAACTATTTATAGTGTGATAGTATGTATCAAATAATGGGGTTTTTATTGTGTATAATAAACTTATATTCATCGCTATTGTACATTAAAGTTGTGGTTCTTCTATTTACGTGTGACATCCATATAAGGTGACCTGTGTCATTATTACAAGTTGACACATAACATAAATACATATAATAGTAATAAACTGAAACTTTATTACATATAATATAACCCTGAACACTTTATTACGTATTATGAATGTCAGAATATAAATAATTACATCATCATCTACTTAACCTTAATTTCAAATGCCTGTCATAAATTAAAATAAATCAATTTAGTCAAGACGGAATGTAATATTATTCCGGGATCCTTATAATCGAAATTATATACCATTATACTAGTAATATTATATATATATATATATATATATATATATATATATATATATATATATATATATATATATATATTGGCATTTGGCAACAGAAGACACATGGAGCGACTGTGTAGCATATGATATCATATTGACATTCTACTTGATCATTGAAATCTATAAACGTTTTAAATAAAAAAGTACTCCGTCTTAAAAAATTGTGAATCGTCAACTAAATATCATAAATTAATTAGCTATATGGAGTTATAAACAAATCAATATAAGAATCACGATGATCATATAATATTGTTTGATGTATTATGTATTTAGAGTAAAGTTCAAATATCTACATCTTTAGTTAAAATAAGGAAACTAACATGGATGTGTCATGTATCATTAAACCTTCTTTCTCCCGCGTTTTTAAAATTTAAATATCTCTCAAACGGTAAGTCAAAAAATCAAAAAAATTGTACAATTTATTTTTATTAGAGATGTGACATGTTATACTTTCGACAAACTTTTTTTTTCCGTTTATCATCGAGTAACACATTTGTTACCATCGAGTAACATATGTGTTATCAGCTAGTGACACATGTAATAGCAGCTAGCAACACATGTGTTACTAATTTTGTACACCGAAAAAAAAGAGTCTTCAAAAATATACCTTATGAAATGGAAAATCGAAGAGAAAAAAATGTTGATTTTTATGGTGTAATTTTTATAATTTTTCGACATACCGTTTGTAAGATATTTGATTTTAAAAAATGTGAGGAAAATGAATTTCTATAACACGTGGCACATTTTTTTATTGATTCCTCACTTGTCACCAAATTTTAAATTATCATTTGAACCTTACTCGAAATCTCTCTTCTCTCTTACCTACTAAAAGAGAGTCATAATTAATTAATCACTTTAATTTTAAATGAATCGATATCGTGACCATTCATATTTAAGAAGTTTTGATCAAAGCCATTGATTTACATTTTCTATGGAGATTACTCAATCATCCAAAGAATTGGCTACAAAATGACAATATTGTCCTTTCAAAGTTAACTTAAATTCAGAAAATGTCTACATCATTTTAGGAGTAGATTTTGATCAATTTTCCTACAAAATCAATCTTGCACCTTTTAAATGTATATATATTATGAATTTACTTATATACAACTCAAACTCAACTTAATTATAATATTACATATTGTAAAGTTTAATTTTATCATCTTTAACTTTACATATACAAATAATTTAATTTAAATTCAAACAACTTAAGTCATTAAATTTATTTTTATTAAGCTCGCAAAGAAATAAATATCATAACTTTTTGACCATTAAACGTCGTTAATATTGTCATGTATTAGCATAGGACCCTCTCAATGCAACATAATATAATTTTCTCATTTGACCGTGTACAATTATTTATGATAGTTTAAATTGCTACTTAAATTAAAATCGTTGACATTATTATTATGTATCTATTTGACAGTGTATGATAAGTTATGATGATTTAGAGGGATAATTATAAAAATGAATTTTTTTTGCTAAATGTCTAAAGAAAATATATTGTATGGCTTAAATTACTACTAGATATAAATGTTGTCATCAACCTAGAAGATTCAAACATATGTTCGAACATTATAATACTTTGAATTTTTATCATTATCATTGATTGTAAGAGTTCTTTTGATTTAGCCTGCGAATTCCGCGGGTTATGATCTAGTTATTAATATAATACATAACTACATATTAACTCAAGAATACCTTGCTCTTCCTCTATAAATTGAGAAACAAATTCCTTAATCTCATCATCAATACACAAAACAAATATAATAGCAATGAATCAATCAACTTTTTCCTCATTTTTCTTTCTCACATTCATGACAATTTCAATCGTTGTAGCTCCGCCATCATATGTCGTCGCCACCACCACCCAAAGGTCCAAAACCTACACAAATTTTGTCAAAACCTCATGCAACACCACAATGTACCCATCTATCTGCTTAACATCCCTCCTCCCATACGTAACGGTAACGCTGGCAAATACTACTCATTTGCTTCAGACCTGGGCAATTCTGGGTATAATGACATAAAGTTTGGGTTCTTATGGACTAGAGAAATTTTGGGAATGGGCTTAATTAGGTAAAACTCAAATCATAAATGGATCTAAATGGAAGGCCATCATGTTATATTTTTTATATTATATAGTTAAAAATGTTAACTTATTTTGAAAAATATATATATATATATATATATATATATTAGTGAATTAGAATATTTTTTAATGAAATTTTCAAATAGCCCGTTATGACCCGAGCCCGTTTAGACCCGCACCCGATTAGACCCGAGTCTGTTTATACCTGCGCCCATTTTCACCCGTGACACATACCCGCCAACCCGCCCATTTTTTCAGCTTTACGTAACGGCCATCAAATCAACCCCACTTAGGCTAGTCAAACAATCCCTTTCCATCATCCTCAAATCCGCCTACACGACTCAATCCAACATTTCAAAACTAGCGAAAGCCAAGAACATATCAAAAGGAGATGCTGCAGTCCTTAAAGATTGCATTAGAGATATTCGGGACTCTATAGGTGAAATTAAGAAATCGTTGAAAGCCATATCAAGCCTTAAATCGTCTAAAGACATGAAGTTTGTGTTAGGGGAATTTTGTGAAATAGGGTTTGATTTCAATCCGGATATACTCTAGAATCGTGTACGGAGTTCACTTTCCAAAAGCAATAATTCGACCCTAACCGATGCCCGGGTTCACGAATTCTACTTTGGGATAAGACTAGAGATTATCAAAGTTTTCGGCACCAAAATCTTTGATCCGTGTGGTTTTTGTTTAGTGTGTTTTTCTGTTTTTAATGAATTGCAGAAAAAATGATCACCAAAAACGGCGGTTACAAAACAGTTTTCATAAACTATTTTTCTAGATTCATTGAGCCTAGACGTATTTCCGGATACATCTTATGTGGTCAATTTCGTTGAGGTTTCGGGGCGCTGCCCCGAACCCCGCAAGGGCGTTGCCCCTTGACCCCACCCGCTGACCTGCCGGCGGGACCGCAGCCAGGGGCTCTGCCCCTTGGACCCTACAATGGGGCGCGGCCCCCTTGACCCCCGCAATTTTGGTTGAGCCCGGTATTTAGTAACTTAGCCGGGTATGCACTCCGCATCACCTACCCCGTGTCCACTAATCCGCCAATGCATTAAAATATACAACATTCCTCCCCCATTTTAGTGCAATGCCTTTGCAAACATAATCAAACACAAAACAAACATATGCATAAATGAAAATGTCACGCATATTGAATTTTCATCTTAGTACATTACACATTTCAAATATTCGAGAATCAGGGTGTTCTAAGAATTGAACCCTTCAACTCATTTGAATACCTGAAGATAATATACACATAAGTTCAATACTACACATAAACTAATCTTGACACTATACAGGCCATGTGTCCATATCCATTCGTGAATGTATACAAAGCCAAAGTCTCAAGCTCCTTGAAGAGGCCACACTTCACATTCATATAGGTAGCTCTTTTCATCATACATCTGCACCTGCACTTTTTCAAAAGAACTATTAAGAAGTTATACTTCAACCTAACCCTCATGCAGATCCGAGCACATACCTTTGGGATGTTATGTAATACATAATGTGCTCCAATCTCTAAGTGTAGGCTTTCCACATTGAATTCAGCTCCTAATGCCACATTAGGAGGGAATTGGGTGTCCCACCATTAGAAATTAAATGGACTTTAATCACATCCCTAATGCAGACTTTTTAACCAAGTCTCTAGCTAATCCCTTCGTCAAGTGATCAGCTAAATTATGTTGAGATCTCACAAATTCAACCGATATCACCCCATTCATGATTAACTCACGAATCATACTATGTCTAACACCTAAGTGTCTAGACTTCCCATTATACATGTGACTATAAGCCTTAGCCAATGTAGCAGCACTATCACAATGAATAGAGATTAGTGATATACTTACCGGCAGCAGCCAATGCCACAAACTTAGATTCCATAGTCGAGTCGGTTATACAAGTTTGCTTCTTGGAAGCCCATGATATGGCACCTCCCCCTAGCAAGAATACCCATCCACTAGTAGAATAATGATCTTCTGTATTAGTGATCCAACTTGTGTCACAATATCCTTCCAACACCGAAGGATATCCCATGTAGTACAAATTATAATTCATAGTTGTCTTCAAGTATTTAAACACCCGCCTTATAGCTTGTCAATTATAAGTACTAGGATTATTAGTATATCTACTAAGCTTTCCCACTGCATAAGCAATGTCGGGCCTTGTGCTCGTCATGGCATACATTAAGCAGCCAATCACTTGAGAATACTCAAGTTGTGAAACTGGATCACCAGTATTAACCATAAGTTTCAAACTAGAATTCATAGGTGTACTAACTAGACTACAATCAGAACAATTAAATTTCTTTAACACTTTCTCAATGTAATGAGATTGTGAAATAGAAATTCCTTTGTTCTCACGTTTAATCCTAATGCCTAGGATCACGTCGGCCTCCCCCATATCCTTCATGGAGAACTTTGATGACAAGAATTCCTTATTCATACTGACTTGTTCCAAATCCGTGCCAAAAATCAACATGTCATCAACATACAAGCAAATGATTACTCCTTTACCAGAACTATCAAACTTGCTGTATACACACTTGTCTGCTTGATTCAAGCTGTATCCACTAGACAAAACCACCTCATCAAATTTTTGATGCCACTATTTAGGTGCTTGCTTCAATCCATACAAGGATTTAACAAGTTTTAACACCTTATGCTCATTTCCAGGCATAACAAAGTGTCGCACCCCCAAAACACGTGGCAGCGGAAGTATGAGGTGTCACGGGGGCGCCGACCAAATCAAATATCATCACACAAATATTACAACAAACGACCTCTATATGAGACGTTTTAATAAAAAGTTACATTTCTTAAATAAAATGATTACAAACGTTATATCAAAACATTGGAGTTCGCATTAAAAGTGTAGAGATTTCTAATACGTAAATGTTGATACAAAATATCGTAATGCAATCTAATCTCTTGTTGTTTGTGAAAACATGCGACTCGAGCTAATGCTTTCCAAAAGCATCCTACTGCCTTGTTTCCTGTGGGTAGTCCTACTGCATCTGTGAACCTGAGAAATACATGCTAAAAGGTCAACATAAAGTTGGTGAGTTCATAGGTTTACGCAGTTAAAATCATAGTATGAACCACAAGATTTCATAGTTATCAAAGTAGCACGAATGCCAAAGTAAATCATAGTATACTATTGTCATGAGCTCATAGTCCGAAGCTTAACCGTAGTTGTTTACCCCCAGTGAGTGTGTAACCAGTACACTCGGCTGTACGAAATATTATGCATCCGTATAGTGGTTAGAGCGACTAACCCGGATGGCGGATTGTCAGGTCCCGATAGATCTATCCATAATGTTTGCGCTTAGTATTAACGTACTATGATATTTGTTAGGGGCCATCGTAGTTTGGTTTAGTTACTCATGCAATCAGTATAAGAGTTTTCGTTACTTGCGTTCATATGTAAAACAGTTTATAAAATAGAGCATGTATTCTCACCCCAAAGTAAAAAGCAGTAAAAAGTGGGGCTATGAAACTCACCTGAGTTAAGCAATTAGCGAGCAAATAATCAAATAAGCAAGCAATGTGTGTATCCAACGTGCAACCTTCTAACGTCCTAAACTTATAAGGTTGTATGTAAGTAGATGTCTTAAAGACCATCTATGTAAGTGGAGGGTTAATGTCCACTTAAGTCAATAATGTAGGTGGAGGGTTAATGTCTACCTAAGACTAGTTCACTCAACTAGTATGTCCAAGTATCTTTGTTCAAATATGTTTATCAAAAACAAGTATGACCCGTTGGTGAAAGTTTGTAATAATAATTCGTTTCGACATTATTATTAAGTTTGTTTCGTTATATATCGTGTGTTGCTTACAAATTATTTAGTTCGTAAAAACCTCAAACCGTAGGTCAAAGTTGGTCAACTCGCTGGTCAAAGTTGGTCAAACATGGTCAAACTTAGTCAAAGTTGGTCAAACCTAGTCAAAGTTGGTCAAAGTTACCAACTAAGTCAACCCAACCCATTTGCTTATAAGTTTTGCCAAAAATAGTAAGTTTGTCGTTTTTCGAAATCGAGCCCCGTTTTTGTTGACTTGGTCAAACCTTCTCGGTTTGACCCGAAACTTTTACCCAAACCTTATATGTGTTTATGGACTATAAAAAGTTAGTTTGTTCATTTATAGCAAGCCCGCAAGTGTTGGTTTTTAAAATGTTACTAAAAACAGTCCACTATCTCATTTTCCAGAAAATGTTCTTGTTTGTCGAATTTTTAATAAATTGTATATTTCGAATTTACTCCCAAGAAAAATACCAGTTATTTCCCCACATGTTACCTACTTCCAGTAAGTTTTCCATGAATTTTAGATTCATCTAAGTATTTATCAAAATTGCATGTGTCCTCTGAGGTCCCACAGTTGACCAATCTGGACACATGCATGAAGATTGAGTTTTTGGGAAAAATTTACAACTTTTCAAGAATAGGCTATCAGTACAACTTTTGTAGCTAACAAAATGTTTAAGATTTTGGCGGTAATTTAAAGTTATTTGGAGTTGTGTAACTTAAGATATGGTCAAAACCCTATGAACAAAGTTTCTGACTTTTCAGAGCAGATTGTATATATATTTTTATATAAATTATTAAAAATAGTATTCTAGCTCAAAATGATATGAGGTTTGAGGGGTTTGAAATCTAACATCTTGAACTTAAGTTTTGACTATGAAAACGTCCATTTTCATGGAGAGATGATTTTTATAAAAATCGTGGAAATGAGTATAACTTTCTGGTCAGAAGGTTTTCTCACATACTTACTAGTTTTAAGTTTATGAAAAGGGGTTTCTAAGCCAAGATTTGTTATATACATGTTGAGTGAACTTAATAACATGTAAATAAGTATAAATGAGAGTAGAAATAGGTCCTCACAATGACGTTTTGAAGAAAGGAGGACATAAGTGAGACGAGGGGCTCTTGAGGTCTTGAAATCTTGTCTTCCTTTTGTAAAAGCTTGAAGAAAATGGTGGTGCTTCAATGGTGGTTGAATGGTGTTTTTAGGTGGTTTTGGGGCTGGAGTATTTCCAGAAATTTGAGAGAGAAAAGATGGAAGAAAGAGTGTGAAATGAGAAGGTGTTAGATTGTTGAATGAAAAATGCATGTAATTCAAGTGGTTAAGAGTGGAAATGGGCATGATTGCAATTTGCATATCTTGGGATAGGGGGAAGGGCACATGGTCAGAAAAGGGGGGGCCCATAGGGGTTGATGAATTGATTTTAACTCAGTTTTCAGACTGTGTTTACGTATTTTGGTCGTTTACCCGTTATTTTCGTCAAAACGTTAAATCGCCTAACGTTATTTTGTGTTATTTTAATTCGCGATATATTTGGGATTATTTTTCATTGAAGTATTGTTAAAATACTTTAATTTGAGTTGTCAAAATATTATATGACTTTCATTTGGTTGCCAAATTAAATTCGCGCATTTTCGTTGCGATTGAGACGTTTTAATTTAAAACGTCTAGGTTTTTCGTGTATTATTTTAACAAAATAATAAATAGTAATAAATAACTACTAAAATTAGATTAAAGTTATTTATAGAAGTGTTTTCACCAACGTCATATAGTTTGTCGGACTCCGTCCGGTTATTTCGCGTAATTACAACTAATTACGTAAGCGTAATATAAAACAATTACGTAGGTGTATATTCACAATAATATACAAATAGTTACAAGTAATCACAAGTATTTAGCCTAATACTAAACTAAACACACGTAATTAGGGTTTCCAGGTAGGTTTATAGTTAACCTAAATCGTCGGGTGTCACACAAAGCCTTCAGGTTGTTTCATATAAACCTCCTCATCCAGATCACCATTAAATAATGCAGTTTTTTTACATCCATTTGGTGAATCTCTAGATTGTGTATTGCAGCCAAGGCAATCAACAATCTAATAGTAGAAATCCGAGCAACTGGTGCATATGTATCAAATTAGTCAATTCCAGGTCTTTGTCTAAAGCCTTGAATGACTAAGCGAGCCTTGAATTTCTCAATGGTTCCATCAACTCTTATCTTCCTTTTGAAGATCCACTTACAACCCAAAGGTTTATAAGCAGGTGGTAGATCAGCTAACACCCAAGTGTTGTTACCCATGATGGAATCCATCTCATCATTGATTGCTTCTTTTCAAAAGGCAACATCTTGAGACTTCATTACTTCCTCAAATATTTTTGGATCCTCCTCAACATTAAAGCAACAAGGATATTGGATAGAAACTTCATCCCTCGAGCCTTCAATTAAATATAATTGAAAATCAGGCCCAAATGATTTTGGTTTCCTTCCTCTTTTGCTTTTCCTTATTTCAAGTGACTTGTCTAAAGCCATTTCAGAACTCTTCACCTCATCTGTTTCCTTAGTTCCACTAGTACTAGGAATCATATCCTTTGGTCTAGGTATAGATGAGAATCTGTTCTCATCAAAAATTGCATCTCTTGATTCAACCACTGATTGGACGTAAAAAGTCACGTTTTTGCGTACATAATTCTCACCTTTTTAGCCCCTAAATGGATGAAATCATTTAATATCAATACTTTTTCACCATAATTCATTGTTAAGGCTAAAAATAAGACATTGCTTCAAAAATTACTTAAAATGGCTAAATAACGTACAAAATAAAGCATAACTGATACGGTCACGTTCCACGATCACTTTTTAGCATAATACCTTGAAATTATTCTTTGATTATCTCATTATGATCTTCAGGTTATTACGAGAACGTGGACATAAAGAACGCTGAAAACGGAGCTAGAATGAAGAAAATAGGGCCAAACGAATTACGATCCAGCACGCAAGACTTACGATCCAGTGCACAAGACCACGACCAGGGCTACACCACCCCTAAAAGGGCCGTATAACCCCCCTTAGGGGCCGTATACGCACTTAAAGGGGCCGTATACTCCCCTGTAGGGGTGGTATACCCCCTCTTCGGTGCCGGATACGCCCCGTTTGCTACCGAATACGCCCTATTTGCTACCGAATACGGCCTATTTAGTGTCGAATACGCCCTCTTTGGTGTTGAATTTCATATCTCGGGGGTGTATTTCAGTGTTAAATTGGGAGCGAGGGTGTTAAGTGTAAAATTGTAACTTGTAAGCCTATAAATAGAGGCTCTAACCTCCTCATTTCAACAAGCAATCAATCCATCCATCCCTCACAATACACAACTCATTTCACACACACTACACTCTCTCTCTTGAGCAATCTGATCCGATCAGAATCATGATAGCCTAGGTACTCAGTGACATACTAATTTAGAACCGGAACTAATAAGTAGGGTCCTAGTGTTTACACCGAAGTTTATTTGTCTGTTAGCTGAATGTGTCCTGATGTGTTAAATCTAGTTATTAAATTTATCGTTGTAAAATAAACAAGAAAGTACCGCGCTAGACCAAAATACAACCGGGCAGTGGACCCTATCGTGTAGTAGTATAGTTGGGTAAGTTCGGGTTTGAACGCAGGGAACTTAAGTTTAAGAAGTTGAAGTTAAGAGTGATCAATTAGATAAAAGAAAGTAAAATGTGGTTGGGTGTGACCGAGTTGCCACGATGCTTAAAACTACAATTTATAATAAATCAAAGCGGTGGACTCAGGAAGAGTCAAATTGGTTGTTTTGAACTTTCAAATATTAAAACAATGCTTGCTTGGACTATTTCACTAGTGATTTCGCGGTGTAAGGTTATAACCGGTTAGGATGTATGCTAAAGTAATACTCGTGAAACATAAGCTAGGCGTTAGCTAAAACCTATTGTTCAACTTCAATTAGCAACCTATGATTTAATCTAGTAACGGACGTTCGCCATGGTTACTAACTTGCACAAATTAACTAAATCATTTAACACATTCCAAATTACATTCGCAATTTTGTTCGATCATTCATAGACAAATAATCAATAGCAATTCACTAGTTGAAAACGTTCGCTATATCGATTAGTGAATCACCATATGGTTAAATTCTTGAGATTAAGCCTAATTACACAAGGTTCTCCGATTAAACATAAATTTAGGACGGTGAGTTTATAAATCATCCACGCGACAAGCATTCGCTATAATCGCTAACTTGTGTGTATTTGACTTGAGTTGTTACAATCGTCAAATGCTTTGTCCCACAAATGACAAACAACTTATTGAGGTATTTTTTATAAGCAACAAACGTTCGCTATAATTGCTTAGTTAAAATGCCAAAAGTTTACTAACAACAACAAGCTATACTCATACAAATACATGGATGATTCACAAGCTCAAACATAAATTAACACCAAAAGGTTACACCCCTAATCAACTAGTTATTTCATCCAAGCAAACATATAGCTAACTAGCCACTCATAATCATAACAACTAAACAAATCTCATAAACACAATACAAATCCATAAATGACTTCAAATTAGATTAAATCGAAATTATACCGAAATTGTTACACAAATGTCTCTAAGAGAAGTTGCTTGATGTCCAACTCACAAGCTCCACTTCAATGCTAGTAGAATATGGTGGTTGATTGTTGGTGAAGATTAAATGAAGAGGAGTTAATGAAGGAATTGGGTGTATTGAATGAGAGTGAAGTGAGTTTTGTTGGGAGGAAAATTGTGTGTGTGTTTTTTTTTGATGATGAAGATGATTGTAAAAAGAATAATAAATTGATGTCCCTCTTTTCTTCCTTTTGCAGCTCCCAAATTCCCCTCTTTCATACAAAAAACGGTTGAGCATTAAATGCTCAACCAATCAAAATCGCACAACACACCAATCAGCCTCGAACTAAGCTCAGATCGAAAGATAGCCGATCGGCTTTAAAGGCATAGCCGATCGGCTTTTAAGGGTCAGCCGAACGGCTTCAATAGCTCAGCCGAACGGCTACGACAATAAAAAACACAAGCTTCAGCGAGGGAAAACTCTGTAATGAAAATGCACTAAGATAGCCGATCTTCTAAGGGAAGCAGATCTGCTGAACACTCATAGCCGATCGGCTTTGAGTTCTTAGCCGATCGGCTTTGCTTCTTTTCAGCTTCATTTTCGAGCCCAGCCAGCATTGGTCCAGACTTCACCAATTCGCATGCGTTTCTAGCTTTTTACCTGAAATAGATTTCCAAACAAAATAAGTATCGGAAGTTCTTGAAATCTAATCAAATACATATGCAAAACAATGATATCGCGATAGATTTATATAGCCAAAATGAGCGATATCAAATATCCCCACACTTGAACTTTGCTTGTCCTCAAGTAAACCATGATTTTACCATTTTACAACCCGCTCTTGCAACGTTATAAGTGAAGATTAAGTTAACTAACACAACGCTGGCACTAACCACCAAAGCAATTAGGCAAGCAATATATGTTTAAGCATTAAAAACTCGAGATGTTTTAGTTTGTCAAGCTCGAATGCACGACCTAGCACCTCACATAAGGATAAGTGTATAATCACTCACTCTCAACCTATACAACTACAAGGTAAGGAAGTAAATGACGTAACTCTCAATCAAGCCAAGTCGTGATGCACTGTTACCATAGGCTTGCAAAAGGATCAAATCTCCACCGTCTTGGCGTGAGCACCAAGTAAGATCTCAAAGGAGGTATTCTAAATGTGTGTTGTAACAAATGTAGGCTAATTATGGAATTGGGTATGATAGACACAATAATTGGTGAAAAGTGGTAGTCAAGACCCATAAAAAAAATGGCAATGTTACCTAATAGTTTAAATACGTGACAGTGATGAAATTTAGGATTCTCATGCTAAATCAATTCAAATTATCACTTGTTCTCATTTATAACTTATACTCAATAATTGCACACAAATAACTCAAATTGATTTTTCACATTTTTGTTAGAATAATTGCATTCTATGACTTTCTATGAATCCTGTGTAATGAACTTTCAGACCAACCATCCTAGACCGGATAAAGGCCTTCGGTGGCTAGGTGTAGAACACCCCTCGGGAACTACTTGTTCAGGAATTCAAAGGCCATTTAGTTGACTACAATTCATCCAAGCATAACCTTTAAGCATAATAGTTGACTTCTATTCATTTGATGTTTCCAATCTCAATCATAGAACTTAACACTAGAATCCCAATTCAAAACGATTTAAGTCACAATTTGGATAAAACTCATTAAAATTCCAATAGGCAACATTGTAGAAAAGTAAACAGTTCAGGAAATGACTACACAAAAACAAGGCTAGTATTTAGTGGAATGTATGTGGAAGTGTCTACGGGTTTCTTAGCACTAAAAATGAGTGCTAACGACATGTGTAAACTGGATTTAAACGGTTTTAAAGGAAAAATAAGATCAAAAACTCCTAAGAATACCTCCTCGTCTTCGACCCCACCTGTATCACATTTCTGTGATCCCACAGCGGTCTCAAAATGCATCACTAGGGCAAGTTCTAGAACAAACTACAATCACCGGCACACTCATAGCAATAAACAATATAAACACTAAAGGTAAGTGTTTTTCTCAATTAGGCTCAAATTTCTCACAATTTTTATAGTGAAGGCTACAAATGTGCTAGTCATGCAATTCACCCTATTAGGTTGCTTTTATGACACATCTCAAAAAATTTTGGTTGCAAGAGGGAAGATTAAATCACTTTCAATTAATTTTCAATAACCGTTTTCAAGGCAATCAATCTTACAAGGACAAACACATTTCAAGCAAGTTATCATTTCTCATCCCTTAATTGGAATTTGCAAAAAAAAAGAATCTAATGGACCCAAGATCAGTAACAGACCTATTAAGTGACCAATGGTCCGTTAATAGGATTCGTAAGGTTCAATTGGTGACCCAAAAGACTTCACATATCCAACAAAAGGTAAGAGACAATAATTCACTGAAAATGGAATTCAAGTGAATACCTCCCCACACTTGAGTGTTGCATTGCCCCCAATGCAAACATAAGCAAGGAAAAAAAAAAGCATAAGTGTGGAGGTAAAAAGAAACGAGAACTTCCCCGGGGGTTTTGCATAAAGGCGAGGAACCGCGAGCTGGCTCTTGATAAACGTGTAGAGATCCCATCCAGCTCGGCATGCTAAAAAAAAAAAAAAAAAAAAACAAACAAAAAACAAGCACCAAAACACAAGTGCAACATGGATACATACTAAGAATGCATATAAAAGGTAAATGAATGTTAATCATCCAAAGTACCAAAGGGAAAAATAACCAAAGAATAAAAAGTGTTCAATAGTTTAACAATCCTAAAACACAATAACACCCAACTACCAACCCCCACCATGGGGCGGGTCATGGGTGGAATCATCCTGCTGGTGCGGCTGCTGATATGGCGAGGGAGACCCAAAAAGCCAATGACTGTGAGCTTCTTGCTGCCAGTTACTGGGTGGAGGGGCAGACCAAGAAGTGCCCCAATCTTGTTGCTGTTGACGATAAGAAGAGGTGTGCATGTGATCCCGGTGTCGCTGAAGCTCAACTAGTGCAGCGTCTCTATCATAGACAGGGGCAGGGAGAATACCTCCCGGCTCTCCCCAACGAGGAGGTTCTTGATAAGGGGCAGGCACATGGTTAGGAATATGGTTCGCCATGCGCTCATGATCATGGATGAGCCAATCGTTTTGATATCGATTGACCCCCCACTCGTACTGGGATTGCTCCCGGAACGTCTGTTGGTCCAAACGCATATTCCTAAAGTCGGTCATAAAGTTCCTCCAATAGGCAGGTTCCTCAGAATGAGATGAATCACCAGGACCCGATGTCTCATCCACACGCACAGTCTCTGGATCTTCTTCTTCTTCTTCATCGTCATCAGAATCATGAATGGTAACAGGTCGTTTTCCTTTGGCCCCGGCCCGAGACACTGTTGCCGCCTCCCTAGGAGTGAGCTTATAAGCAACATATGATCCTCCTTTCTTTCTCAAAACCTGGGCGGTGGCATAAGACTCAGCCCCAATCGGAAGAGTATTGTTTGGAATTCGGGTATAGGGTGGGACGCCTCGGGGCTTCAAACTGATGTTTAGACCTTTGGCAATCCGGGTGATGAAATGGCCCCCACAAAGCTTAGAGTTTGCCTTATGCCCAGCAGCATAGGCATGAAGATATTTGCCCACAGCAAAAGGAATATTTATCCTTTCCCGACTTTTCAGCTGATCCAAAAACCACAAGTCGATCAAGGTGACCTTTTCCCGATTGGTCCCCCGAAGAGTGAGTGTATTTGCTATCATCTTGTGTATCACCTTATATATGGGGGATGTAAGGTGCTTATTCAAGTTCTTTCCCCCAAGATAAGGCGATGTGCTAAACTTTTCCCACACTTGAGCATTACATTGCCCTTCCTCTAACCTTGCCCCGGTCATGATGTATCGATCAATCCAATGAGAAGAATACTCCTCGTCAGTGTAGATCCCCAAACACCCTGCAAGTTCTTTTAAGGATAAATTTCTCGGGGCCCCACCAAGTTTGAAACTCAAAAACTTATCGTTAACGTTGTTGACAATGAACATTTCCACCGTTGCTAAGAATTCCATCACCAGTTCCTCGTAAATCGGTTCTTGAATCCCAAGAAGCTTCTCAAAATCATTCACACCAAGAGCTTCATCATTAAACCTCACAGTTTGAGTGAAGATGCGTCGAATGTCTTGAGCAACCCCCACAACCTCCAACGGGTTCCAATTGATTTCCCGAGGGTATTCACACTCCTTTTTATGAATGTTATATAAGGCTTCAGTGAATTCCATGTAGTGATACTGATGGCGCCCAAAGATCAAATGGGGGTGGCGGTCATTAGGAAGTAAATCCTCGTAAATACTTTGCGGATATTGAGGCTCATAAGTGTCCGGTCGGTTATTCCTGCCTCTCTGCACAACACAACATAACAAAATACAAGTTTTCCAAGTTGAGTCAGAGTTAGCACAAAAGGATATGACAGAATGAGCGATCAATGTTGGGTACAACCACACCTCCTAATAACAAAGCATATATGCCAACAACCGCATTACCAAGCAAACAAACACAATTGACAATCATAGCCCACAACGATAATTTTCGACAATTCACAGTCAAGACTTAAACCTTACAAAGAATAGCATGTACTCCAATATCAAACAAAGCTTAATCATGCCTATGTCATACAATTTCAATTCAAGCAAGTCTTACAATCAAGATTACACGCCACACCAAGTGACTTTCACATAAGTAAATAACTCCAATATCAAACACACTTGAACTAAGCAAAAATAATCACTCAATTTGAATCAAGGCATGCCTTACAATCAAAAGTTAAATTACAAAAAGTCAAAGTCAAAGTAAAAGTTTGACCAGAAAAAAAGTCAACTCCTTCTTCCCCAATTTTTCACATAAACCCTAATTTTACTAAATCATCCACAAACTGAAAGTTAATCAATCAATCAATCACATTATGCAATCGAACATGAATTACACTATAATTAACACCCAACACCAAGCATAAATCGCTAAATTCGGATTACCCCCAAATTAGCATATGAACCCTAATTTGCAAATCATCTAAATCGAGCAATTCAAACAATGAATCATGGTGTAAACCAAGTATTAAGCATGAATCAAGCATAATAATCAACAAATTCACAAGGAAATCATCCCCACACTTGAATTAAACCAAACCCGGATTCAAGTGTTCTTCCCCAATTTAATTGAAAGATGGAAAGATTAAGGGGAGTTATATGATGTACCTTTGATGGTCTAGACATGATTATTGTTTGAAAGATGGAAAGATTTGAAGAAAGATATGAAGATTAGATGACTTTTTTGAGAGAGTAATAGGCTAGCCGTTCGGTTCTTAGTGTGTGGAAGAGACAAGCAACTAAATGTTTTAGCCTATAAAAATCGTACAGTAAATGCCCAAAGCCGATCGGCTTAGGCCTTAGCCGAACGGCTTCTGTAGCCGAACTGCTCCAAATTACTAGCCGAACGGCTTTATCACACAAAATTGCACACTCAGTTTGAAGGCCACTCTCGGTAGTGAAAAATCAAAGAGTTAGCCGATCTGCTAACGATAGCCGATCGGCTTTGGGTCGAGAGCAGAACTGCTATGTTAAGCCGATCGGCTTTTCCAGTTACAGTTCACAGCAGAAAAATCACAATCACTAAAAGTACTTGTTTAAACACACAATCGCAGCAGAAAATCAGTTCAAAAATATCAAAAAGGATATAAACACGAGTTTCCTCGTGATCGGGCTTCATTTATTAACGAGTCCAAGCTAGACTCGACCCCGAATTCATTTATCCTTGGGGTAAGTTGCGAGCTCCTCCCACTCGCCATCAAATTCTTCCTCATGGTAAAGCTTCAATCGGTGACCGTTTACAATGAAAGTTCCTCCATCCGAACCGATAAGTTCCACATATCCGGATGGATAACCGTGCTTGACCGTATAAGGGCCGGTCCAACGTGGCTTGAACTTAGGTTGCTTCAACTTAAATCGGGATTGAAAAAGAAGCACTTTGTCACCCGCCTTAAATTCTTTTCTCATTTTTAGCTTTCGGTCGTGCAAAACTTTGGTTCTTTCTTTGTAAAGGCGAGAATTCTCATATGCTTGCAATCGAAGCTCATCCAACTCATGGAGTTGTAACATCCTCTTCTCACCCGCTTTAACCAAATCTAAGTTGCAATTCTTGAGTGCCCAATAAGCTTTGTGCTCAATTTCACAAGGTAAATGGCAGGTTTTGCCGTAGAGCAACCGATATGGTGTTGTTCCAATAGGTGTCTTGTAGGCGGTGCGAAATGCCCACAATGCATCTTCAAGCTTCTTGGACCATAAGGCTCGGTTGTCCTTCACCGTTTTTTCCAAAATCCTCTTCAAGGCACGGTTTGTGTTCTCGACTTGACCACTCGTTTGTGGGTGGTAGGAAGTCGAGAACCGGTGATTTACCCCATATCTTTTAAGCACTTTTTCAAGTTGAGCATTAGCAAAGTGGCTCCCCCTGTCACTAATCAACGCTTTAGGCATCCCAAATCGAGAAAACAAACTCTTTAAAAAGTCGATCACCACCCGAGCATCATTTGTGGGCAAAGCCTTTGCTTCCGCCCATTTGGACACATAATCAACCGCCACCAAAATATATTCATTCTTGAAAGATGGAGGAAATGGGCCCATGAAGTCGATGCCCCAAATATCAAACACTTCACACACTTGGATGCTAGTTTGTGGCATTTCATCCCTTTTAGAGATGCTTCCGGTTCTTTGGCAAGCATCACACGTTTGGCATAAGGTATTCGCTTCTTTGAAAATCGTGGGCCAATAGAAACCCGCATCATAAACTTTCTTAGCGGTGACCGAAGGGCCATAATGTCCACCGGTGGGCCCGTGATGACATGCGTCCAAAATTTTTCTAGTTTCACCACCCGATATACATCTCCTCACCATCCCATCCGCACAAACCCGGAATAGATGCGGTTCTTCCCAAAAATAATATTTGAGGTTCGAGAAAAACTTGCTTTTCTCTTGATGGCTCATCCCCTTTCTCAAAACTCCACCGACCAAGTAATTTGCTAAGTCGGCATACCAAGGTGCTTCATCCTCGTCCTCCTCGCTTGTACCTACATGAAACAAAAATTCCTCCGGGAAAGAGTCATTAATGTTAGTATCGCCTTGCTTGTCAAGATTTGGATTCTCCAATCTCGACAAGTGATCGGCGGCAAGGTTTTTGGCACCCCTCTTATCTTTAATTTCTATGTCGAATTCTTGCAAGAGAAGAATCCAACGAATAAGACGCGGTTTTGCATCTTGTTTAGCAAAAAGATATTTGAGGGCCGAATGATCGGTAAATACAACGGTTTTTGAAAGCACAAGATATTGCCTAAACTTGTCAAAGGCAAACACAACCGCAAGCAACTCTTTTTCGGTCGTGGTGTAGTTTTGTTGGGCCCCATTCAATGTTTTGCTAGCAAAATAGATAGGTTTAAAATGGTTGTCTACTCTTTGTCCTAGGACGGCTCCTAGGGCAAAATCGCTTGCATCACACATAAGCTCAAATGGTTTGGACCAATCGGGGGAAACTATTATGGGTGCTTGGGTCAAATGGTCCTTAAGGGTTGAAAATGCACTCAAACAAGGGTCATCGAACACAAAGGGCGTATCCTTTTCAAGTAGCTTAGTCATCGGTCGGGTGATTTTTGAAAAATCCTTAATAAATCTACGGTAGAACCCGGCGTGACCCAAGAAACTCCTAACGCCTTTTACATTAGTCGGAGGGGGTAGTTTAGCAATAACATCAACTTTTGCTCGGTCAACCTCAATACCCAATCCTGACACTTTGTGTCCCAACACAATACCTTCACGTACCATAAAATGGCACTTCTCCCAATTCAACACTAGGTGGGCCTTCTCACATCTCTCCAACATTTTATCCAAATTTTTTAAACATGACTCAAATGAGTTGCCAAAAACTGAAAAATCATCCATGAAGACTTCCATGGAGGTTTCAACCATATCGTGAAAAATGGCAATCATGCACCTTTGAAAAGTGGCCGGGGCGTTGCAAAGACCGAAAGGCATCCTCCTATAGGCATAGGTGCCGAAAGGGCAAGTAAAAGTGGTCTTTTCTTGATCCTCGGGGTCTATTGGGATTTGAAAATACCCCGAGAATCCATCAAGAAAGCAATAAAACTCGTTTCCCGCTAGCCTTTCAAGCATTTGGTCAATAAATGGGAGGGGAAAATGATCTTTCCGTGTAGCATCATTTAATTTTCTATAGTCAATGCATACACGCCAACCCGTGACCGTCCGTGTGGGTATCATTTCGTTTTTCTCGTTAGCCACAACGGTCATGCCCCCCTTTTTTGGCACGCAATGTACCGGGCTCACCCAAGAGCTATCCGCAATAGGGTAAATGATACCCGCATCAAGAAGCTTAATCACTTCTTTCTTGACTACATCCACCATATTGGGATTAAGCCTCCGTTGTCTTTGAACAACGGGTTTAAAATCATCAACAAAATTGATTTTGTGCTTACAAAATGATGGGCTTATTCCCGGTATGTCGGATGTTCGCCAAGCAAAAGCTCTTTTGTGAGCCTTGAGTACATTCAACAATTTAAACTTTTCATCATTTACAAGGGAGGAGGAAATGATTACGGGTAGGAGGTTTTCCTCATGGAGATAGGCATACTCCAAATGGCTTGGGAGTTCTTTCAACTCCAAATCACGCGGTGGATCCTCCAATGATGTTTTGATCCTCATATTGTCGCCCTTTTCAAGCTCCTCAAATGCCTCCTCTCCATTGAGCTCTTCTTCATCATTTGTCTCTTCCATGCTCATGACCAACTCCTCCTCGGTCATTGCTTCAACATGTGCCCCTAGGAAGTCAACAAGTTCCGATTCCAATCCAAGCAAGCTTTCCAATTCTTCATCTACCGCATCATCTATCACATCAATGCTAAAACAAGAGTCATCGTTAGAATAAGGATGCTTCATGGCCTTGTCGACCGTGAAGGCAATCCTTTCGTCACCTACTCCTAAAGTCAATTTCTTGTCTTTGACTCCTATTATGGCGTCCGCGGTGTGTAAAAATGGCCTTCCTAGAATCAACGGTACCTTACTATCCTCTTCCATTTCTAGGATGACAAAATCTACCGGGAAGGTGAATTGGCCAACTTCAATTAACATGTTTTCCGCAATCCCAATGGGATATTGGAAAGATCTATCGGCAAGACGAATACTCATACGTGTGGGTGTGAGGGATCCTAGGGACAATTTCGCATACAAAGAATAAGGCATCAAATTAATACTAGCCCCTAGGTCGGCTAATGCATCACACGTAATGAATTTACCCAAAGTACAAGAAATGATGAAACTCCCGGGATCACCAAGCTTTGGTGGGATTTGGTTTTGAACAAGAGCCGAACATTCTTCATTCAAGAACATAGCCGAAGCTTCCGAAAGATTTTCTTTGTTGCTCACCAAATCTTTGATGAATTTGGCGTAGTTCGGCATCCCGGCTAGTACATCAACCAAAGGCACATTGATTCGGATGCCTTTGATCATGTCCACAAATTTTCCGTATTGGGCCGCAATCTTTTCCTTTCTTAGCCTTTGAGGGTATGGAATCTTTGGCTTGTACGCTTTTACAACCGGTGTAGGTAACGCCGGTGCATCCGTTGGTGTAGAATCATCAACATTTTCCTCATCCGCCTCTTCCTCAAATTCCTGCACAAAAGAGTTAGGAATATTTTTGTCTTTGGCTTGAGGTTGTGGTGGAAGTTCCTTTCCGCTCCGTGTAACAATAGCATTCACATGCTCGTTCCTTGTGGGCGGTGGTTGGTATGGCTTTGACCCTCCACTAGAAGATGATGGTTGTTGTCTTGGGTTTTGTTGCGTGTTACTAGGTAAGCCACCGGTTGGCCTACTACTTTGCCCCTCGGACAACCTATCCATTTTCCTTTCCAAGTCTTGTATGGAGGCTTGATGATTCTTTTGCCCTTGTTCCACACTAAGCCTTATATTCGTCATTTGGGTCTTTAACCTCTCGGTGCAAGCATCTTGCTTAGTCATGAACTCCTTCATCATTTGTTCCATAGGAGTTAAAGTAGGTTCTTGTTTTTGAACCGGTGGTGGGTTGTTGTCTCTTGAAGAACCTTGGTGTATGTTTTGGTTGTAGTGTTGGTTCGAGGATTGGTTGTACGGTTGATTCAGTCGAGAAAATCGGTTGTTTTGGTTGTAGCTTCCTCCTTGATAACCTCCCGAATTCCTATTTTGGTAACCACCCCGTTGGTAGTTTCCACTTTGGTAATTTCCTTGTTGGAGGAAATTAACATCTTCCTCATCTCCCACCATTGGTAAATCATCTTGTGCACAATTTGCCGTGGCATGGTTACCACCACAATTACCACAACCTTCCCGAAGCTCCTTGATTTCACCCTTTAGTGTCTTGAATTGAGCATCAAACTTAGAAGATAATGCTTTGATTTCTTTCATCATTGCCGAGTCATTGGGGCTTCCATCCTTACCACTTGTTCCTTCCACAAAAGCAACATGCTTCTTCACCGGTTTCCCTTCTTTATCTTTAGCCCAATTTAGGCTTTGGATCACCTTATCCTCAAGAACCTTCCAAGCCTCGTTTGGTGTCTTATAAAGAAATTGACCACCTCCCGAAGCGTCAAGAATACTAGCCGAATTTATGTTAAGACCATTGTAGAACAACACAATAATATCCCTCTTTTTCAACTCGTGGCCATGACAATTTCGCAACATTTCCTTCATCCTACACCACGCTTCTACCAAACTTTCGCCTTCTTGTTGTTTGAAGGCTCTAATCTCGTTCAATAACCTTTCGGCCAAAGCCGGAGGCTAATACCGCCGAACAAATGCTTCTCTCATCTCGTCCCATGATGTAATGGTGTTTGGTTCCAATTCTTGAAACCATATCTTCGCCTCACCACATAGAGACATAGGAAAAGTCCGTAGGCGAATTGCCTCATCCATATTTGGCCCGTACTTGAACCAACTCCCAATCTCAAGAAAACTCGCAATATGTTTGTGCGGATCGGCCCGCACCCTTCCATCAAATTGTTTATCCCTAATGAGTTGCATGTGATGCCCCTTCAAAGAGAAATTATCATTTTCAATATCCGGAACCCGTATGGCCGACTCGGGTGTCGGTGCTACGGTTCTAACCCGCGAGCAAATAGGAGTATCATCCTCATCCGCCATATCGTCTTCAATTATAATAACCTCTTCCGCGTGCTCAGGTGTTACAAGCTCGTCTTCAAAAACCTCTTCGATCAAGACGTTTCCCGAAGATGTATCCGAATCCGTGCGACTACAAGTTGAATCCGTTGGATTATTCTTTGGCTTCCTCCTTCGTTTCTTTTTAGCGGCTTTCTCCGGATTGGACAAGGGACTAAGTAGTTCGTGGCCCGAACTTCTTGTGCTCATCCACTACCAAATCAAACCTATAAAGCACAAAAGATAAAACCGTCAAATGCACCGGCGCAACACAACTTAAAAAGTAACTTTCAAAGAATAAATTCCGAGAAAGGATCAATCAATCTCACTTAAATCAACTTCAATCGAACATTCAGTTCCCCGGCAGCGGCGCCAAAAACTTGATGTGTTAAATCTAGTTATTAAATTTATCGTTGTAAAATAAACAAGAAAGTACCGCGCTAGACCAAAACACAACCGGGCAGTGGACCCTATCGTGTAGTAGTATAGTTGGGTAAGTTCGGGTTTGAACGCAGGGAACTTAAGTTTAAGAAGTTGAAGTTAAGAGTGATCAATTAGATAAAAGAAAGTAAAATGTGGTTGGGTGTGACCGAGTTGCCACGATGCTTAAAACTACAATTTATAATAAATCAAAGCGGTGGACTCAGGAAGAGTCAAATTGGTTGTTTTGAACTTTCAAATATTAAAACAATGCTTGCTTGGACTATTTCACTAGTGATTTCGGGGTGTAAGGTTATAACCGGTTAGGATGTATGCTAAAGTAATACTCGTGAAACATAAGCTAGGCGTTAGCTAAAACCTATTGTTCAACTTCAATTAGCAACCTATGATTTAATCTAGTAACGGACGTTCGCCATGGTTACTAACTTGCACAAATTAACTAAATCATTTAACACATTCCAAATTACATTCGCAATTTTGTTCGATCATTCATAGACAAATAATCAATAGCAATTCACTAGTTGAAAACGTTCGCTATATCGATTAGTGAATCACCATATGGTTAAATTCTTGAGATTAAGCCTAATTACACAAGGTTCTCCGATTAAACATAAATTTAGGACGGTGAGTTTATAAATCATCCACGCGACAAGCATTCGCTATAATCGCTAACTTGTGTGTATTTGACTTGAGTTGTTACAATCGTCAAATGCTTTGTCCCACAAATGACAAACAACTTATTGAGGTATTTTTTATAAGCAACAAACGTTCGCTATAATTGCTTAGTTAAAATGCCAAAAGTTTACTAACAACAACAAGCTATACTCATACAAATACATGGATGATTCACAAGCTCAAACATAAATTAACACCAAAAGGTTACACCCCTAATCAACTAGTTATTTCATCCAAGCAAACATATAGCTAACTAGCCACTCATAATCATAACAACTAAACAAATCTCATAAACACAATACAAATCCATAAATGACTTCAAATTAGATTAAATCGAAATTATACCGAAATTGTTACACAAATGTCTCTAAGAGAAGTTGCTTGATGTCCAACTCACAAGCTCCACTTCAATGCTAGTAGAATACGGTGGTTGATTGTTGGTGAAGATTAAATGAAGAGGAGTTAATGAAGGAATTGGGTGTATTGAATGAGAGTGAAGTGAGTTTTGTTGGGAGGAAAATTGTGTGTGTGTTTTTTTTTGATGATGAAGATGATTGTAAAAAGAATAATAAACTGATGTCCCTCTTTTCTTCCTTTTGCAGCTCCCAAATTCCCCTCTTTCATACAAAAAACGGTTGAGCATTAAATGCTCAACCAATCAAAATCGCACAACACACCAATCAGCCTCGAACTAAGCTCAGATCGAAAGATAGCCGATCGGCTTTAAAGGCATAGCCGATCGGCTTTAAAGGCATAGCCGATCGGCTTTTAAGGGTCAGCCGAACGGCTTCAATAGCTCAGCCGAATGGCTACGACAATAAAAAACACAAGCTTCAGCGAGGGAAAACTCTGTAATGAAAATGCACTAAGATAGCCGATCTTCTAAGGGAAGCAGATCTGCTGAACACTCATAGCCGATCGGCTTTGAGTTCTTAGCCGATCGGCTTTGCTTCTTTTCAGCTTCATTTTCGAGCCCAGCCAGCATTGGTCCAGACTTCACCAATTCGCATGCGTTTCTAGCTTTTTACCTGAAATAGATTTCCAAACAAAATAAGTATCGGAAGTTCTTGAAATCTAATCAAATACATATGCAAAACAATGATATCGCGATAGATTTATATAGCCAAAATGAGCGATATCATGTCCCCAATAATCATCATTCCAATAATACGCTATCCTAAATCATGGTGAACCACGTCTTTGTTATCCTTAAGTGTTACATATCTACTAGTATCCGTTTACTTTTATGCTTTCTTAGTATATTAAATAAATAAAAACCTAAAAACAATCACCCTTCAATCTATAAAAACCCCAACTTAACTACTAAGTTATCAGAACTAGCTCTGTTTCAATTCTACCGTCGTGAGGAACGACCCTGGATCATCCTTACCACATACTAATATAAGGTATTCGTACCTAGTAATAGTAAGTAGTTCGAAAGGTTTTGGCTCCCCCCGACAATTATAAATTTAAAACCACCCTCTGATCGTCGGTCTCGACTGGAAGGTCCGCAACGACAAGGAAGCGATTCTTTGACTGACCGTTGGGGCGCGATCAGGTTTTTGGCGCTGCTGCCGGGGACGGTAGTACGATTTAGAGCTTGTTTAGACAAATTTAGTTTTTAAGCGATCCTTTTGGATTGGGATTCACCATCCCTATCCGAAGTTACTTTCTGCCCGTAGATTATTGTAGTTAGATTAGATTAGCATAGTTTAAATTCCCTTCTCACCCCAACTTAAATTCTAAAACCTTCTTCATGTGCTGTCTTTACTGATAACTTGGAGATGGCTACTCTACAACAATTAAGTGATCAGTTAGATAGCCTTGTTAAATCAATCCAAGATAGACATATGAGTGATGCCCACATAGATAACAAATGTCAAAGGAGTATGACTTATTCAGATAACATAGGGTATTTAGATTCTCAATACCAGTACGACCCTTATGTTGTCCAACAACATCAATACCAAACTTAATATCCTGAACCATTCAATGTCTACTCACACTCATCTCACCCTGTACATAAACCACAACCATATGAGAGTTCTAACTTGAGAGATATGCCCATAGCTTATCTCAGTAGTAATGCTACTCTTTCCCCTTTTTTCCATCGACTTGAACAAGCACATAAAGACCAAGAGGACATGCTTAGAAGATGTACTGAGAAGATGTCTAAAATAGAAGCACTAGTCGAAGCAAGAAGTAATGAAACTAGGGATCAAGTTACAACTGGTTAAAAGCTACAGAAAGATGAGAGGCACCTACACACCACATCTACACTTGAAACAGACTTTCATTCTCTTAAGTTTGGTTGCAAAATTCCTTCAAACCCTTCACCTATCCAATCTTCTAAATCCTTACTTCCACCCATTCTTAACCTATATAAATCCGAAATCAACGAGGAGTTCATTCTAGAAGAACTTTCCGAGTCATTGCAACTTGAAACTTCTGGCCGAAGTGACGAGTATGACTTGGTGGACGAAGAGATAGAATTAGAAAGCCCGGAGATGGAGATTTACAAAGAAGACCCAGCTTCAGAAGGATCGGAGAAATACGCGCCAACTCTGAGAAGTGATCTCATTCCTATTCAAACCAACATGGTTGACAACATCCCGTAACAAGTTGTGTTTAATGATGTCCCACATATCTTCTCGGATGAATCACCCCTTGATCTGGTTGAACCCTTAATTGCCGTAGACCATCCAGTCCCCCAAGCAGTCGATGAGAATGTTGCTACGAGATTGGAGACAATAATGGATAATGTCCCACCTCCATGCCTAGAGTACAACATTATCATTGACCAAAAGACCATAGGAAGCAAGGAAGGATCTGCGTCATGGTTTCCCTTCAAACTATCTCTCCACCATATAATGTCATATACATCATTGAGAGGTGAGGAGTCCTTTGACCAACCCATTCTGTCAATCCAACCAAAGGAGGTATTAGAAGTCGAGAGATTTGTTATACCGCCGGTAGAACTGTTTCCTCACTTTAAACCACCTCCTCACATTGGACATACCCGAGCCTTAACTTGCCTTAAACTCTTAGGTATGTACCAATACTACCACTTGTGTCTTCTAATGGATGCAAGGAAGCCGCTAGGATTGCCTGATAAGTAGTGCTAGAGTCAAGCTAGTGACTCGAACAAAAACAAGCGCTTCTCGGGAGGCAACCCGTGCCTAACATAGTTTTAATAGTAGGATAAGTCGTAAGCTAACCGAAATAAGTAGAAAAATGATCCCTAAAATGAATGTTCAAAAGTTTTCTTTATTTTTATGAACAAAAAGGATGGTTTGCGAAATTACTTCATTAAAAGTTAAATTTTTGTCAAATCTTAAAACTTCCAACTCCCACTTGTTTGAACTATATTGCAAAATCTAATTTTTACCAGTATATAAGATCTCAAGTTTTTAGTATCCCCTTCACTCTCATGGAAACCTACTAGGAGTTAGGAGCATTAGTCATCTTACATACCCACTGGCATGTTTCGAGCATTTGAGGTACTTACATATATTTATGTGAACTTACATGAGATACTAATGCTTAATCTGATATCCTGATCTGTATGTCAATTTGTGTATTATGCTTGAACTCGTTTAAAAATGTGTGACTTGGATATCTCTATACTTGGCTACCTGATTCAACTGATAATACTGGTATTTCCATATTTGCTACGATGAAGTCTTAGGAAACTAACACTTTTAGTGTGAGATTAGACTCCAAATCATATACTGGTTTGTTTCATCTTCAAAGAACTCACTTTGATAGCTTTTTTTCTCAAACCAGTGAATCTTTGATTTGGAGAATAATCACTTGTTTGTTAGATAACGTTTGCTTGTTCTACTTGTACAAATGCCTAACAAGCAGGGATTGACGCCTATGGATAAAGAATCTTTGAGAATAATGGAATGACAACAAAGGGAGCTTAAAGTTCATTAAGATTGGGAACCTTTTGAGCCTTTCTTTGCAGGGGAAGAGATGGAGTTTTCAGACACGTATATGATTTCTAGTTGTCTATGACTAGTTCATTAAGGAGAGGCCTTCACTCTTCCAGTATCCGAAGGATGCCATCACTTCGCTATATTTTCTACAATCTATCCAAGTCGAGCTCTCGACTATAACAACAGCGCTTCTCAGGAGGCAACCCGTGCAATAAGACGTGTTGATAGTTGTGTGTTGATAAGTGAATATCCTTCACACTTGGATATACCAAAAAATTATTTTCAAATTATTTCAACTCAATTTTTGCAAAACCACTTGTCTCGGAAAAATAGGAAAGTTTTTAAGAAAAATTAGTTCATGTGTTTCGAGCGAGCATTTGAGGTACTTTCATACTACTTTCATGCATTATGCTCGAACTCGTTTAAAAATATATGTTCTATAAAAAGCTTTGTAGTAGAAAACATCTTTTTATTCTGAGACAGTGAATCCTTTTGATTGCAAAAATATAAAGTTGAAGGGAAAGGTATATCCAACGTGTTCACACCTACGAGTTACTTCGTAAATATTTTGGATGAAATGAAAGGCGAAGCCCGTATTTATAAGCAAACCCCTAGAGCTAATGGAGCTGCCACCTAACGAAGATTTCAAGAAATTCTTCTCGCGGCATAATTAGACCTTCAGCTTTAGCTACTTGGGGAGTTTCTTTATCCTTTCTCCGTTTTTATCATTTTGCTTTGCTTAGTACTGTTAATTAATCAAAGTAATCTATACCATATCCTAAGCTTATCACTAAGTGTGGGATTCCAGCTCAAAACAAACACTTGAGAAACATTTTTTTATATGTTTAAACTCTAAGTGTGGGATTTTACTTCCAGTATAATCTCCATTAAAGAGAACATTAGGGACAATGTTCCTCTAAGTGTGGGATAGCGGTATAGAATACCTTAGATAGATTTTTATGTCCAAATAGCAACTCAGAAAATGTTCCTCACTTTAAAAATTGATCAAAATTTTAAATTTTTTGCGTAAAACAAAGAAAAGCATGAGCTTAACTTCGACAGTAGATAGCTACTCATTCAGTTAGCTCTGTTATTTAAGAATTTTGATATTTCTAAGAGGAACCATTTTGATTATGAGTAAGTTATTTTAGGAAGTAGTGTAAATAAGGTAGGAATTTCTCAAATAAAGAAATGATAATCTTAGAGGCAGCACATGACTAAGCACATACAACCCATATTAATTGCAGTGAGGTATCCTGAGCCTATATAAGCATTCATTTTAAATGCTTCACTATTCATTTGATTGTGTGTGCTGATGTATGCATTTCTGAATTAGAACTTGCTCCTGGTATGCATTTCGAGACCATATTGGTGAGTACCGTACGCGGTATATGTGCAATTAGATGACCTTGACATTCCATAGGAAATAAACCCATTTTCTCATATCTCTTCAAGCATAACCCTGCCGATACTCATCTTAAGTATCAATGATCAACCTAGTAAACCCTGTTGAGCCTTAACCATTTCGTTTCTTGAAAACCCAAGTTTTTAAACCCACTCACTTTCATACCCATCAAAACCTTATCTTGGAATTTTTAAATTTAAGAAAAATGCTATTTAGATATTCTTTTTGCTTTCACTCTAAAAATCACAAATTTCGTGTTTTACTCAAAACTTCTCGTGTGCGTTTACATAATCAAAATCTCAAAAGATCGAGAATTCTGAGGTGCAAAAAATTGGTGAAATTCGAAATATCAAAAGATCGAAAAATGAAAGCAAGAAAGGATCCCAAAAAAGGGAAGTAAGTAATAATAAACAAAAATTCCTTAGAAATTCATTGGCAAAGAAATTCTAAGCCAAAAATATGTCATAGAAATAAAGCTAAGTGCTTCAAATCTCCCGAAAACTCCGATCTCTGAAAGATATAATCTTCCATGTGTTTTCAAAAAGATAGAAGTCAATATAGCTATCTTTCTCCCTTTCCGTTATCCCTTTCCGTTTTCATTAAAAAACGTATCTAAGTAATTTTTTCATGAGTTTAAAAGTCCTAAGATAAGCATAACCCTTTAAACCTAAAAACATCTCACTATCTATACCCTTTAACCATCACCTCACATAAAAACCCGATGAATGTCTCGGGATAATTAGCACCGTCCTCACCTAAGTGGTGGAGATTTGATTCTCGATCAAGCCTATGACGATGAATGATGCATGACTGGCTTTTGAGCGATTTCGTTTGTTTAGAATGATAGGAAATCCGATACACTTTTGAGTGAATTGAGTGACCACCTGGTGAGATTGCCTAAGTCATGTGTATGCCAAAGATCACGAGAATCAGAAGCATGCCCAAAGATATTCATTTCTTATTTCTGGAACAAATATCTTATTTGTCTCGATTTTTTGAAACAAGTTACTTGTATGAAGAATGGATGTTTTTAGAAATATTTTAATTCACAAAAATCGGGCCTAAAATATCTTGTTAAGTGAGGATAGTTGAAGTGTTGCTTGAGGACAAGCAACGTCTAAGTGTGGGATATTTGATTGGACGTAAAAAGTCACGTTTTTGCGTACATAATTCCCACCTTTTTAGCCCCAAAATAGATGAAATCATTCAATATCAATACTTTTTCACCATAATTCATTGTTAAGGCTAAAAATAAGGCATTGCTTCAAAAATCACTTAAAATGGCTAAATAACGTACAAAACAAAGCATAAACGATACGGTCACGTTCCACGAGCACTTTTTAGCATAATACCTTGAAATTATTCTTTGATTATCTCATTATGATCTTCAGGTTATTACGAGAATGTGGACATAAAGAACGCTGAAAACGGAGCTAGAATGAAGAAGTTAGGGCCAAACGAATTACGATCCAGCACGCAAGACTTACGATCCAGTGCACAAGACCACGACCAGGGCTACATGTAACACCCCCAAATTTAATGTTTTGCGGAAGCATAATTTGGGTGTTACTAATCAATAATCAAAGCACACAGATATATAGCAAACGACTCTATATGCGTCGTTTTAACAAAATATATTGATATTAAAAGGTTTACAACAGTTTGAACCCGTACATAGCTCGTGTTCGTAATATAAGAGATTTAAGTACATAATTAGTTATACAAAATCTAATAATGCAATGAAATCTCTGAAGTTTGCATGAAGACTCGAGCTAATATGCATCCTGAGGGGCAGTCCAAATCTACTGCTGAGTACCTGTGATACATGCTAAAATGGGTCAGCTAACGTTGGTGAGCTCACAGGTTTAGTTAACAAGTAAATAATGTATGAACCGCAAGATTTAATCGTTGATTTGCATCCAGCAAATGATAGTAATTGTATATAACCATGAGCGCATAGTCTGAGCTTAACTTGAGGGTCGGGTCCCATATACAGAATTCCGAGCGAGGTGCCTCCAAGAGTGCCTAATCTACACTCGTTTTCCCAAATATTAGTACGTCCGTTGCAGAGGTTAGCGCGACTAACCCGGACGAGGTGGATCAATCCTATATGGTACCATATACTAATATTCACGCTACTTTCGTATTACCAGACTATACTGACGAAGGACTTTGGTTTGATTAGTTGAAAATAACTCATGTAGTATATTGAAATATGTACTCACGTTCATGTGTTAAAAACAGAGCAATGTATCACACCCCTAGTAAAACAGTAAAAAGAGGGGCCATGAGACTCACCTGAGCCTAAAGAGTTTATCTAAATAAACTGAGATTGATTAGCCAAGAATCGAAGTCCAAAGACTTGTAACCTGGGGGTGTCCACGACACGCGATGGTTATAAACATGTGAAGGCATCTAATAAGACTACCTTGTAGTTGTTTGTTCTACTAGAATGTCCAAATGATTACAATTTGGTTGATTGTCTAAGTGTTTGAAAATGTGTACGGCCCGTTGGTGATCGTTTGTAATAATAATCCCACATTATTATTTTGATGATTTTGAAGTGTTATACCTAAAAGTAAGTTCCAATGTGTTTTAGAAGTTGTGTCGCATTCGTGTTTGATGTTATACAAATTTAACACCTTGTGTGAAAGTTTAGATGTAACACTGTTACTCGTGACCCTAGGGTAAGGGCGAAGCCCGTTAATGACGGGGGTCCGGGGGCAGTGCCCCTGGTAGCGGGGTCCAAGGGGCGGTAGCCCCTGGGGGGTCCAAGGGGCAGAGCCCCTGATTGGGGTTGAGCTGGAAAATTTTTGTTTCTACTAACTTGCTTGGGTGAAAAACGCATCTGGACTTGAATTTGGGTGAAATCGAGTGATAAAATTTTAGGTCTTGACAATTAGTAAAATTTGTGTTTTCTTGGTTCTGTTTCATGCGACATAGCATGCGACATACGGCTTTGTGTCGCTAAGTGCGACATAGTCTATGGTGTCGCAGATCATATCTGCGACATAAGGGCTTGTGTCGCTAAGGGCGACATCCGCAATTTAATGCGACGTAGGGCGTTGTGTCGCTATATGCGACGTCCGTATTTTCTGCGACATAACTATTTGTGTCGCTATATGTGACATCCGTGATTAGTGCGACATAGTGGCTTATGTCGCTATATGCGACATAAGGTCTGATTTAGCGACATAAAGGCTAATGTCGCAGGTGGCCTGGAGCCTCTGCGACATAACGCGCTGTTGGCCGAAAAATGAGCCGAAAAGGTGTTTTCCGGCCTCCGTTTGACCTGAAACTTTTACCCAACCCATATTTGGACATTTCAAGCTTAACTAAACAATTATAAGCTGAAAACAATAGAAAATGAGAGGTGTCGGGATTTGTCAGAAACTTACAAAGTGATGAATCGAGAATCCAAAAAGATGGAAACGTAGATCGTGATGCGGTGGTTACTTTTCTTCAAATGGGTTTCGAGATTTAGGGTCGTTTGGTGGTGCGTTTTAACGATTTGGGATGATGGAGGTGGTGGGTTTGTTTTGAGAGAAAAAGAGGAAGAGAAAGAGAGAGATAGAATTAGAAATGAGAAAGTGAGGGTGAGGGGATGGGGTCCCTCCCCTTGGTGGCTGATTCGGTGGGGGCCCACCGGAGTGTGGGTCTCCACTTTTTAATTCCGTGTATTCGCGCTCCGTGCGGCGTTCGTTTAAACGTTAAATACTTATTTTATACGTTTAAATATATGTTTTAAAATACAAATGTTTATTCAATATTTTTGTTGAATTATTTTACCAATTACTTAATAACTTAAATGATTTCGTTTGTTTGTGTGTTAAATGTCTAAGTCGCGTTGACGTTTATTATACGATACGAAATGTAGTTGAAATATTATCAAAATAATATTTTGGGTATGATATCGTTATTAAATAATTTTATATTATTTAATAAAATTGATTCACCAACGTCCGTATTTACTTGAACCGAATTACATTCGATTTGAAACTTGTACGATTTAATCAAATCGCACATTCATATATATTCAACAATATATATATATCGGTACATTAATTAGCCTAATACACAACTAATCACATGTATTAAATGAGAGTTAGGCATTAATCACTAGTCCTAATTTAGCGGGTGTTACACTACACCACCCCTAAAAGGGCCGTATACCCCCCCTTAGGGGCCGTATACGCCCTTAAAGGGGCTGTATACCCCCTCTTTGGGGCCGTATATCCCCTGTAGGGGTGGTATACCCCCTCTACGGTGCCGGATACGCCCCGTTTGCTACCGAATACGCCCAATTTGCTACCGACTACGACCTATTTAGTGTCTAATATGCCCTCTTTGGTGTTGAATTTCATAGCTCGGGGGTGTATTTCAGTGTTAAATTGGGAGCGAGGGTGTTAAGTGTAAAATTGTAACTTGTAAGCCTATAAATAGAGGCTCTCACCTCCTCATTTCTGTTGGGTTTTCTATTACCTAACTAGATTAATATACGCAGCGGAATTATAACAAAATTAATCTAAGGCAATTAGGAAACTAAACCCTAAAGGATCTTAACTTGAATAAATAAAAGCAATAAAACAAATAAGATAAATAGGAAATTACTAACCTTTGAGAAAACAATTTCTCACGCGTAGACAACCCAGCAGAACCTTCTTGCTTGGTGGCGAGTGCCCAAACTAGAACACCTCTAATGGCTCACACCCACGAACAAAGAGAAATCCCAAGTCTCCTAAGGTCACGACTCAAGATCGCAAAACTCTTACAAGGAGCAGGAATAAGAAAGAGAAAAGTAGAATTGAAACTCTTCAATTCAAAAAGGGTGCATGGAAAACTAAGGGTTAGGCCCCTATTTATAGGGGAGGAGGAACCCCTAGGGTTTTACCTCTGGCCGATGTGGGACAATCTAATTTTCAATCCATACGGCGTATGGAATTCCATACGGCGTATGGATGATGATTCCAGAACATTCTGTCAGCCTTTCCACCGCCTTAAAACCCTAGCATCCATATGGCATATGGAAATTCCATACGGCGTATGGATGAAGTTTTCAGAATTCCTTTTGGTTTCTTATTAATATTCAATTAACAAACCAACTAAACATCCTCTATCGTTTCTGTTAATTTCCTTTAGCTTCTAATTAATTTATCAACTTTGATAAATTAACAAACCAAATAATTAACTTATAATATTAATTCCAATTAATATTATCTCTCATTTATTTCTCTTAACTGTTCATTGAGGGCGACCCAAAAAGGACTCTACTTTTAATGATACACTTACCAATTAGTTATAATATTGGACACTATTCTAACAGTCTCCCACTTGGACAATTCACCAACTATTATTGGTCTAAGCTTTTATCACATTAACTAAGCAGAGAGTGCCATCCAATGTAACTGCCGAACTCTGATTCATATCTAGAGACAGCTATTTAGACAAGTGATCATATATTCCTTTGTTTCTGATATCGTATGAAACTGGGACATGGATTTTAATCAATCTCCAGATTCAAGATTGTGTTTTCTGATTTCTGATCAATTTGACTATATAGGACTACAAAATTGTATACGTCAATTTAGTCCTGGCTTGGCCAAGCGCTTTATTAGTCAATATTTAATCATCAGAGGGCCCATGATATCTCTTTTCCCATTAGGCGAAAAGGAACAAATAAATTTCGACTACATAGCACTAGTCAACTCATCATGTCATACCTAGCATACCCTTTATAACTGGCATTTACGCACAGCATTTGAGTAGACTAAAGTATAACAGACTTGAAAAACGAGAAACTCAATGTATCTCCATTTTAAGAATATAAGATATTATCATCTCAGAGTTACTTGTGATTTCAATCCATGAAGTAACTTCCATGAGTGCGGGTCTCTCGTATACTTAAATCCCCATTAAGTACCCATGAGTGTTGCAACAATCTCCATGCAATGTCTAATCTCCATAGACAATCTACTAACACTCCATGACAGTCTTAATTCACCACATACTTCCTATAGTGTGATTGACTAAGGAGGTTTGAGTAAATCTTATTACTCTGGAAGTGGTGTCTAAACATGCTAAACTTGAAACACAATGACAAACAATAGTAAATGGTAGAACTCCTTCCAATAAATAAATCTCCATTATTTAATCACCAAGTCTATTCATGTTTCCATCATTGTTTGTAACGTTTCAAAATCAAACTAACAGCTAAAACTTTATGTTATCTCGTAACCCCATGCTCCTAGCATGTTTACTGAGTTGGACTCAACCAATGACCTTGTGAACTGATCAGACGGACTATCCTCTAATCCTCACAATCACATGTCCTTTATGCTCCTAGCGGTTTTCTTGTGTCTGGACTTAGTCAGTGTCTTTGTGAACGGATCAACCGAACTATCCTCTGATCTTCACAATCACTTGTCCTTTTATGTTCCCAGCATTCTCTTGTGTTCAGAATAAGTCAGTGTCTTTGTGAACGGATCAGCCGGACTATCCTATAGATCCTCACAATCACTTGTTCTTTTCCGAACAAAATGGTATTTCTTTTCAAAACGTTTTGAATTTCCATGTCTCCGCTCCTCCATTCAGTAAGATTCCCAAATTACATTGTGAACTATCATCATCTCTATCTATTTGGAAACTTGCGTCACTATGACCTATTACTCTGAATTCCTTTTCTCCACTAAAAATTTGTTTTCAGTATTTCTCAAATACTTGAGAATGTTCTTTACAGCTGTCAAATGACTTTCACCGGGATTGTACCGATGTCGACTCACTTTGCTCCAAGCAAATGAGACATCAGTCCTTCTACACGTCATGACATATATGATCGATCCTATAGCCGGAGCTTATGGGACTCGACTCATTTATCCCTTCTAATCTTTTATGCCATGATGTAAGGGTAGGGTCCTTTTCTTAGAATTCTCCATTCTAAGACCTTTTAGAATTTTATTCTAAGTACAATTCCTGGCTAAGTCATATGAAACGTTTCGACCTATATCGTTTAAATCTTTATACTAAGAATATATGTTGCATCTCCTTAATCTTTCATAGCGAAACTTTTTCCCAACCAATCCTTTACACCTTGTAATGTTGGGATTCCATTTCCTATGAAGTATTATATCATTCACATATAATACTAGGAAGACTACAACACTCCCACTGAACTTGACATATATACATGACGCATCTTTGCTTCTAGAAAATTCAAACTCTTGGACTTTCTCATGAAAGCAAAGATTCCAGCTATGAGAGGCATGTTAAGTCTATAAACTACCTTATGAAGCTTGCACACTCTATTAGGATACTTTGCTCTTTCAAAACCATCTGATTGTGCCACAAACACATCCTCTGTTAGTTTTCCATTAAGGAAAGCGGTTTTGATATCCATCTGCCAAATTTCACAATAATGAAATGCAGCTATGGCTAGCATTATCCTAATTGACTTTATCTTAGCTACTGGTGAGAAGATTTCCTCATAATCAAACTCGTGGGTTTGAGTATAGCCCTTCGCTACCAACCTAGCTTTATAAGTGTGTACATTCCCATCCATGTATGTCTTCTTCTTGAAGATCCACTTACAACCCACCGTCTTAAGACCGGTCCTAGTGTCAACAAAATTCCAAACTTGGTTGTCATGCATAGACTGAATCTTGCTTTTCATAACTTCTTTCCACTTTAACAGCCTTATGGCCTGCCATCACTTCCTTGCAGTTAGCAGGTTTTATCTAATTAACTTAGTGTACTATCACTAATGTTATCTGACGGCGCCCGAACGGTCAGGTTTTCTAAAGCTCTCTCCTCGTGAGGGGTGAGAGCCCGTCCCCGTCGTCAAGGGACTTGACCGGACAGTACCGAGCGCGCGTCAGTGGGTAAGTTTTAAATTTATAAAGAGCTGGGGACTCAATTTATAAGTACTACCTATCACACAGGGTGAGTAAGCAGTAAGTATAACTCGAGGTCGTTCTTAAATCGTAGCGAATTGAAACGAAGTGATGCCAAAGATAGAGTTTTGCTTTTAGGATGGGTTTGTGCATATAGGTACGTTTTGGGGGTTTTCTATTTTAATTAACTAATTAACTAAAGACAGGAAAAGTAAATAAGATAGAGAAGAATCGGTAGCTAGGTAGACATATAGAGAATTGCGGCGGTTGAAACTTCAATAATCAGTTGCGGGGATGATGCTTATTATAAAGATAATTGGGGACATTTTCAGTTAATAAACAGATGCATTATGGGTGTAAACACTAGGACCCTACTCATTCTAGTTATGTACCAGAATTAGTATGTCACGAGACCTAGGCTATCGTGATTCTGATCAGAACAGGCTGCTCAACCCCCCACACTGTCTTTGTGGACAAGTGACCCTTTAAGGGTGCAGGAATAAGGTAACAGACTGCCACTTGGGTAATTCCGACCGTTCTTAACACCTAAATGTAAATGCCATTTCCTAAACATGTTCAGATCATTAACTTGCTATTCTAAACTATCAGTTTTGTAGAGTTTAGGGGTTTTAAGAATCCTGAACCACTGCTGGGCTTGACTTTCATCTCCAGACTCATTCCTTACGTTTTATTAGTTCAACTACTTCTGTCATGATCTAGCCTCTCCTTTGCAATCAGTCATTCAGCCCTAGGAACACCAGCGGTGTACAATGCATACTCCTTCCACAGTGTACTAACCTAGGAACCGTTCACGATGTACAACACTTAGACAGTTCCACAGATTCGTGTAACCAAGGATGTACTTGCGGTGTACTATGATGTTTCCACAGCTTTTCATCCCTAGGTACATATACGGTGTACATATCGAAGTGTTTCCATAGCTTCAGTTACAGGGGTAGCCAGACGGTGTACTGTGCACTTCCACAGCTATATTGGTTTCTAGGCCATATTCTAGGGTCTCTAGGTAATCCATAGTGTAGGCACAGACGGCTCTTTCCGGGGCATTTGCCCAGTATTACAGCCGGTTTACAGTGACATACACGGCTTCTTTACTATAACACAGATAACTTCCTACTGTACCTAGAGTTAATCAGGTTCTAAGCCTAAAGTAGTAGTCACGCGAAGGACTGGAAAGGGTGATCCATAGCTAAGTCTAGATGCATGATAAGTTTAGACATAACAAATATAACAATTCCCAATTATATAGATTAAAGATTAATTCAACATCATCCCTACTTCTAACTATCTACATTTCAACAACCGCAACAGCATACTTACTCAATAAACATGGCAATAACAGTAACATACATCATACAAACAGGCAGAAATAATTCGGACATAGTATAAGTATGAAAAGAGAGATATCACCAATAAAATTGAGCAGAGTAACAGCTGAAAAGAAAAGGCCGAGTCTTGCACCAAGAATGCTTCTTATTACACCGTGATTACAATACCAGCTTTCTCTCTCTCTCTACTGCTAACCAACTAACTATCTAACTCTCTCTCTAGAGAGAGAAACTCTAGAGAGAGAAACTATCTAAACTATTCTAGAGAGAGAGTAAAAATATAAAAATATAAGAAAACGAAGATTTGAAGTGTGAAATGTGTGTGTTGAATGAGAGATGTCTTGGAATGATGAAATGAGGCTTGTATTTATAGAGAACGCACAACCGTATCCGTAGACCGTATCCAAACCTCAAAACGCACAACCGTATCGCAAAGGCGAATAAAAATCAGATTTTTATCACCCAAACGCACGATACTGCTGAGCTAGGGTGAATACGGGTGAACTGGACCGTATACGGCTGTGCATAGGGTGAATACGGCTGAACTGGACCGTATACGGCTGTGCATAGGCCATATACGGCCTGCACAGACCGTATACGGTCTAGGTCCAGCCGTATACGGCCTGGACCAGCCGTATACGGCCGGGTTCAGTCGTATGCTGGCCCCTCGGTTCTTCGTTTCTTCGTTCGGGCGTAACTTCTTCGTCGTTTATCCGTTTTGAGCGTTTTTTATACTCACGCGTTCGTATTTTCCTAACGAAGAGAATGACATAAGTTAGAGGTCATAACTCAGAGCGTAGCTTAAAGTGCATTGAAATGAGTGAACGGTGGTGTGATAAAGCAGTTTTGCCCGGTTTCTTACGTTTTTCATGCCATTTTTAGTGATTTTTCAAACATCGACTCCGTTTTGACTTAGTTAACAAAACTTTATGAATAATGTCCTTTTAAGTTTGTTTTTGTTAACTTTGTGCCTAAAATGTGGAAGATAATGTACGTAAAAACATGACTTTTTATGTGTTATCATTATCCTCTTCTTCTATATGGATATCATAACAGAACTGAGGAGGATTGCTAACTCTACAATTGCGAGCGGGTAAGAATATGTCATCAAATTCAACAGGTGTCACCACCTCTTGTTGAACATCAGTGTTTACTTGTAAGTTCTTCACCGGTAGATCCTTAAAACTTTTCAAGATCAATTGTACTCCCACTGTCCTCTTTACATATTTTTTTTTCTCTTTTAAGGAACAATCCTCTTCGAGTTACAAACATATATCTAAACGACTCCTGTGGATAACCGATGGAAAGATACTTTTTAGATTTGGCTTTTGTGCTAAGTTTCTCTTCTAACGATAACTTCACAACTCCAGATTCGGATGTGCCAAAGAGAAAACATTTTCCCTTTTACATCTCTTCTTGGTGAATACTAGATTTAAGATATGCGAATGTCTCTAATGTCTAACCCCAAAAGTTTTTGGAAGTGTTGCCCGACTCATCATAGATTGAACCATGTCTAACAAGGTTCCATTTCTCTTTTCAACAACTCCATAAGACTATGGTGTTCTAGGAGGAGTCAACTGTGAAACTATTCCACAGTTTCTAAGATGATCAAGAAACTTGATACTAAGGTATTCTCCTCTCCTATAGGATTGGAGTCCCTTTATCTTTCTGCCCAGTTGGTTTTCTACTTCGTTCTGATATCCTTTTGAACATTTCAAAATTATATGACTTTTGTTTAATCTGATAAACATATCCAAATCTACTGAGTAGTGATTTCCATCTTTTGTGGCGCATCGGAATGGTCAACACACATCCGTGTGCATCCAATCCAATATTCCTTCACCTCTTCCACACGACCATGTAAATGGTGATTTAGTCATCTTGCCCGATAAACAAGATTCGCATACATCATCCGATTTGTGGTCGAATGACTTCAACACTCCATCCTTTTGGAGTTGGGCGATGCGTTTCTTATTTTGGTGACTAAGACGAAAATTGCCACAATTTGCATTTATCAACCTCATTAGACGAACCAACATTTAAATTACCTTGCTGACCTATTCAACATTTTCATACATGCCTTTGCTAGGAGAAGCTTTACCACCATTCTCATTATCAAATGAAAACTGATAACTGTCCTTAACAAACATGAAATGAAACTATGTCGAATAACAACAATTATTTAAATTTATCCTAACCCCATATTTTAGCACGAGCTCAAACTTTCCAATGGACGTGACTTTCTTGTCTCCCATGACTAAGTTGAGCTCTCCATGCTTCTGACTCCCACTTTCCTTTAGGTCTTACAATACAGTGCAAATGTGAGCACCACACCTTGTATCCAAGACCCACGAATTAGAAGTTGTAGTAATGTGGAGTTTGATCACTTATATATCTGAATCCTTTTCCGACCTTACTGTCTTTAAGGTCCTTCAGATATTGTGGGCGGCAACGCTTCTAATGCCCCTCTGTGTTACAGTAAAAGCACACTGCTTTCCATGGATTCCTTGGTAGGTGCAATCTCAGATTTGATCTTTCTCTTAGCCTTACGATTGGACCTTCCATTCGTAGCTATTTCAGATGTCATCCTTTCTTTGCATCATGACCAATTTTACAACACAAGAGCTGCTGAGCCAGAGGGTAAATCCTAATTGATCCCTCGCTTAGCGGTTTGCAGTAATTTTGGAGTTACATTATTGAGGTGTATATCTCATTCAAATCCATTTGTCATTAGATTACAAACTATTTGTATACAGCTGATAGATCGGACAGAATTATGGCGATGGAAAAGTTCTGTATCAAACATTGTATTCAATAATTCCAACCTATCAAAGTACCTTTCATCTCCAAGATGAAAGCACAATTGGAGGTTCCAGGTTTAGGTTTTCAACCCATGAGGGATTCGTCCACATCAAGGCGTTCTCTGCTTGCATTTGCCTGAACCATTTCTTTTGACTGCTGGTTCATTTCATGAGCTCAAGTATTCTCAAAAGTCTTTTCCAATTCAAGGCTCATGAAGAATACATGATACTTTATTCGCATCATCATAATGTTTCCGGTAAGTTTTAATCTCCTCTTGGTTTGAATCATTATCATTTGTGGGAATCTGCTCAACGAGAACATACTCCTTGTTCTCATATCTTAGGCTGAACCTAAGATTCGCATTAGTCCATACAGTTTGGACTGGTTAGTCTTTCCCTCGCAAGAACTGAGAGTAGTGAGGAATTCGAGTTGTTTGTTGAATTAGGAACAGGAGGATTATTACCATTTTAAGCAGACATCTTTGAGATAACCTAGTTTTAGTTACCTTGAGTATTCCTTAATTAAATTACCCAATTTCAAATTAAGGCTAGGATCCATATTTTAGATTCGTTTTATGAAAAGGTTTGTCGTAATCATACTGCGAATTTATTTTAGGTAGACAATGCTCTTGTCAATTTCATTCTCCATGAAGTTCCTCTTTCTTTTGAGATTCATTGATTTCCATCAATGGCATGTTATTCTCGGATTATGCTCATCTACCATTCATGACTGGTGTGCCGAGGATCATGAACAAGGTGGTGAACTTAACCCTGCAAAACCCGCGTGGTCCCCGGCCCGAGTACGCTCGAGAATCGCGAGTTCCACATCACCTCTCAATATGATCTCACATTAATGTGCCGGTAAACCACACACGCTCCATTAACAGACTATACGAAAGATGTGCAGTTTTCATGGATTAGCATACTATTCATGTTTTAGTATCTAGAACGGGATTTTGTTTAAGTACTATTAGGTCATACTTTTGATCTTGACATCATCCTATCAAAAAGTCCTCGGTAGCTCCATTGAACATACAAAGAAGCGGAGAAGCAGGTCACCGCGAAGCCTATTAAAAACCTGACTTCTTTAGGGAAGCTGAGCGACCCGCCTTAAACCTCTCTTTATAGTTTGTTCACTATGGGTTAACCGATTTATCAATTGACTGACGATGCATTAACTTTAATGATACATATACTTATAGCTCATAATATATGTAAGCTCTCTCTTTAAACTCTTAAAGTCTACGGTTCTATTTTGAAACATTTTAAAATTTAAGGTTATATTTTAAACATTTCAAAATATAAGGGTCTAAAGTGTAAATACTTTTTACCAATTTAGACAAGCCAATTTCCAATTTATCTTTACCTACATACTATTGCAGATAATTAAATGCTAGTATTTATCAAGCTAAGGCTCTGATACCACTGTTGGGTTTTCTATTCCCTAACTAGATTAATATACGCAGCAGAATTATAACAAAATTAATCTAAGGCAATTAGGAAACTAAACCCTAAAGGATCTTAACTTGAATAAATAAAAGAAATAAAACAAATAAGATAAATAGGAAATTACTAACCTTTGAGAAAACAATTTCTCACGCGTAGACAAACCAGCAGAACCTTCTTGCTTGGTGGCGAGTGCCCAAACTAGAACACCTCTAATGGCTCACACCCACGAAAAAAGAGAAATCCCAAGTCTCCTAAGGTCACAACTCAAGGTCGCAAAACTCTTACAAGGAGCAGGAATAAGAAAGAGAAAAGTAGAATTGAAACTCTTCAATTCAAAAAGGGTGCATGGAAAACTAAGGGTTAGGCCCCTGTTTATAGGGGAGGAGGAACCCCTAGTGTTTTACCTCTGGCTGATGTGGGACAATCTAATTTTCAATCCATACGGCGTATGGAATTCCATACGGCGTATGGATGATGATTCCAGAACATTCTGTCAGCCGTTCCACCGCCTTAAAACCCTAGCATCCATACGGCGTATGGAAATTCCATACGGCGTATGGATGGAGTTTTCAGAATTCCTTTTGGTTTCTTATTAATATTCAATTAACAAACCAACTAAACATCCTCTATCGTTTCTGTTGATTTCCTTTAGCTTCTAATTAATTTATCAACTTTGATAAATTAACAAACCAAATAATTAACTTATAATATTAATTCCAATTAATATTATCTCTCATTTATTTCTCTTAACTGTTCATTGAGGGCGACCCAAAAAGGACTCTACTTTTAATGATACACTTACCAATTAGTTATGATATTGGACACTATTCCAACAATTTCAACAAGCAATCAATCCATCCATCCCTCACAATACACAACTCATTTTACACACCTTACACTCTCTCTCTAGAGTTTCTCTATCTAGACTTTCTCTCTCTAGTCTCTCTCTAGTTTCTCTCTTTAGGAAACTAGTGGGAAGATCAGGAGAGAATCCTTTCTTCTTAGAATAGCTATGTAATATAATTAGTAGAGGCTAGCGGTTGTAATATTTGGATATTATTCGAAGAAATACAAGGTGTTATTCTGCTCGCAATACGTATCAGTATTATCTATCCTTTCTATTATTAATTTGTTATAATGTTCTTGTTTGATGTTTGTGATTTATTAATAATAGAAATGTTTATCGGTATGCTTTGTGATTAGTTGCTTGTATGTTTGTCATGATTTAGATAGTTAGGAGTGATGTTACATTAATTATCTATCTGTATAAATGGGAGTTGATTTACGCTGTTATCAGTCTAAGCTTTTCCTGAATAGACCTTATCATTCACCCTTTCCAGGCTTTCACGTGACTATTGCCCTTAGAATAGGACTTTGCAAACCCTAATACTACGTAGATATAGTTATCTACGTTTTTGAATGAAGCTGTGGACATGCCATAAAATGGCCCAGTACTTAGTATAGCGCTGGAAACACCTTTGGTGAAGTACAAATGCGTGGAAGCTACGGACCAGTCGTAGGCATATGACACCGTGGATACCTGAAAGTTACCCTTCCTGAACATGGTCTAGGATATAAGCTGTGGAAATGCTAAACCTTTGCAGTATTATACATCGTAAGTATACTTAGATTTATACGAGCTATGGAAATACCTGAATGCATTATACACCGTAAGTATACCTAGGGATGAACGTCTGATTGTAAAGGAGGGTCTATTTCATGACGGAAGGATTTGAGCTTAAAATAAGTAAAAAAGGAATTCTGAAAAGAAAGCGAAGACTCGTCAGTAGTCTAAGATGCTTAAACCTCCTAATTCCACTTAGCCGATAGTTTAGAGTAACAACGTAAACAACCAGTACACAATTAGGTAATAACATTTAGACATAGGTGTTAAGAACGGTCAGAATATCCTGTAATGGCGGTTTGTTACCTTATTCATGCACCCAGGAGATATCTCCAAGAAGGGTCACTTGTCCTTATCAGACAGTGTTGGGGGTTGAGCAATCTGATCTGATCAGAATCATGATAGCCTAGGTACTCAGTGACATACTAATTTAGAACCGGAACTAAATAAGTAGGTCCTAGTGTTTACACCGTAGTTTATTTGTCTGTTAGCTGAATGTGTCCCCAATAATCATCATTCCAATAATACGCTATCCTAAATCATGGTGAACCACGTCTTTGTTATCCTTAAGTGTTACATATCTGCTAGCCTCCCTTTACTTTTATGCTTTCTTAGTATTTTAAATAAATAAAAATCTAAAAACAATCACCCTTCAATCTATAAAAACCCCAGCTTAACTACTAAGTTATCAGAATTAGCTCTGTTTCAATTCTACCGTCGTGAGGAACGACCATGGATCATCCTATCGACATACTAATATTAGGTATTCGTACCTAGTAATAGTAAGTAGTTTGGAAGGTTTTGGCTCCCCCTAACTATTATAAATTTAAAACCGCTCTCCAATCGTCGGTCTCAACTAGAAGGTCCGCAACGACAAGGAAGCGATTCTTTGACCGACCGTTGGGGCGCGATCAACCACAGAGTTAACTAATATAGAATCATTAGGTTCAATGACATAGAACCTATATGCCTTGGAATGCTCAGCCTATCCAATCTATACCTCTTTCACCCAAACTTTTCTTCTTGGGTTCAGGAAGTCTTACAACTGCCTTACAACCCCAAACACGAAGATAATTCAAGTTTGGCTTTTTCTTCAACAAAAGTTCATAAGGTGTAACCTTGCTCCTTTTATTAGGAACCCTATTAAGCAAATAGCAAGCCGTTAACATGGCTTCCCCCCAAAATCCATCACTTAAACCAGAATAGGACATCATGGAATTAACCATTTCCTTGAGAACTCTATTCTTCCTCTCCGATATACCATTTTGTTGGGGAGTATATGGAGCAGTCGTCTCATGAATAATAGCAACAGATTGGAAATAATCAGGATCAATATATTCGCCTCCCCTATCCGGTCTTAGTTTTTTAATCAAAGAGTTATGTTGCAATTCTACTTCGGTTTTGTATGTTTTAAAATTATCCAAGGCTTCATCTTTATAATGCAACAAATAAACATAACAAAACCTAGAAGCATCATCAATGAAAGTAACAAAGTATTTCTTGTTACCTAAAGAGGGGGTAGCATGCAAATCACACAAATCACTATGTACTAGTTCTAACAATTCAGAAGAACGTTTTATACTTTGAAAAGGTAGTCTAGTGATTTTAGTTAACATACATATTTTGCATTTTTTAGTGTGAATGTCAAAAGCTGGTATTAAGCCTTCCTTTGACATTTCAATCATTCTTTTATAATGCACATGACCTAATCTAGCATGCCACAAAGAGGAATCATTTACACTAGAATATGTCATAAAAGCAGAATTAATACTACCACAATTATTTAAATTAAGTATAAACATGTCATTACATAAGTAGTCAAATCCCACAAAGACACCATTCTTGGACAAGATAAACTTATCTGACTCGATAACCTGCTTATAACCACTATTGTTCAACAAAGCACTAGACACAAGATTCTTTCGAATCTTAGGAACATGAATTACATTAAACAAAGTTATTTTCTTTCCAGAACTAAATTCTAAAACAACACTTCCACGACCACAAACAGAACTTGTTGATTCGTTCCCCATATGCAATATACCATCTTCCGGCTCATATGTCTTAAACCAATTCCTATGCTTGCATACATGAGTATTAGCACCCGAATCAACAAACCAAGCAACATCATCATCCTGCACATAAAAAGATTCAGAAAGAAATGACACTTAATTTATAGCCAAATTAAAGTCATTATTCAAAATCTTACCTTGTTTCGGGTTTTGGTCCTTAGACCCCTGATCCGATCCGTTTGTGCTAGCACCATTGGTATTCTTATTACCAACTTACTTAACCTGACAATCCTTTTTGAAGTGTCCAGTCATACCACACTTCTAGCAAGTCTTTTTAGACTTCTTATTAGGATCATCATTGTTATCATGATTTTTACGCTTGCCTTTTCCTTTATTATTTTGTTTTTCAACCTTATGTTCCTCCACCATTTTGACATTAGATGGACCAGCAATTTCCTTGCCCTTTCCTTTGTCTATTTCTTGCACTCTTAGACCTTCCTTTATGCGCAAATGACTACCCAATTGAACCAGACTCAATTCTTCCTTCATATGCTTCAAATCATGCTTGAAGTCTTTCCATGAAGAGGGCAATTTATCGATTATACATGAAACCTGGATTGATTCATCCATTTTCATATCATGTTGTGCAAACTATCCAAGTATTCGAAGGCATTCATGTTATTGTTCCATAACAGAACGTGAATCCATCATCTTGTAATTGTTAAAATTACTAACCATAAACCTCTTAGAAGAAGCATCTTCTGTCATATACTTAGATTCCAATGCATTCCATAAATCCCTTGCAGATTCGACATTTTGATATATGTCAAATAGTGAATCAGACATACCATTCAAGATGTGACCACGACAGATAAAATCATCATTTTCCCACTTGCATCGCCTACGAGTCTGATCCAAAGTCTCTTCCTCCTGTGCCTCTGGACATGGTGTACTCAGAACGTACACAACTTTCAGTGTTGTCAACAGAAATTTCATCTTCTTTTGCCATCTCCTAAAATCGTTCCCATAAACTTATCAAGTTTCGCAAATTTGGAAGTCATATCCTTCACCGATTCTGCCATTGAAATCAACGTAAAATTATTGCTTTTGATTGTTGGGGAATTTTGTGAAATAGGGTTTCATTTCAATCCGGATATACTCTAGAATCGTGTATGGAGTTCACTTTTCAAAAGCAATAATTCGACCCTAACCGATGCCCGGATTCACGAATTCTACTTTGGGATAAGACTAGAGATTATCAAAGTTTTCGGTACCAAAATCTTTGATCCGTGTGGTTTTTGTGTAGTGTGTTTTTCAGTTTTTAATGAATTGCAGAAAAAATGATCACCAAAAACGGCGGTTACAAAACAGTTTTCATAAACTGTTTTTCTAGATTCATTGAGCCTAGACGTATTTCCGGATACATCTTATGTGGTCAATTTCGTTGCGCCCCGAACCCGGCAAGGGCGTTACCCCTTGACCCCACCCGTTGACCTGCCAGCGGAACCGCAGCCAGGGGCTCTGCCCTTGGACCCCACAAGGGGGCGCGGCCCCCTTGACCCCCGCAATTTTGGTTGAGCCCGGTATTTAGTAACTTAGCCGGGTATGCACTCCGTGTCACTTACCTCGTGTCCACTAATCCGCCAATGCACTAAAATATACAACAGTTTGTACTTTCTAATGCACAAACGTGGACAAGTGCGGCTATCACTGATGACTGCTCGTGCACTCATGGAATGTCAGGATGAAAAAGTTAGTCCGTCAGTGATGAAGAAGATTAAGACTAACATTAGGAATATTGCAAGGTTGAGTAGTAATGCTTTGTATTTTATCAATCACCTAAGCACTTGAAATTTATATCTTTCGTAATGTTTTGAAAACTACTTCGAGCTGTTGTAACTAGATATCGAGTTTTTGTTATGTAAAAGTTTCTGCAAGATGTAATAATAATAAAATGATTTGTGATCTACTTGATTTGCATTTCTTTTAACTAAACAATATTTTAGTCTTTCTTATTACTGTTAATTACGCTTATTTAATGAAAGTTTAACATAAATAACAATGAAATTGTTATAACATAAAGATGTAACACATACTTATCTCAAATTAAAGCTAAGAAGTACACCCTCATATTGTGTCGAAATGTCGAAGTCATTCTTAGTTAAACTTGTCAACTGGTAACTTAAAGATTCATCATTAGACCAAGTAATTAAATAGCCATTTTTGATCAAACAATTTTAGCATAACACGGAAAACAATGAAGATGATAAAAGTATTGAGGCCTTGAGGGTTTCAAGCTTAATAAGATCAAATAGATCATATCATAATATTCAAGTATCATATATGTCATGTCATTTTGTAAATTTTTGTTTGTAAAATTTTTATAAGTTTAGTATATCTCATAATATATTATGGAGTATAATTTTTTCCGTTAATCTAGTAAGATAGAAGTGTAAGGACTATTTCATTTTAGCTTTCTCTATGGAAAGTAGAAATGCTCTGGCCATGAACTTCTTATAAACAACGAATTTGAAATTTAAAAACGCTAATCTTTATTTAAACTTAATCAATTAATTATTAACCGTTTATAATCATCAGTGTTTTAACCTTATATATTCGAGATTTAAAATAGTTATCAAGAGTCTATTGTTTAGTGACCTAGGGGACAAATTCCTAAATCGTTGTACATAAAAATTTCCAGATATTTGTGACCATCGATTCTTGTTTGTTACAAAATGACGATATCGTAAGTCCACAAAATTTTACTTTGCATGGTTCGTGTACTTTCATATCGTGCACAGAATTAAACTACATGCTAAGTTGTTAACGTATGCCCTTTACCACTTTAGACTCCACACTTTCACATGTTTAGTAGTCCATAGTTATCTAATACAAGGCAACTGGTAAAGCACCACATGTTGTGAAATAATTTGGGTTAATTGTACAGAAATATATTAATTACGTGTTAACTTATATTTAGGGCAATGGAAAGTTTAGCAGACACGGGTTGAATGGTACGAAAATAAATGTGGACTTGTTGTCACTGAGTCTAATTAGTATTAACACTTCAAACAAGTCAAAGATAAATTTGAAGATACATCGTGTTCTCACTGAATGGAACACGACCAATATACAAAACTAGTTTCCCAAGCTTATATTGAATTTTCAAAAGAGCCGGGATATATGACCTCAGACTCATAATTTACACCTTTGATTTTTAGCTCTCAAATTCATTAACCAATCCATGATAAGGAGCACAAAAAAGCAGGTCATTTGATGAAACACCCAAAAAGATTTGACGTGTTACAGCGCAACTTAAGTTTAAAAGTTTTCCTGCAGCTACTGAGGTCCAATTGCGAAGCGATTCACAGAGTTGAGATGCAACTCACTGTATATCATCATTTGACCAAATTTTAAGACCCAAACCTTAGCTTTTAACACCAGTTATAACATTTCCGTTGAAAACTTACATCATATAGTTGTCATTCAAAACTTTACCTTAAAGAATACATTTGATACAAAATAAAATTTCGAAAAACCACTTTGACCCGCAATCTATTCAAGTAGTAAGTTTGACCCAACATACCAATTTACAACTACATTACTTATATTATGACAACTTCATTTGCCACTCACACTACTACAAAAATGCACATTAAAAGTTAGATTTCGGTGTTTAGTTTGATCCTCACTGTTTTTCAGTTTAACACCTTATCTTTTTTTCTTGTAGAAGTACAAGAAAGAATCTGATTTCATTGACCAAGAAGCCACCTACGTCACCAGATATGTTGTCTTGCATGCATACTAGAGGAGTAGAGGTGTAAATTGGGTGGGTCAGGAAAATTGGGTTGCTGCTCAAAGTAGATCTGGTTTGTAACAAATTATTTTATATGATTTGAAATGGGTCGGTTCGGGGTGGTTTGACCCAATCGGTGTTTGTCCACTTTTGTATAATAGTTTTTTTCATTAATATAATTGTAGGGTGGGATCAAATAAGAATAGGAAAGTGTGTAAAAATGAGAGAATCAATAATATTGTGTCATATATACAAAAAGAATGTTTCACATGTATCAAACCTATTTACCTCCAACATCAATTATCTCACAAACGACAAATCGAAAAATTATGAAAATTGCACCACAAAATTCAGCGTTTTCTCCTCTTCGATTTGCCGTCTCTCAAGGCATACTTTCGACAAGTTTTTTTTTCAACTTTTTTGGTGGGTTTCACATTTACTAACACATGTGTTAAAGTGTTGCGTTTAGGGTTTAGGGGTTAGGGTTTAGGGTTGGGGGTTTGGGGTTTCGCCCCCGAAACCCCAAAGCCCCAACCCTAAACCCTAAACACTTTACAAAATTCTAAACCCTAAATCATACTAAACCTTAAACCCTACTAAACCCTAACTTTAAACCTTTAACCCTAGCCCTAAACCCTAACCACAAATCAAATGTACAACCACTCACTAACACATATGTTACTAATTTGTAAAAACCACCAAAAAATAAAGAAAAAAAAAGTTGTCAAAAGAATGTCTTGAGGGACGGAAAATCGAAGAGTAGAAAACGCTGAATTTAATGGTGCAATTTTCATAATTTTTCGGATTGTCATTTGTGAGATAATTAATGTTGGGGGTAAACGGGTTTTGTACATGTGAAACATTCTCTTTATACACATGACACGATCTTATTCTCACTCAAAATTGATGTACTCATTTAAACTCTACTCTATGATTGTATTAACTATTTCATTACAATAGTCATGCACTACAGATCTAGTCTGGGTGACTATTGTTCAACCCATGTGTCCTATTTCCCCTTTAGTTATGTTTTTGTTTGAACCCTTAGAAATAAACCATAATCCAGATAGAACAATTCAAAGCTAAATGGGTCAGAATGTCCACATTTAAAACTCTATGGGATTAGACAATCAGTGACCTGTTATTAGTAGGTTTGATTCACGAAGGACCCTTGATAACTTTATATGGGATTCACGTTAACATGTATGGACATTATTGTTACTTCTAGTTTCTTCATTTCCCATAGAGGTGGTAAAATGAATGGGTCGGGTTGGGTAACGGGTCTAGATGGGTCATTTAGAAGGATGGGTCTAAACGGGTCCGAGTCAAATGGGTCTCGGGTCGGGTTCACCAAACTTTTTTTTAAATTTGAGTGAAAAATAAAAAATATAAAATGAGGTGCGGAAAAAAATTACCTGTTAGACCCGTTTAAACCCGTTGGTTAATTATTTTACAATTAAAAGTTATATTGAAAAACCCATGTAGACCCATCAAAAAAATGGAGAGGAGACTCACCAAACTTATCGTTCCTAAAAATTAACCAAATTAACCCATGGTTAACCAATGAGTCTAAAATTGACGCCAATAATTTCCCATTAAGTTGCAACATTCCCATTTTCGTGAAAAGTGCAGAAATTGAGGCAATATTGATGAACATGAGGTTTTGTTTGGCGCAATTGAAAGAAGTATTAGCGAAACAGGCTGAGTTAGGGGTATCGAGGATGCCGACATTCCACCATCTTATTTACTTGGCTCTGATAAACACAACCGTAGAGAAGAAAAACACAACAGGGAACGGTACAAGGAGAAGTTCCATAACAAAATAGAACAAGATTTCAAAATAATCGAAATGTTAAAAGACCAAGACCAGGAGACCAAGATTCCTTCAAGGCTAATTATCAAAACCATGAACCTAAACCAAAAGAACGGGAACCATCACTTTTGCAGAAGCTTTTGAGCCGAGACATTAAAGAGAGACAAAAATCATCTTTGGCAGGTTCATGGCAGTAAACTCGTTTTTCATTGGGGAGCCTGAGACCATACGTAACGCGAATACGTGGCTGGCGTTGTGGCTCACGAGAACGCCAGAACGCCTGTAACGTGGCGTTCTGGCAGGCGTTCTGCGTCGGGTAACGAGGCGAGTTTACGCGTTGTCGTGGGGCCCACTGAAATTTATTTTCCTTTTCCATTTTCTCTACCCGTTTTATATATGAAAAAAAAAGTTTTTTTTTTATAAACACCACGCAACAACGGTCACATTTAAAAAAAAAATTAAAAAAAAAATAAAAAAGCAGCCCACGCTCCAACGGACAGATTTTAAATTTTTTTTATTTTTTATTTTTTTTTTTTTCTAACTCACTTAACCCACCTAACCCACCTAACTCATCCTCCTATATATACTACACCTTCATCAACCCATTTCCAAACCATTTCCATTCCTCATCTTTTTTTCTCAAACCATTTTAACAACTTTCATCACCATGTCCAACCCAAATTCAAACCCAAATTCAAACCCAAATCCCGACTACAATCAATCCACAAATCCGGATAACATGTCCTATACCAATCTTATGTTATTCGGAACCGCAAACACACCCGGTTCGAGCGGCTCTAACCCAAATGTACGCCCGAATATACCACCATACGGATATTTTCCGAACCCGAGTTTTCAACAACACTATGATCCAAGCCAACACCACTACGGATATTTTTCGAATCCTAGTTTTCAACAACCACCGTTCCCGCAACCGTACCCGCAACAACCGTTCCCGCAACAACCGTACCCGCAACAACCGTACCCGCAACAACCGGCTATGCAACCTGAACAAACGGATGCAACACCAACCCAAAGATCCGGAAAACAAGTCATGTCATCACCAAAAAAAAGAAGCCATGTAAAGAAAACGGACGGGTCGAAAAAGAGTTGCAACAAACGGGCATGGGCACCAAATGAAGAGGCGTGGTTAGCAACTTGTTATTGCGACGCTTCCGAAGACTCGCTAGTCGGTAACTCACAAAAACGGGGTACTTTGTGGGGTACTGTTGAAGAAAAGTTCAACGACAACAATTATGGTTGGGTTCGCGGCGCCGACCAATTATCATCCAAGTGGCGTGCACTTGACCGAAACTGCAAAAACTTCAACGGGTGTTAGGAGTCGGTAAAACGAGCTTGGGGTAGCGGTCGAGACCACGAGATGATTTACGATCAAGCCTTATCAGAATACTATGATAACTACACGAAGACTTTCACCTCAAAGGAGGCTTGGTTGTTCCTCAAAGATCATCCGAAATGGATGTCACCACGGCCGGTTGGTGGAACCGGATTGCGCGACGAGGAGGACGATTTTTTTTATCAGTCCGTTGATCTCTCTGCCGACCGAGAGAACGAGTTATTTGGGCCCGACCCGATTTCACGGCCCATGGGCCGAAACAGAGCCCGAAAAGCGGCCCGAAGCTCTGGTTCTTCCGATGCGGCGACATCTTCCCGGACAGGAACCCCGACCGAAAAGGTAGATGACGCGATACAGGCTATGGCGAGACACAAGGCCGAATTGTTAGCCGCCCAAAAAGCATCGATTGAGGAGATCACCCGTCAGGAACGATTGAGAACTGCGTTTCAAGGTCTACAGTTTCTCAAATTCAACCCCGAAGAGATCCGGGATCCAGCTGACAGCGCAGCGTTCGCGAAGATGAAGGCCAAGTTTCGAAATGAGTTTGCGGAGTTCTACGATGCCGACGAGGATGACGACGAGTAGTTTTTAGTGTGTTTAGGATCGTATTTTATTTTAAAAAAGTAATGTATTTCATTTTATTTTAATTAATGTATGATTTTTATTTTAATTATTTTGGTGTATTGTGTTTTTAATTAAATTGTTTTGTATTGTATTTTAAATAAAAGAAATTTAAATTTAGTTAGTGGGTGGGTCCCAGAATGGGTTAAAAAAGTGGCGTTCTGGCGTTATGATTACAGGCGTTCTGGTGTTATGGTGTGATGCTGATGTGGCGCTGATGTGGCACCTGATAATATGGCGTTCTGGTGTTATGGTTACGGATGGTCTGATAGCTCTCTGAGGTTCCCATCTGTAATTGTGAAAGATACAAATTGTGATGTGCTGGAAGAGACAAATTGTTCTGCTCTTAAAAGTAGTGAGATGATTGAGGATGAAACATATATTATGATATGCCGGAAGAGACAACTTGTTTTTAAAAGCACAGGAAACGCTTACGGTGTTTCAGTGTTAAGTTCGATGTTATTGATAACACTGAACTTTAACACTAAAACAGAAAATTAGAGTAACGGTTAATCTTGAGGTTCAGTGTTACGTTCAGTGTTATGATAATTATTTTATTATTATTATTATTTTGTAAAAAGAAATTAAATACATAAATATAAAACAAAATAAAAACAAATAACATTAAATTAAAAAGTACTTTGATACAATAATTAAAAATCCTAAAATTACATTATTAAAATACGTTAATTTAAAGACAATAATTTGAAAGAAAATAAATTTAAAGACAATACAATAAACTAGGGACGATGCTCCCAAATATGTTCCACAAGATCGGCTCGGAGGTTGTCGTGGACATCTCTATCGCGTAGTTTCTTGTTTTCTCGTCTTTGTATATCACATCTCTCGATCCAAGTCGTTTGCAAATTGCCAACAGGAACATAATATTCTTCGTTATCGGCAATATTAAACCCTTGGTCTTCTTGGATCATATTATGCAACAATATGCATGTTGTAACACCCCCAAATTTAATGTTTTACGAAAGCAAGATTTGGGTGTTACTAATCAATAACAAAGCACACAGATTAATAGTAAACGACTCTATATGCGTCGTTTTGATAAAATATATTGATATTAAAATGTTTACAATAATCATCCTACACATAGCTCGTGTTCGTAGTATGAAGAGATTTGAATACATAATTAGTTGTACAAAATCTAATAATGAAGTAAAATCTCTTGAATGCTTGCATGAAGACTCGAGCTAATATGCATCCTGTTGGGCAGTCCAGTTCTACTGCTGTGTACCTGTGATAAATGCTAAAATGGGTCAGCTAACGCTGGTGAGCTCACAGGTTTAGATATCAAATAAATTTAGTGTGAACCGCAAGATTTAATCGTTGATTTGCATCCAGCAAATGATAATAGTTATGTATACAGCCATGAGCGCATAGTCTGAGCTTAACTCGAGGGGTCGGGTCCCATATAGAGAATTCCGAGCGAGGTGACTCCACGAGAGCCTAATCTACTCTCGTCTTCCCAAATATTAGTACGTCCGTTGCAGAGGTTAGCGCGACTAACCCGGACGAGGTGGGTCAATCCTATATGGTACCATATACTAATATTCACGCTACTTTCATATTACCAGACTATACTGACGGAGGACTTTAGTTTGATTAGTTGAAATCAACTAATGTAGTATATTGAAATATGTACTTGCGTTCACGTGTTAAAAATAGAGCAATGTATCGCACCCCTAGTAAAACAATAAAAAGAGGGGTCATGAGACTCACCTGAGCCTGAAGAGTTTATCTTAATAAACTTAGATTGATTAGCCAAGAATCGAAGTCCAACGACTTGTAACCTGAGGGTGTTCACGACACGCGATGGTTATGACATGATTGAGTATCTCAAAGATCACCCTTGTAGTTGTTTGTTCAACTAGAATGTCCAAATTACCACGATTTGGTTGTTTGTTTAAGTGTTTGAAAATGTGTATGACCCGTTGGTGATTGTTGGTAATAATAATCTTATCATTATTCTTGAAACACGCGTTCCAAAGTGTTTTAGAAGTCATGTCGCATTCATGTTTGATGTTATACAAGTTTAACACTTTGTGTGAAAGTTTAGTTGTAACACTGTTACTCGTGACCTTAGGGTAAGGGCGAAGCCCGTTAATGACGGGGGTCCGGGGCAGCGCCCCTGGTTAACGGGGTCCAAGGGGTGGCAACCCCTAGCGGGGTCCAAGGGGCAGAGCCCCTGGCTGGGGTCGAGCTGCTAGGTCAGTTTGAAAATTTTTTATTTCTACTACATTGTTTTGGTGAAAAACGCATCTGAGATTTGAATTTGGGTAAAATCAAGTGATAAAATTTCAGGTCTCGACCCTTAGTAAAAATCTGGGTTCTGTTTCATGCGACACTTATAGCGTCACTAGAGGGCTTAGGCGTCACTTAGGAAGTGACGCATGAAAAGGCAGAATCTGAGTGAGGGCGTCACTAACGGAAGTGACGCATACTGAGGCGTCACTAAGGTAGTTTGGGCGACACTTAGGAAGTGTCGCATAAAATTGGAAATTCTGAGTTTAGGGCGTCACTTAGGTAAGTGACGCATAAGGTGGCGTCACTCCATTAGTGTCGGGTATGAGTGTCGGTTAAGGCTTCTAGGCGTCACTAAACAAGTGACGGAGGTAAGTTTCGGGAAAAAGGGGTTTTATGCGGCACTTATGCAAGTGACGCATGATTAGGGCTTTTAGCGACACTCAATGTGTCACTTAAGTGACGCATGAAGTGACGCTATACTGCACCTTCGTTGCGACACTTAAGGCTGTTAACGAATTTTTGAGCCAAAAATGAGTTTTCGGGTTTCCGTTTGGTCTGATTCTTTTACCCAACCCTTATAAGGACATTCTAAGCTTAAAGAAACAACTATAACTTAAAGAAAACTTAAAATCGAGAGGTTTCGATTTTTCGTCGGAAACTTACAAGTTAATGAATCAAAATTCCGGGAAGGTAGGAGTGTAGATCGTGACGCGGTGGTTCTTTTCTTCCAAATGAGTAAGTCGATTGGAGCAAGTTTGGTGGTGTTTTTCTTAGATTTAAGGTGATGGTGGTTTTGGTTTTGTTTGAGAGAAAGGGAATGAAAGAAATGGAGAGAGAGAAGGGAAGTGAGGAGAATGGGGAGGGGTAAGGGAATTTGGGTAGATTTTTGGGGAGAGGGGGAAGGGTTTTCTCCCAACTTTTAGTCCCCGTGTTAGCGCTCCGTGCGGTGTTCGTTTTCCCCGATCGTTTAAACGTTAAATAACTATCTTATACGTTTAATTATAAGTTTTAAAAATACAATTGTTTAATTCATATTTTTGTTGAAGGATTTTACCCAATACTTAATAACTTAAATGGTTTCGTTTGTCTGTGTGTTAAATGTATAAGTCGTGTAGACGTTTATTATACGATACAAAATGTAATTGAAATATTATCAAAATAATATTTTGGATATAGTAGCGTTATTAAATAATGTTATACTATTTAATAAAAATATTCACCAACGTCCGTATTTACCTGAACCGAATTACATTCGGTTTGAAACTTGTACGATTTAATCAAATCGCATATTCGTATATATTCAACAATATATATATCGGTACATTAATTAGCCTAATACAGAACTAATTACATGTATTAACAGAGAATTAGGCATTAATTGCTAGTCCTAATTTGGCGGGTGTTACACATGTATACATGATTCTTTTAATATGGGAGACCTTATAAGTTCTTGCCGGTTGTTGTAGTATATGTCATCGGCCTTGAAGCACACCAAAGGCCCTTTCAACATCTTTTCATGCCGACGCTTGTGCTCGAGTAAACTTTACTCTCTTCGGATCAACTTCACTTGAAAACCCTTTAACAAACGATGCTCATGTTGGGTATATCCCGTCAGCAAGGTAGTACCCATTTTTGTACTCAACACCATTAACTGTAAAGGCTTGTTCTGGAGCAGTGCCGTTGAGCATCTCATCAAACAAAGGAGAAGAATTAAGGACATTTAAGTCGTTATTAGCCCCTGCAACACCAAAGTATGCATGCCAAATCCACATGTCATACGAGGCGACAGCTTCTAGCATGCTAGTAGGATAGCCGTGGTCACTACATGTATATTGCCCTTTCCACGCGTTAGGGCATTTCGCCCATGCCCAATGCATACAATCAATACTACCAAGCATGCCCGGAAAACCATGTTTGTTACCATGTTTCTCGTACAAACGTGCAATGTCATCGGCCGTTGGTTTTCGCATGTACACATTTGCATATATATCAATCATGCACTTTGCAAAATTAAATAAACATTCGCGAGAAGTTCTTTCCGCCATTTGTAAATATTCGTCAAAGGCATCCGGGGACGTACCGTATGCCAATTGACGTATGGCAGAAGTAACTTTCTGAATAGTGGTACCACGCCAATCTACTTTTTGACGAAAATAATCAACATAGTTCGGGATTGGGGTATGAGAGTAATTTGAAATACCTTCTACTATCCGCAAAAATAGACGTTTGCTCATACGAAAACGACGCTTGAAATACATCGGCGGGTACTTTGCGTTTTCAACAAAGTAATCGTTCATTAAAGAATCATTCGCCGTAAACCGATCACGAGGAATGTAACGACATTTGAAACCACCACGATTGGACGATTCGCCCTCCTCACGAGGCACTACAACTTGGTTATGATATTGACGAAGAATTGTTAAAATTTCAACGTCCTCGTCGGTTGAAGGTGAATCGTAAAATTCAGAATCACTCATTTTGTATTTTGGATGAGAAAATGAAAGAAAGAAACGAAGTTTGGTGTGAAAAAAATTAATAAAATGGGTGTGTATTTATAGAGTGAAAATAGGGAATTTAAAAAATATATGTTTTTGAAAAATCTAGCCGTTTCAACGGCTATATTTACAAAAGAAACGTTTCTTTTAAAAAAAAACTTGAATTCAAACGACAAACCAAAAAAAATTAATATTAAAATGGGAAAACTGCTGGATCTCAATGTTTGTGGCTCGACCTTGACGGAAAATGCCGACCAAAAACGCCGGCCGGGAGCACCAAACGCTGGGATCCGGCGTTTTCTAAGGGAAAACGGCGAGAAGGAGGGGGCACTCCGTATGCTCTAAGGCGGTGATAGGGATGAGGAGGACGAAGCAGGAGAAATTACTGATTTTAAGCTCGTGGCATGTGATCTATTTTTGTTTAACTTTGTGTAGTTTTTTTTGTAACTGGCTACTCTTTTCTTAATGTGCATGAATTTATCAGGGCCGGATTTATGAACTTGAGATTTCTAGGTAGGTATTTGCTGTTAAATCAGCATTAATGTTTATTGATTTGGTGTAAAGTATGATGATTCTTGCCTTCTTGCCGATTTTGAAAGAGAAAAAAATATTGTTTCTTGTAAAAAAGAACCGCAAAACCAGATAAGAATCATTTCATGTTGAAATTAGGTTTGAGTTTCAATAAGTTCAGTTTGTTTGATCTGCAAATTTTTCTCACTTTTTATATATTTTGCCTTCTATTCGTACGATAACAATAATTTAAATCTTCATATACAACATTTTAAGACATGAGGTGCACTAAATAATAAAATAGACATTGAGCTATGCAAATTCATCAAAAAAATCATCAAGATATATGAGGGCTCCAAAGAAAGAAGTGACAGGATCCCAAACTATTAAGTATCAACAGATGCAGATTTATTTGTAAGAAACGCATCAATTTTTTAGATACAGGAATTACCAACATTTTAATTGCGATTCTTCAAAAGCACATGCTTTAATTTCTCAATTCCTTCAGGATCAATAATGCCACAACATTGGAAAACTATTTGTAGACATGTAACAGACTTTCTAACAGTACATATTACCTAAGGTAAATCATATCTAGTTTGCACAACAATACATAATGTTACAGGCAGAGATAGATCGACAGCTTTTAGTGATGTACACCCTTTCTCAACTGATACTTCATCTGTATAGCATCCCAAAATGCAGGAATCGCGGTTGCATTAGGCACTTCTTTAAATGAAGGTAAGTAATTTACATCCACAATAACATGATCTTGTGTCCCCTCCTGAATCTGAAATGTAGATAACATGCAACACATCCAAGAAAAGGTATGACTTAAAAGAAGCCATCTCATGATACTGTTATTGGTTTTAGCAAATATAAAAATGGGTTAGATGGGGTTATGTTTAGTCTCTAACGAGTCATATGGGTTAAGTTAAAAAAAATGACACGATTTGACCCACACTAAAAATGACATGATTTGACCCGTTACCCAACCAGACTATTTCACCACCTGTAGATTTAAAGGAAGACTAACCATTATTCTAATGAATATGCCAAAAACAATGCCCAGTTTTATGATAGGCTGGTTTTGGGCGTATTATAGTGTTTATTTATGGTGTTTATCACTAGCAGATATACAAGTACAGTAGTTGAAAAAGCCCTTCGTGATACGAGTCATTGACTTTTTGAACCATTATAATTGGTTTTTACTCACATCCTATATAGCCAGTAGCCCAGCACAATGACAATGCCAAACCAAACACTACAGGTTGCAAGACTGAATAGTTTGGGCAAACAATTCAAATAGAGATTAAAAAACGACCTTCGTAGTTTGACTTGTAGATCAAAAATGCTCATTCTTGCAAAATGTAATGTGTGTGTCTTTTTCTATTTTTTCGTATTTGAAAGATAGACGGAATAGCTCTTTGTGACATATAGAAGAAGACTCACAACAACATCAAAGCCAAAAATGGTCAGATCAAGAACCCTTCTAAGGTAATTTGCAGCATCAGTAACAAGCCCAATATCAAGATTCTGCTGTTCAATTAACTTAGAGCAATCTTCAATTTCTGAAGGCTTCTTGTTTCCATGAATAGGGAGAGATTTCAAACTGTAAAAAGGCATGAAATTTTTAAACAAAATTATTGAACGGATTTATCAAACAGGGTTTTGAATATGAATTGGAGTACCTGTCAAAGAGTAAAGGTTTGAAACCATATTTCCCAGATGAATTTTTCAAGATATTAGCATTCGGGGTTGAATTCTTGATTGCATAATATACCTTTTCCCCCAAAACATAGAATTTGAAAAGTGTAGACGAATGATCCACATATTCCTGCAGTTTAGATTCAGATTCAACTTGAGTTTAAGTTTGGTAACAGCAGCAAAACGAGCAGCTTGAGCGGGTTGGCATGATTAATGTGTTCACATATGATTATTGACACAAACAATATAATATAAATAGTAAGATCTTTCTTTATAATAAGACAATTTTAGACATGGAAGAATTTGCATACACGTTAGGTGATTTTTTAGACAATCCACTTGACCCGTTTCTTTTAATCTAAATTTCTACATTTACCCATTTCCAAAACAACTAATATATTAAACTACATACCTGCACAATTGCTGGAAGAGGAACACTCAAACCCGTGAAATCGTCAGCTTTGAAGACAATGGCCTGCAAAATAAGCATATGATAAGAATGAACACATGGAGCTTACCTGTGTTAGAATTAATAATGCTTTAGTCATTTTACCTACAGCAGTAACATAAATAGGTCATTGTTAGATGATGTCATGTTGACCACTGGTTTTTGAGCATATCAATTGTTTGATTATTAAATTTCAGTTTTCAAAGTCTAAAATTTAGGTGGTTATTACCATACTGTGGGCATCAGCTACACCACACGCAACTTGAGGTTTTACAATACTTGGTAGGGAAAGTTTAGCTTCATGCAGCCTTACTTCCATATCAAAATCCTTAAAATTATCAACCTGAAAACAACTTCCACATGTAAACTTGGATCAAACAGTTTCATACAGCCGGACAGAATGATAAGTGTTTAAAAGGTAAAAAGACCTTTAAAAAATAAGCCCCTCTGATTTTGTGTTGGCTTTCTGTTTTGAGTACCCCTAAACCTAGTAGGATTTCTTGGATTCTCAATCGATCCACAACTGGAAAAATGTTGTCAAATGGATCAATTACACAGCAATCTGGCAGCTCACCTAAACACCTGAAGTACGCGCACATTTATAGTGTATCAGACGGATGAAATGTTCTCTAAAGGCCACATGAAAATGGAAAAGATGCCAATGAGAGTAATTCTTATGAATGTAAAAGATGTAATACCACCAACTTGAACTTATATACTATAAAAATCAGAATAATACATAGTTGAAAATTAGAAATTTACCTCTGCAATTCCAACATTCTGCTAGTGTAAATAATCTTACTAGAGGAATTGCTTCTTTCAATTGAGAAAATTTCATCCGTTGCTTTATGAATAACAATGTCCACTTTTTTCAATTGAGATAGCATTGGGAGGTCATATGTTAGAGGCAGAAATATCAACCCATTTTGGGTAGGGTTTAATGGAAATGCACCTCTCTGCACATAAACATTGTAGATTTATCTCTCAGTGATGTATTTAAAGTTGAAGAAAGTAAAAAAAAATCTCACCTTCGCAAAATCTTCTTCACGTGAAGGCTTCATAATATACCCCACAACCACGTTATCCTCACTTGACTGATTGAAAGCAAAGGATAGAAGTGAATGACATAAAAAGATACTTTTTTTTTACATTCAAGATATTGGAACAACAAAGAACTTTTAATCATTCTTTTATTTAAGCGATAAATACTAGTCATGACATGTACACACATAAACAGACATAAATCAATTACTTTCCAATAAAAATATCATGAAATGAGAAGATGACAGAAAAAGCATTGACGGGTAAACCCAACCCATTTTGACTCAAACCCAATCCATATCACCCATGTTGTCACCTAAAATATCAAAATAAACAACTCATTATCTACAAATAAGTATCCATAGCTTGCATGAACCTTGAAGAAGGATTAAAGCACCTTATAGTTACCTGTTTATTCAACTCACAGATTGTTAAAGGCAGTTCTTCTAACTTCTCTATGAAAATCCCAGTTGCATTCTTTCTTGCACCATCAGCATCACCATCAACATCTGACAGGTATATGTGACGATTTCAACCCATTAACCAATCTCTAACAGGTCATGCAAGATACAATAGAAAAATATTTTCTTTTAAGTGGAAAGTTTCCCCAAATCAATTTAATCAACACTAGATTAGCACTGAAATAATTCAACTTTTCAATGACAATTAACAATCTAACAATTTCTATAAATTTTATGAGAATAAGTGTTTGGACTTAACTGGACTCATTTTGACTAGCTACTAACCCGCTCAATTTGCCACCTCTAGGTAAAAAGTACCGACATATGAACGTCTAAACATATCTTTGCAGATTACAAATGTGAACACATAGTTACTTACTCACAACGACATTCATCCATCCAAAATTCATTGAATTAGGAATAAGTCCTTTATAGTGATTTGAAACCACATGCAAAATACTCCTGCCATTGTTCTCCCAAGCTCGAGAAACGGCATCAACGGTGTCATCCAAACAAGATGGATTATAGACGAAATGCTGAAACGAGTATTCACAGCTCAGCTTCTCGAGAAAGCTCATCTACATTTAGTACATAAATTAGTCGGTAATCCGTAAACATGCAGACATTATTATATCCCAAAAATCAAGAATGCGACATGATTCATATGCAGACTTTTTTTTTATCCGAAAAATACTAGTATTACCTTGGCTTCTGAAGAGCCAACTGCATATAATATTCCCTGCACATAAGCATGATTTCCAGTTTAATTCTACTTGAATAAACCATTATGCATCCGATTACCAAGAAATTAACGAATTTAACAAACTGTCACCATCTAATTTTGAATTTCTCAAATCAAAATAATCAGTTAGGAAAATGCACACCCAAAAAGAGAATAATTTACTAAAAAAGACTTAAAAATAATTGTTAAATAAAGCTCAACTTGAAATGTAAATAAAAAGATATAAATACCGTGGGAATGTTGGAATAGCGAAGCTTGGTAAGTAGATAGTGAGCTCCAGAGCGAAACGACGTCGTTTCATCCAATAGAATCACGGAACTGTCCACCAGAATACCTCCAACTCCGTCACCGCTGCCCATCGGAAGCGGAAAACTGCAATTCTTTCTTTGCTTTCCGTTGAAATCTACTAGTTCGCCGGAAAAAGTTGGTAACTGCTAATTATATTCCTCTTTGTACTAAATTAAATTAGATTAATTAAATAAAGATAGATGATGATGATGATTCTACGTAGCTGCCTGTACTAGTCCCAATCGCCCACCTCCATATATGCTTTGATTCCATTCACTGTTAGACGCTTGGAACAATTCTTATTTTATTTACCTTTTATATATGTTTTTGCTCATCGATCATATAAGTTACCATTTCCGTCCCTCTAGTTTCAACATTTCGAAAAGCTACCTAATCCTTAACTACTTATATAAGTCTTAGAAAAATCAAAATGCCCAAACTACCTTTTATTAATAACAAATAAGTAGCAACATTAATTTTTTCAAGGATACAAATAACAAACAAATCTGCTTTCTAAGAATAAAAAACAAACAAATCACAATTAACACAATTGTCTATACAAATTATTCCACTTTAATTGCATGTAATTTTATTTACCGCAAGTCTTCAACATAATTTACAGCAAGTCTTCTAAATACTGCATTTTTATTTATTCCTAAACTACCCTCCATTAATAACAAATAATGTATCAGTTATGACGACAACACTATATTTTTAAATTACATTATATATCTCTTATCGGTTTGATATGATAACTATTCTTATCCCCGTCATAAAATAACATTATTTTATAAATGTGATACCACCGCATTGCGCGGGTACCATACTAGTATTTTTTTAATATACCTTTACTCGTAAGTTTTTAACAAGTAAAACCATTTTTACATTTATATAAAGTTTAGAGAATAGATAGATACGACAAATAAATTAATATATACATTAAACTGTACAGTCGATAAAGCTCACAGTACAACTACCCTAAAGCATGGGTTTGATGTATGCAACAAATTTGTTGTTGTAGTTATCACTCCCTAAAGTTTAAGGTTGAAAATATATGTTAACCATACTTTGGTCAATTGTCTTTTTTATTCGGTGTTTCGAAAACCTGTTCGACGAGTCCCGTCCGATCAGTTGAATTGAAAAATCAACATTACTGTTTCATTGTAAACCGGTTTTAGGTGACTTATAGAAATTGGTCGAACCGACAGATTCACCGATTAAACTGGAAACCGTATCGGGTTTAAACCGGTTCACACCATATTGTTTTGTTTTTTTCCCTTATTTATTCTGAGAAAAGTTCATTAGAGTACAAGAATTATTAAAAGGATAAAAGTATCAATCAAATTGTGACATGTGTACAAAGAGAATGTTCCACATGTAGAAAACTCATTTACCCCCAAACTTAAATATCTCACAAACGACAAATCAAAAAATTATGAAAATTGCACCATTAGATTCAGCGTTTTATCCTCTTCGATTTACCGTCACTCAAGGCATACTTTCGACGAGTTTTTTTTCTTCCATTTTTTGGTTGGTTTCACATTTTACTAACACATGTGTTAATATTTGGTTGAACATTAAATTTAGATTTAAGGTTTAGGGTTTAGGATTTAGTAGGGTTTATGGTTTAGGGTTTAGTAAGATTTAGGGTCTAGAGTTTAGTAAGATTTAGGATTTAGAGTTTTGTAAAGCGTTCAGGGTTTGGGGTTTAGGGGTTAGGGTTTAGGGTTTGAGGTTTGTAGTTTTGAGGAGAAACCCCAAACCTCAAACCTTAAACCCTAACCCCTAAACCCCAAACCCCAAACCCCAAACCCTAAACGCAACATTTTAACACATGTGTTAGTAAAATGTGAAACCCACCAAAAAATGAAGAAAAAAAAACTCGTCGAAAGTATGCCAAGGACGGCAAATCGAAGAGGATAAAACGCTGAATCTAATGGTGCAATTTTCATAAATTTTCGATTTGTCGTTTGTGAGATATTTAAGTTTGGGGGTAAATGGGTTTTCTACACGTGAAACATTCTCTTTGTACACATGACACAATATCATTAGTACTTTTATTTTTTCAATAATTCTTGTACTCTAATGATCTCATCTCTATGTATTGTTTATTTATTTGTTATAAGAGTCTACCAATAATACACATCATAAATCACATATGCAACCAAAATGTTAAAATCAACCAAAAACAAGTTTTTCTGTATTTGATACATCAAATCCGTTAAACCGACAGTCCAACCAGAACCCCGTCCAGTTCAACTAAACAACCTGTTATAAAACATTGTTTTATTCCGATTCAATAAACATACGAACTTGCTACCACCGCAAGATCTATATTTCTCCTCCTTCATCATCTTCACTTCCGCTGCCATTGTCATCGTCGTTGTCGTTATCAATAACGCCACTGTTTACCCTATTTCAAAAAGTAAATTGTTAGTTCTTTTTATTTAAAAAAAAAATATTGACAATAGCACTTGCATTTCAGTATCGTCCTTGTTTTGTACGATTAAGGTAACTCCGTAATTTCAATTCCATTTTTTTTTGTAAAGGTTGATTACGAGTTGTTTTGACAGTTGCCCATTTTTTTTTGTCTATTTTTATTTTATTTATAAAATACTACTTTAAATTTAATTCTAGTTAGGGTTTTTTGCCGAAAAAGGAACAACTTATTCCCATTTTTGTGTTTTGGGGTATCAAATATTCTTAACTTTTTAAAATGAACAACTTATTTTAAAATTAGGATTAAAGGGTATATGGCTAAAAAGTTCGGATTATTTGATATGAGAAAACACGCTAATGTCAATGATTTGGTAAATATAACATAGATCGGAGAATGGTTAAATGTTTCTTTGAGAAAAACGAGAATTATTGACTCATTAATCTTTCACAAACGGTTAAAAATTCCGAACTTTTTGGCCATATACCCTTTAATCCTAATTTTAAAATAAGTTATTCTTTTTAAAAAGTTAAGAATATTTGATACCCCAAAACACAAAACGAGAATAAGTTGTTCATTTTCGACAAAAAACCCTTCTAGTTATAGATAGATATACCTTTATACTAAGTTCAATGGTTATTTGATACTTTTTGTTTATTTTATATTGGATAAGTGAATTACTACCGGTTGAAGTCTTGAAGTATATCAATGAATAGTCGAATAGATATCATAGATTCATAGCTCCTTAGATATCTTTAAGGGGGTTTTTGAATGTGCCTTTAAAAGTGATTAGTGCAGTATTCAAGATACATAAATCAGAAACTAGATGCTTTAGAATGATTGAAAATAGTTTTATAATATGTATCACGTATACGTATATGTATACCCTATAGAAAGATATTTTGTTGTAGCAGCTTCTTACAAAGAACGATCATCATTCTTACAAACAATGATAATTCGTTATGTTTTTTAAGTTGGATATGACTAACGATTGGTATCCCAGTTTTTGGATTGGTCCAAAAATATTTTTGTGGATGGATCCCTTTTTAATCTGAGATTAACATCACTCCTCAAAATAGTACCCGCTATTAAATTAAATTGCAATCTAAAACTTAACATTAAGCATAATATCGAACCACTGATAATAAATACAACTATTAGTTTAAATAATACAGTAATGAATCATGAATGTATATACCTACAAACATAGAAACTCTGTATATATATACCCAACCCCACCCGAATAGATTAATGTAGACTCAAACTAAACAAAATTTTATTCAATTAGAAAGTGTAAGATTATCCTACACTTGACATCGCCACTAGGGATGGCAATTGTTACCCGATTCGATGGATATCCATCCGATCCATCCACTTAATGATAGATATGAACGATCTAAATGGATGAATAGTGAATATGGATATGGATGTGGATGAATAGTGGATGGGATATGGATGATAAGTCATCACCCATGAATTTATCCATTAACCCGAAATACATATACATATACATATACATATACATATACATATACATAAATTTATATATCCACGTACATACATATACATAAATTTACATATCCACGTACATATAAATCATAAACTATTAATGTGTTATTATATATATAAAGTCGTAAATTTTTAAATTAAATGTATATTTTAGGGGTTTTTTGGATTATTGATTTATAGAACAAATCGAAATGCATATATATATCGCGCTGAGCCAAGTTTTGCTTTCGACCATATAGTGAAGTCACAATCCACATTCAAGACAATCAAAACACGTGTGATTTACCGATAAACATAGAGATTACACATTTGTATTCGTTAAAATATATGTTTACTTATAATTGTAATTAGGTCTAATTTGCTTTATTGATGATAATTGTTACACGCTCTTGTGAATAGATTTCTGTATGTTACGTTATATTTATTTTTTTGTTACAATATTTGTTGGTTTCATTTCATATTAAAAAAAATTAAAGTTTTCTCGAATATCCAACGGACATCCATTAACCCGCTTAATCCATCAGATATGAATTTGAATGGATGAATTGAAATTAAATGGATTTGGATATGGATATGGACGAAAATAATTAAATGGATATAGATGTGGATATGACATCATCCGATCCATATCCGATCCATTGCCATCCCTAATCGCCACTTATTAGTTAATTAGTGCTAGAGCATTACTCGTAACATGTGCCGGATCTGTGTCCGAACCAACTTCTAGACCCGACCCTCCATTTCTTGACCCGAAAATCCATCCGTAGTCATCGCTGAGCTGACTAGAAATGGCTATCAGATATAGATGGATTAGATATCGATTGGGTGAAGCGATATCCATATCCAATTCATATCCATTTAATTAATTTTAGTTTAGTCATATATTTTCATATTTAGATCATCTATCGTCAATAATTATTTAGATAATTTTAAATAAAAAGAATCGTATTTACTACAAAGATGATCTTAATAATAACACAAAACTAACCACTTATATTGGATACAAATTAAGAAATTAAGAGTTCACTTTGAAGTTTAGCTAATTACATAATAGACAATGCTTAAAATCGACAAAATAATAATTTATATTATATAACTTGGTATTGCAAAGAATTTTTCATTATCAGTTAGTCAATTCAAAACTAAACTAAGACTAATAATTTCATTTTATCTTAAAAAGTTTCATAAAATATTTAAAATATCTTTTCGAGTGTTAATGGATACATCCGTGGATAACATATTGATATTACATCCATATCTATATCTATATCCATATATTTCATCCATATCTGCATGATCGAATGAATATCTGCCGAATCGGCTGATGATTATCGAGCTTACCCCTGTATGTACATTACTCATATGCAAAACAAACTCCTCATGACCCTTAGCTTGATCTGCACTCGTAAGTCTACGGATCGAGTTTCTGTCCCAGTCTAAAGTGTCATTCACTTCCTCCAAACAGTCTCCAACCGTGGACTCTTCACGCGGGTTCAATCCATTTGATTTGGTGAGCTTTTTGACGTAAGTTTGGGCTGATTCGAATTGGTTTAACGTTATGGTTAACGTCACTCGGGCTAGCTCAGTTGGGTTGTGTTGATGGGTTTTTGACTAGGGAGAAAGAGAGTGAACACATAAAGTAGGGTAGATTGTTGTTGTGCATGATGAGGTAATGAAGTCGGAGGACGGCATCTCGGTTGTAATGGTAGTGGTTCCGGCGAGGAAGATAGCAGAGAGAATGAGAAGTTGCATTTGGATATTTTCCATGTTTATGTTATTTGGTTGCAATTGGGTGTGAAGGGAAGAGTGTTCATATAGCTTTTTATAGGAGTACATATTTATGCTATCTCTGTAAGAAAAAAACCAGAAGTAGATAATACAATTATATGGTAGGAATATCTTTTATACGGAGTATAATGGATATTGTTATTAAACTCTTGCTAGATGCTAGATGGCCAAACCCAACTTCAGATCAGATTTATTTGTAAAAGAAAACAAGAAAAGAAATAGATATATACAAGAGAAGTACAAGAGAATACGTTTTCTGTGAAAACATACACTTTTTCTACCACCTAAAACAAAAGGAGTTGATTCCTATCATGTACAAGATTAATGCCTATCGATCTCGTGAGTTTTGGTTAATGATGTGTTGCATTGATAACGAACTCCGTTGTGTTCCTTTGAGTGGTCGCGCAATATATCCATCATGGATGCAATATGTGGATGGCAAATTAACAACCGGAGCATTCAGGTCAACGAAGCCAAAGCAATAGATTACCTTCCCTCGTCATGGGACTGTTGTTTTTGAACCTTCTATGGAGTCTTGGGCACTCTTTACAAGCACGTCATAATTGATAGAGGCCAGCTGAGACAAGTTCTGATCACCGAAAGAGAAATTTTAATTATTTTCTGTGAAGTTGTCGTTGCCTCATTAAGAATTAAAGGCGGCAAATGGGTACTTTTAGGTAACAATAAAAACGGTCCGGTCAATTTGATCCCACAACATTTCAAGCCAAAGTTTATCTTAAGTAACTAATGTAGTAATCTAAGAATATGATTATATTAATTTATTAAGAAGTTAAACTATTAAATAAAATGATTTAGGAGGTTTGATGCACTATTTAAAATTACACGTTGGACAACATTCAACCCATTTGACCTATTCCCATTGAATCCTATAAAGATATAACACATCCCAAATCTACCCAGTTGGTGCTTCTACAACTAGGAATATGGCAAATAAGGTTGCAAGCTTTACCAAAAGGCCTTTGGCCTAGCAGTGCCAAGTGCACTGGTTAAGAGCCCACAACCCTCAAAGTGGGTGTGTTTCACGATATAAAAGGGTTACCTTAAATGAGAAATTACTGAATGTGTAATTCACATTGAAAGCTGACAAACCAAATTCTGCCAGGTTACCACATTCATCACCCTGCTTGAAAAATTTCACATGAACAGTTAGTTTTTTACTTCCAACTCATAAAATTAAAAATGAAACCAAGTTCTAAGTATAAAGTTAATACTTCCTTTTCAAAGTTCACTCATTTTTAATAAACAAAAAATTTAGCATTTTAAACATTCGTATTAGGTGACTTTTCCGCCCATTTAATAGGTATGTCTCAGTTGACCCAGTCATTTGTAGCTTATTTTTTACATGACCCATTTCACCCACTATTAAGAAAGTAGCATGATAATTGACCCCGTTTCGGTATAAATTGATGGGAATCGCAACTTCTGATGTTCAGTAAGATGGTATAAGATGAGAGGGTGACTATATTAATGTACCTCTTCATCTAGCATGTTGCCGTATGAGCTTTCACCACATGTGCTGCCTGTATCAGACATGTCATCAAAGTCACTACCTCCGTCAACATGCTCATCTTCTGGATTCCAAATATACCGACTCATAAAATAACTGGTGTCAAGTCCTTCAGATGGTATGAATGTGGCCTGCAAGCAGATAGTCATATGATGGTATAATCTTCAGAAAGAGAAATAAAATGAATGAGAGATCAAGTGAGCTATGCTTTCACGAAAGTATGGATATCAAGTTATCAACAATAAAATCACCTTCTGCCTTGCAAGTGTGTCCCAGTGGATATTCCTAAAGAACTGGTGTGTCTTTACCTGTTTATGAAAAATGACAGATGTTTTTAATGACTTCCTGTGCATTTTCTGTTTAAATTATATCAAACTTGGAGTAAAAGTTACCTCTCCAGTCCCATTGTTACCAAGACGGTGACTTGGATTTTCGATTAGTAACCTGAGAAAAAGCAAAAAGTTAAAGTTTTGAGTAGAGGGCTAAGTAATATTATGCCAATTTTTTTACCTACTTCCGCTACATTATATAAAAATAAGAGATTGATATAGTGTTGATTTTTGTCCCTATCCCTTGCAGGTGATGCACCAAAGCTGGAGTACTTGCATAAATACGTAATTTAATAAACAACTGAAGCTGCCAAATCATGAAAGTTTACTTTATCGAACTTACTTGTTGATCAGATCATATGCTTCATAGCTCATCTCCTCAGGAATCTTGGGCCATGGTATGTCTCTGTTCATGATGTTGGCAAAAACTTGCTGCACCAAAACAAAATGATTAGTGTTCAAATGTATGCAAGTTAAATGACTAGAAAGATGCTTTTAATAACTTAACATATTGAATATCCTCCATGATGACTTAAAAATCCAAAAGGTAGTGCTTAAAGTTTCCGAAACACTTTTCGTTGTATTAATTTTTAGTTATTGCGTTATGAACTAAAGAGTAACTTTTCCAACACATAAGAATGACATTTTTTGTTAACATACTTGAGGAGATTCAGCATTAAAAGGTGGAATTCCTACAAGTAGCTCAAAAAGAATAACACCAACAGACCACCAATCAGCTGTCGCACCTACAAGCAGGGAAGTCATGGAAAATGAGTATGCAGATGGAAGACATTCAATAAAGGGTATATATTTAATTTCTGCAGTATCGATCACATATGTAAGTTCCAACCATGTCCCACGCCAAGAAGTATCTCGGGAGCCAAATAGTCTGGAGTACCAACAACTGAATGTTTTTCACGGTGTTCGCTTGGACTTGTTGTGACTTCATTTTCCCTGTAAATAGGAGTCCTGCTGTCTGATGTCCCTGATAAGTCTTCTGTGCTGTTGATGAGACCCACCTTAGATAGCCCAAAATCTGACAACTGTTATAATAAATTGTAATTGTGAGACCATATAAAAGTGTTAAGTAGAAGTGGCAATTATGACCCATTTACATAATTGGTTGGCCCAGGTTATGTTTTATCCAATGTTTTCAAAACCGGGTTGAACCGGCCGGTCGGACCGGTTCAACCGGAAACCGGAGGCCCTCCGAGCCGCTCAAAACCGGTTTTGACCAAGGTTTGACTGGTCAACGAACCGGGCGGTTCGGTCAAAACCGGACGGTTGGACTGGAAACCGGACGGTTCAACCGGGTTTTTGAAATTTTTTAAAAAAAAATTGATTTTTGGCCGGTTTTGGGGCGGTTCGGCCGAACCGGTCCGACCGGTTCGACCGGAACCGGACCCCTTTCCGGTCCGATCCGGTTTTCGGTTTTAAAAACATTGGTTTTATCTATAATGAGTCACACAGTCAAAATAAAGGAATTGTTAAGTATTATAGAAATCAACGGGTTGAAATACGCCAAGATGTATCTTTTAAGCATAGAACCTCTTTAATCATTACTAGAATAATTGGACGATCAGTGAACTAAAATCTGTCATCAGAAATGGGACGATGAGGCATACTATTTATAAAAAGAAGTGAAGTTCGGACAAGAAGAATTTTGCTTCAATCTGGCCTGTTTCGCCTCATACAAAAAGGTATTAGTTTTGACCCCATTACCCCACCCGCCCATTTTGCCAACTATAGTGTAAAGTAATACATAACAACAGAGCAAAGAAGTTAACGTTGAACTACAAATGGACTAATAGTTTTGGTATAATGGGACATCAAAGATAACTAATGCATCACTGTCGCCGGATTGAGCTACAAATTTTTTCATAATAACTTGTATAAACTAAAGACAACATACTGATCTGGTTATTCAAGAGGTAGCATTTATGATAAGGCTATAGCAACCATTAATTATTTAAAAATGGAATAAGAAACGAAATGACAGAAGTAACTACATCATGTAGTTAATTAATATGATTAAGAAGCACAGATATATTGACCTTGATGTGGCCATCTGGACCAATTAACAAGTTGTCCGGCTTCAGATCTCTATGAATAATATTCAATGAATGTAAATACTCCAATGCAAGGACCTGAATGTAATAATTCAGGATATACATTGGTATCAAGGCGTTACTTCAGAAAATGAACGAGAAAAAGGGATTCAAACAACTTACGAGTTCCGCAATATATACACGTGCCATGTCCTCTTCTAAGCAACCTAGAGTTCTCAGCAAAGAGAAAAGATCTCCTCCATTTAAAAACTCCATAACCAGATACAGATTTTCTTTGCAAGTGAATGAGTAGAAAAATCGAACCTGCTCATGTCAAAAGTCAACCAAGTTAATGAGGTTACAGTATAGGAGAGTCAAGTCTGGCTTGAAAATTTATTATTTGCTTCTCACCACAAAAGGATTGCGGACTGATATCAAGATATCACGCTCAGCCAAAATACTTTCAACTGCATTTTTACGAATCATATCAGCCTTCTTCAAAACCTGCAATACTTTTTGAAGATCAAGTTCCTTTAGCTCTTAGTAAGGAAACAAAAGATATGTTTAGAAGTAAGGAGATGACTTATGCCTCCGCTAACGAAACGGAGACTAAGAAACGTAATCAAAATATGCTTAAACAGATTTTCATCTCGATTCTCGCTTTATTTAATTCATTCACATATAAACACCTAGACAGTTAGCAGGTGAACAGATCGAAGCGCATGTGAATTAAAAGGTACTTTTGTGCTCTTCAATTAATTTGTGGTTCTCATTGAACCTCAGTCATCATTCACATGGATATTGATCCGCTTAGATGTGAATTAAAATAAGACATCAAAGAATCAAGACTTGAACTTTCCAAAACAGAATCATGGAGATTCAAGTAGTCGGGCCACAAGCAGCAGTATTACGTTCTAAATTTAAGAATTTTTTTTATATATTTATGCAAAAAAAGTGCATAGGGAATATATTCGCCACTATAGAAATTAAATTATTGACAACTGGTTACTTCAGATAGTATGAAGCCTTTACCTTTATGGCAAATGCATCACCTGTTGCCCTTTTCTTTGCCAAAAAAACTCGTCCAAATGCACCTCTGCTGATTGGTTTTATTATCTCAAAATCTTCAATAGATGTCCTATCTTTAGAGAATGTATTGACAGGGCTGGCACGCAGACTACGCGCTGTATCATCTTCTACCGAACTATCTTCATTGGCCATGTTACTTGATGAATCTATCTTATCATCATCTATCTGCCCACAAAGAAGTACATATTTCTCCCTGTATTTAAAGATAAGATGATATTAGTAGCTGAAGTAAAACAACCGACTTCATCCTAATAATCTACTGCATGGGATAATCCTCAGTTGCAAATTTGGTGATGTAATATTGACTTTGCAGTTCAATACTTAAATTCAATTTGATAACTAACTTATTTCTTTTAATAATGTACTGTACTTTGGTCAGATTGTTGTTATTGATAATACACTGTACTTGCACTCACAAAAAGGCTCAAACTTACAGCGCAGCAGCTGCCATGTCATTATTTTCATCGGGTAACAGGGAGATTACGTTAGATAAATATTTTAGGGTTTTTTATCACAAGTTTGAGCCTTTTTGAGTGAAAGTAAACTGGTAACCCGAAAAGACTTCACACCAACGTCCGTTACCTTATCATGCAATTTTCACAAAACAACCATGATAAACTATCTAAAGTCTTGTATATAAGTTATAAAGTTGGTTGAATTACTATTACTATTGATTTGTAATTTGAACCCTCTAAATCACTGCATCTGTAATCTGAAACAGAAAAGTTATTTGCATCAAGATTATAAGTTTTATGATTTAAAATTACTTACTGTATCAGTTTCTCTATACATCTACCAAATGTTTCAACAACAAGGGCATCCGCCTTTCTGTCTTGGATAGCAAACTTTAGGTCTGTTAAATGATCAAGCATGATCTCCAGTGCACTGTACTCATTAGTGTTAATACCAGCCACAGATCGAGCAATTTCCAGAAGCTTGAGTATCTGCCATTTCATTCCAATATGTCAAACAACATATATATAGAAATTGGTGCAGCAAAAAGGAGTGGGAAAACAGACTTTTATCTGCATACACATGGGCATATGTCGTCTGTTAATGCAAATATGTATGAGTATTCTTTGTGTAAGTGAATGTGTATATGTATGTATATCAAGTACTATGTATATATTATTTGCACACACATATATATAATATAAATGTCTATAACTGTACATGTAAAAAAGAAGAGTGAAGCTATTTAAGCTTCAGGTTAACTATAGACCAATAGTCGAGCTCAAGACTTTTATATGCTCATGATATAATAGGTACATACAACACATATGTGACCTCTTGGTTAGGGGTTCGAATCCGTGCCTCATCATATGTGGGTGATTTGTGGAGAGTTAATTTGTTCGGCTTTGATGCTCCTTGCGGGTGGGGTGGACGCGTACCATTGAAATATGGTATACGGGGTCAGGGGTACCATTCAAATTACCGTCAATTGAACAAACAAAGTAATTTTGAAACATGAACTTTAGCACTAAGCACTGATAATGGGAAGCAGAGATTATATATAGAAGTCTAATATTCTGGTGTCCCTGATTTATAGAAAATATATATGTATATGTATGTATGTATGTATGTATGTATGTATGTATGTATGTATGTATGTATGTATGTATGTATGTATGTATGTATATGTGTGTGTGTGTGTATATATATATATATTACAAATAAAGGGAGATTGGTCACTACCTGCTGCCAGTTTTCATGCTCAGTTGTGGTCTTCCTTTCACTCAGATAAACTTCAATCTGATTCGTCCTTGGTGTAAGTAAAGGTGATCTGGGAGTCAAGCTTCCACCTGATGAACATATCACAGGTGTTAAGGTTCCACGAGTTTCGCTAGACATATCACGTAAACTGCGCAGCTTGTCCATCACATAACCAGTCTCAGCTTCATGGACGCACTCTAGCATCTCTTCAGAACATTGACAAGACAAACGTGATTTTCTAGGTGACGATTCATCAGAATCTTCTGTTGTACTGGATGAAGATATTCTCCCACTATCAGCAGCCATATCCGCATTCTTGGGTGTACATGCATCAACGATCCTTTCGAGAGTCTCTGCAACCCTATACAGTCTTTCGTTGACTGTTAAACCTTTTAAATCACATCTATCAGCAATCGTACATATCCTAGAATGCTCTTCCACATGAACAGTGGGTATCTCAACTTCACATATACGACAGATCAATGACCTATCATAAGCTACATGATTTTGAGTAACTGAATCCACAGATGTAACTCTTGTTAGATCTGACGGTGTCTCCAAGTCCTCGGGAGGGCATACTGGTATTTCTATATTTAAGACATGTTTATCTTTAGGTTCGAATTGGTCTGAGACATCTGTTGTTGGGGTGTCAACATCACCCAGGCCTTTAAGATTCTTCTCCACTGAAGCTGAAAATTTCTTCCAAGATGACCTCCTGAAGCTACTACCTGATGAATCAAAGCTATTTGCTGTATTAACCTCCACATTGTCAAATCCTCCATCTAAATTTATTTTTTCTTGAATTTGTTCCCAGTTCCCTCTACGGGTATGGTCAATTTGTTCTTCACTGACTTGTGTTTCTCCTAATGAGCTACTGAAGGTTTTGTATGTAGATTTTATAACTTTTTCGTACCTACTAAGATCACTGAGCTGGTGAAGACCCAAGTTGTGGTGGCTATGACCTTCATCATAACCACACTCTTTGTGGAACTGCACAAGCCGAGTGCATCGAGAAAGAATAAATAAGAGACGGGTATGGACTTGTTTGAGAATACCAGTGGGTAAATCCTGGCGCCGATCATCTAGGATCTGAACAATGCTTTCACATTTCAACCAAAACTCCTCTGATGGCATTTTTGCGCACTTTCTAGCTATAATTAATAAATCCTCCAAATTTTCCTGCCATTCTGGGTGAGAGACTGATGTTTCTTCGAGTATGCCCACCAAATCTCCAGCAAAGATACACAAATCAACATTGACTTCTTCCTGTAACTTATCGAACTTTCCCCTGAGCATCGCCAAAATCTCCTGAACTTGATGCATAGTGCAAACCGATTAATATTGAACGAAAAATATATGAACTTTAGTCAAAAAAACATGAACCCTATGAGAACAATAAGATACCTCCACACGACCAAATCCACGGGATTTCCAAAAAGGCAGAGGCCTTACCCCTTTAGCGCTGAGCTCATGAGAGAAACTCTTGAGATCCGGGACTCTCTTTTTACGACTCGTAGCACGCAGTATAGCCTGAAATCTTGGGGATTGCATTTCCTTGGAAAGAGCTGCATTTCCCTGCAACCAGTCACGATAAAAACAGATTTGACCACCTATAGATTGCTTCAACAAACAACTAAGCTAGGAGAACAATCCTATCAGTTTCAGCTATAACTCTTGCAAATTACCTCCAGTCCACCAATAGGTGGTGGGAGGACTCGTAACGATTTAGACTGACTCCATGATACCTTCTTGCCTACAAATAACCAAAACCCAATAAAAAAATGTCAAAATTGTGTATCAAATTTCAAATCAAACTAATTAACCACAAGCAGCTTATAGCTAACTTTTTATGAGTTTACAAGTTACCTTTAAGTGTTTAGATTTAATAATTAGCTTATTAGCTTGTAAAGATATTACTAAAAAGGGCATCATCTTTATAAATGAAGAGAAATACTACGCAATGCAATACATAATTATAGTTGTAAAAGAGGCATATAAGCTCAAATAAGCCAATTGTTGGTGACTTGGGTGTTTGGGGAGCTTATTTTGTTGCTTATTTGCTTATTGCTTATAAGCAAATAAGCCCAAAAATTTGAGCTTATAAAATTTCGGTAGGGGTCGAGTTATTGATGTGAGATGGGTCCAGAGTCCCCCAAAGGGCGATTTTAGTAAATAACCAAATGAGGCATCTGGATTGAGAATAAAGGATCCCCCCACATGAGTTAGCGTTACCGCGTATGTAGTGGAAGCCTCCCAAGTAATCAAATAAGTTTATTCAAACACTAAATCTCAAGCTTATTATATCACAATAAGCAAATAAGCCAAGAAAATAAGCTCCCCCACTAAGCCAAGATAAGCTTGAATTAGCTATAAGCCTAAGCCCATAAGCTTATCCAAACACTAAAGTTGGACTTGTTATGTTCAAATAATCCACTAAGCCATCAAAATAAACTAATTAAAACATCACTAGTGACCTCGCCCACAAGCTTATCCGAACACCAAAGTTTAGCGAGTAGCTTTGCACGTAAACATAATTTCTTTGAGGTCCAAACCCCACCCGAGCCACCTTAGGTGACCACTAGGCCATCCATGATTCTACATTATCAGCTAGGGTGTGTGGTCACACGAGTTACAGCGTACAGGATTCGAACCTGAAACATCCTTTAAAAAAATCCTAAGCCCAACCACCTTAGGGTCTATTATTTATTTGCCAAACACTACAATATGTTACATTTAAATCCTTACAACATAATTTCCGTCTGTCCCGGAATGGAATGGGATGGAATAGAAAAAACGGGAAGCGCTATCGGGTCGGTTTTTTGGGGAGGACAAAATAAACAATTTCATGGCAACGAATCACCTGACCTGGATCAATACATCTCGAAAATTGCTTAGCGTACATTTCTCCGCGAGGCGGCGTCACCACATGATTATCATTATTCACAATATCATTATTATCGCTATCAAGGTTAAGACCTAAATTTGAGCAAGTAATCGCCGTAGAAACAACGCGAAGAGGCGAAGGAACAGAACAAGTTCGAATATGATTAAGACCTAGGGTTGAAGGATGAAGTATGTAATTTTCTTCCATCTGCCGATCATAAATTACATCATCATCGTCATCATCGTTGTCGTCATCATCGTCGTCGGCATCACCGTCGCCGTCATCATCGTCACTGCAAATGTCGGACATTTCGGCCATGCTGTGGCTTTGACGGATGGGAATGGGAGGTATTTTCCGCAGTTTCAGGATGGAATGAGATGTTTGACAATTCTGGTGAAGGTTTTTGTAGACATTATCGATTGAATCGTATGAATTTTGTTGGGATTCTAAGGATGATGATGATGAGGTTGATGATGATGATGGTGATGATGGCGGTGGAATTGACATTACATAACTTTAATTAGATTTTCAAAGTGTGGGGATATTTAAGAAGACTACCAATTTTGGATCCAAACAAAATTTGTTGAATTACGAGAAAATAGAAGGTAGGGAAGACGATGTTAGAGAGATATTCGCGGGAAACGGAGAATGGAGTTGCAATTATTCATTTTTATTTATTTTATTATTATATTATTATAATATAATTAATCATTTAAGTTTATTCACCCGCGACTACACAGTGAACATATTTGAGTTTTTTAAAAGTTAAGTTGTTATATGGAGAAAAAAGATAATTAATCGATGTAAATAAACTTAAATTGAAAATTAAAGATATTAATGTTGATAAAAATTTTACACCTATTAAGGATTTATTTATAAATTACCGGAAAAAAAGTTATGTTATTTAATCGTAAGTGTTCAAGAGAAATATGAAAGGACTAAAAGTATGTTTCCGAATTGTTGTGAGTACACTTGTAAAAATGAAAACGGTGCAAGAAAGAATGTGAGCCGCACGATCTTTGGATGATTAGAAATCTATCGAGGGTTCAGATTAATCCATTATATTTTGCTTTAATATATAAATATATTATTATTATTATTATCTTTATATATATATATATATATATATATATATATATAACAGAATACAATGGAGCAATTTGAACCTTAGATTATTTCCATCCCTAAAGATCTTACGGTTAAAATTATTTCCTTTATTTTTTTTCCAATTTTTATAAGGTGTACCCAAACTATTATAATTGACACTTCCAAGACTTCCCTATTTTTTTAGTCCTTATAATTTAAATATCATGACATTTCAAGTGGCAATTTATAAATAAATCAATCGTATTTGAAATATTTATCTGTATTTGAAATATTTATCTATATTGATTAATTACATGAATTTTTTTTATCAACATTATGAAACCAAAAACTGGTCATCCGTTTAGCCAAACAACCATAATATCATGAATACAATAGACAAACATATGTCATATTCAACCATAATAATATTGTTTTATTTTCTTTTTGTGATTCATGGATTTTAAATTCTTACAAGTTGTGTTTAAAGCATTACCTAAAACAACTTCGATTTTACTATAAAACTATTAAATGACAAAGACCATCTTGAAGATCATGAAACTTCAATAAATTTTGAAGGTATTAAATTAAATGTAGATTTTCATATTAAAATATTATTTTTCCTTTTCATACACACATCTTTGAATTTATAATAACAAGTTTTAAATGTACTTGATAATAAATATGTTATTGAGCATTTACTTGATTTGCTAAAAATTAAAGCCTACAAAAATCAAGTTGACGAATATGGATTATTATTATCGCTATTCAAAATCTATTGTTATTGCTTATATATGTGTGTATATATGATCTCAACAATGTACGATTTGGATAGAAATTTAGGTTTGAATTACAAAATACAGTTATTTGAGTTACACTGAATTCATAGTTAATTTAAGTTTTAAAAAACAGTTTTATGGGTTACAATAACTTTATACTACCTTCTTATTATATGCATATTATATTAATAAATGTTTGACTATCCGCCCCTTCATAAAATGGGTAAATGTTATAATTAAAATGTTTACAAATTAGATAATATATAATTTACAACCGACATGTATTTTTAATAACTTAACAAAAAAAATCAAAAACCTGAACCGTACCAAATTGATAAAGTATATACTAGATGTTATTGGTTGACGATTATATTATATAAAAATTCGGTTCATGGTAAAATTTCATTTGACTTAAATTTTTAGTTATACAATTTTTAAAATCAAATGTCGAAACCCCGCGTTGTCACGGGACCTCACCTAGTTATTATTATTATTATATGTTTATTGTTTGTGTATTTATTTCATTCACCTGTATCTATCTATTTGTATAATTAAAAAAAGGGCTCTCCAATATATTTGACAACTTATAACACGTGCCACATAAGATTTATCTTAACTGTCAATAAATTGTTAGCACATATTTCATGTCATTATCCCTTATAAAAGTGAAGTTTTTGACTAAACAACTATTTCCATCAAACATATTTACTAAAACATTAAATTTCTATAAATATATCCATACATAATAAAATAGAATATTATTTTATTTTTTTTGTTTTTGACCATCCTATCTATGCTTTTAACCATATCATTATTTATTTATTTTCAACAATATTTTTGTAACAATACTTACACTATGCACAAAAAACGTGTCTAACTTAGTAACCATAAGTAAAAAAAAATTAATATAATAAGAACTCATGAACAAGATTATGTAAATATCAATAACAACCAACACTATATCAGTATTCGATATGTATAACATTCACTACTCTAAAAACAACATAACTATATTCTCATATTTTATTAACTAATAAAATCCATAAGTAAACACATCACATTACTTCAAACAAAGTTTTAAATTGCTTCAATAAGCTACTCTTTGACAAATTAACTTTTCCAAAAAAACAATTAACAAAATAATTGATTCAAATCATATTCAGCAAACTCGGAATTATTTCATTGTTAGAAATAGGTTCAAGATAATATGTTAAATTGCTCAAATAACCTTTTCATAAAGAAGATCAATGAGATAAAAATATATAATAGAGTTGTATGAGCGATAATGTCCACGTACGACTCCGTGAGAGAGGCGGTGAATGAAACACGGTTAAACTGAAAACAAAGTATAAAGAAACCTTAAAAAAACCCAACTCGCAATAATCAAATTTATTGTTGCAACATATCTGCTAAGGATTCAGTCTATGGCATGGAGGTGACGCGAATGAGTATAGAATTAAGACTCACAATACCATTGATTGTTGTAGTTATTTTTTTTACGGAAATGTAAATTCTGTAACATATCATTTAGAGATACTTTTTACAACCTTGATCACCAAAATCTAACTAAATTGTATTTTTTTTAAGACAACACAATTATATAACCGTACATCGCACATGTTTAACACTAATTTTATATAAGAAGCACCATGTTAATTTTTTAACTCAACATATATCTAACACTTGTCAAGCCTATAACACACCCAAATAAAAGTTAAACCTAATAAAAAAACATACAAGAATCAATAACAAAATTTATATACACTAAAAAGTACAATAAGGTTTCATTAGGTGACACATAGCTTATCTTTGATATAAAAAAAACTTTTATTTTTTTATTAAACTATATTTGAATTACGTATTGAATTATACATACTTTTTACTTTTGTATTGAAACGCCCAAATTTTTTATATATATACATTCATTTAGGTCCCATTGATCCTAAATTACTTTACAATTCATATTATATTTATCCCACATTCAATCTTGGACTTAAAATTGATTTTCTGATTTTATACATGCATACGCGATTCAGATTTGGAGTTGGGACCGCGTACCAAAGAACAAAACTCTCCAATCACAAAATACACTGACATACGCGTTCCAGATTTTGGAGTTGGGATCGCGTACCTATGCCTAAAATTGAAACTCAGCAAAACTCAGATTTTTGACCAAATTCAAACGTGCATAACTTCTTACTCGTTAAGAGTTAGATCCTCAAATTTTGCAAGCAGCTCTACTATACCAAAATGAAGGTTGTCCTTTTTACAATTTTTCAAAATACACGTTTATCGAAAAAACGGACATATGATCCATATTTGACCGTTTTAGACCATTTTGATTGACATGTCATATTCCAATCCATTTGGTCTCTGACTTCAATCTTTTACCAACATGTTTCTACATACATTTATAACGTGTGGGCACATTCATCAACATCATACGCCCACACTAACCCTCTTTGACTCCCTTAACCCATTTAGTCCCCATTTGGACACTTGTGACTCATTTGACCCATTTAACACCCAATTCACCCAATCGTACTTAAAATCAACTATTTAGGATATTTTTGACTTATTCAAATAGTTTGACTACCAATCAACATCAAGTTTCAACCGTTGACCAACTTTCGACTATATATAGATCAAAAGATGTATGCTATTATTATATATCAAAATTTGCATACATGAGTCACACTTATATACATAAAAATTGTTTGACCTTCAAAGTCAAACTTAAACAACAACTACATTCTAAGACTATCACACCCATTGTTCAAAATATCGTTTCAAAACATCATTGGGGCGTATTAAACAAGTCATGATCAAAACAATAATTCAAGGGAGGAACTTGCTACCATACATCCGAGCAAGCATAATCCAAGCTAGTTCCTTGCTATATCATTCCTTTCCTTATGTCCACTAGTACCTACAACATTTCAACATATAAAGAAATAAGCAAAATGCTTAGTGAGCATGTAAATACTAATTAAATAATATGCATTCTTCATCACCACAAATAGTTAAATACTTGTCAGTTAGAATTGAGCAATCATGTATCCATCAACTATACATCATTCTCTTAATTTGGATTCATATTCAACTACTCACATAAGCATTCACATAATAATCAATTATTAAGCATATGCTAAGGATAATGGCAATTGCCTACATGATGCTCTTTTCACATGGTCATGAATTTAATCAATATCAAATAACAACACATTCGATTGTGAGAAGCACTTGCTCAGAAGCAATCCAGAACTCACATACTATTCATTTAATGCCTACATACTCACTTTGGCAATTTGATGAAGATTTTAAGCAAGTAACAATTGGTAACACTTCCAAGCTTGTATCACCTAATCATAATCAAATAACAACATATTTAACAACTAATAATCATCATATTCATCTAACACTAATCTTAGCTCTCCCCCACTTAGATTATGCTTAATCATGATCATAATCATACCCACTTGCTATATTTCACCATGTCTACCTCAATTGTTGATTCTAACATCATTTATACTTTCAATTAATCAATATTGATCATACTTGATCTTAATTAGAGTTGGGTTAGAAAGATTTAGCAAAACCCCATATTAGCTCAAGAACACAATTAATCAAATCATCACTTTCATGAAGTGATATTGTTTTCAATAATGATAATTACAACAACTAACATCAATTATACTAATCATAAGCCCTAATTTCGTTTTCACCTTCATTAATCTTACTAACATCTTAATACCCATTTTCTAGGGTTCATGAACAAGAAAAGAAGACTTACAAAGGTTAAAGAGAGGTTGAAAATGATCAATTAGAAGGTTAAAAGCTTGAATTGAGAATCAAGATGAAGATTTGTTGACGATGGAGAGCTTCTCAAATTTTCTTCTTCTTCTTCTTGATTTTTCTAGAACGTGAAAATGAATTGGGATGGAATAGACTTAGTTTAATACGTAAATATCCATATAATTACTTAATTCTTTTATTTTCTTTAGTCTGGAACTAAGAAGCCATTTACGTTTTCTATTATATTGTATTATTTAAATAAAAATACTTCATAATAAATATATATTTTTGTACACTAAAATATTACCTTAAAAAATGGGGTGTTACAACACTTCCCCACTTATTCGATTCGTGTCTTCACGAACCATTCCTGGTGTACATTAGGATAGTACACCATCATCCATTCTTCAGGTTCCCATGTGAACTCGGAACCTTTTCTGCGCGAACATTGCACCTTAACAATCGACACTGTCTTATTCCTTAATTGCTTATCTTTCTGGTCGAGAATTTTGACTGGATCTTCCACATAACTTAGCTTCTCATTAATTTGAATTTCAGGAAGAGGTACATAGGAAGCGTCATCAACTAAACACTTATGAAGTTTTGACACGTGGAAGGTGTCATGAATACTACCGAGGTCATCAGGTAGTTGTAATCGATATGTGACTCTTCCGACTTTTTCAAGAATTTCAAAGGGTCCAATATACCTTGGATCGAGTTCTCCCCTTTTCCTGAATCGAATAATGCCTTTCCAGGGAGAGACTTTAAGCATAACTTTATTGCCCACCTGAAATTCTATTGGTCATCTTCGTTTATCAGCATACGACTTCTGACGATCTTGTGTCATTTTCAATCTTTCTCGAATTTGGTCAATCCTTTCAGTGGTCAACTGTATGACATCAACGCTTCCAATTTCACGTTGACCTATCTTCCCCAACAAATAGGAGTATGACACCTTCTCCCATAAAGCATTTCATAAGGTGGCATTTTGATAGAAGAATGGTAACTATTATTGTAAGAAAATTCTACCAATGGGAGGTGAGAATCCTAACTACCACCAAAGTCGATGGAACAAGCTCTGAGCATATCTTCTAGAGTTTGAATTGTATGCTCACTTTGACCATCAGTCTGAGGATGGAAATTCGTGCTAATATGTAATTGAGTACCCAATTCTTCTTGGAATTTTTTCCAAAAGCGAGAAGTAAAGCGAGTATCTCTGTCAGATACAATAAAAAAGGTATTCCATGTCTAACAACCACTTCTTTAATATAAATATCGGCTAACACCTCAGAGGAAGAAGTTTCTCGGATAGGCAAGAAAAGAACACTTTTGGTCAAATGGTCTACAATCACCCATATAGCATCATGTTGTCGAGGAGTTCTCAGCAATATAGTAACAAGGTCCATGGTGATATGCTCCCATTTCCATATAGGTACCTCCAATGGTTGGAGCTTCCCATATGGTTGTTGGTGCTCCGCTTTCACTTGTAGACACGTAAGACAAGATTGAACGTGTTTAACGATATCACGTTTCATACCAGGCCACCAATAATCACGTTTTAAGTCATGATTCATTTTAGTAGCACCTGGATGAATAGAATATTTCGATTTATGCGCCTCATCAAGTAACATCTTCTTAACTTCACTCGTCCTTGGTATCCAAATTCGACCATAACGAGTCTTTAAACCTCGGGAATCATCAACTAATTCAGAAATTGACCCGTCAATCGTTGTGTATTCAGGTGATTAGAAGATAAAGCTTCCAATTGAGCAGCTCTAATGAAGTCAAATAACTGAGGAGACACAATTATGTTCAGAGATTTCATGTGGAGAACATAATGAGTAGCTTTTCGGCTAAGAGCATCAGCAACGACATTAGCTTTACCTGGGTGATAAAGAATGTCACAGTCATAATCTTTCACAAGATCCAACCACCTTCTTTGTCGATTATTGAGATCACGCTGGTCAAAGAAATATTTAAGGCTTTTGTGGTCTGTATAAATGGTAGACTTTACACCATATAAAAAATGATGCCAAATCTTTAATGCAAAAACCACAGCCGTCAATTCTAAATCATGAGTAGGGTATTTTTGTTCATGTGGTTTCAATTATCGCGATGCATAAGCAATTACTTTTCCATGTTGCATAAGCACGCAACCGAGACCAAGTTTAGAAGCATCACAATAAACCTCCATGTCTTCATTGCCTTCGGGTTAAGCTTTTCTTTTAACATTTGGAAAGATTTAGCTTGATCTTCACCCCATTTCCAAGAAACATTCTTTCGAGTTAACAGTTTTTAATGGGGTTGCAATTCTAGAAAAATCTTGAATGAATCGACGATAGTAGCCAGCAAGACTAAGAAAACTCCTAACTTCGGTGGGACTAGAAGGTGGATCCCACTTCATTACTGTAGCTACTTTGGAAGGATCAACTTAAATGCCATGAATATTGATCACGTGCCCAAGAAATTGGACTTCACGTAACCAGAATTCGCATTTAGAAAGTTTGGCATAAAGTCGTTCGTGATGAAGCATTTCTAAACCTGTCTCAAATGAATTTCATGATCATCTTCATTCTTAGAGTGAATGAGGATGTCATCAATAAAAACAATAACAAACTTATCCAGCATTGGACGGCATACACGGTTCTCCAAATCCATAAATGCAGCTGGAGCGTGTGTCAAGCCGAAGGGCATAACGACAAATTCATAGTGACCATATCTAGTACGGCAAGCAGTTTTGGGAATATCCTCTTCTTTCACTTTCAATTGATGGTAGCCAGAGCGAAGATCAAATTTAGAAAAAAAACTGGCTCCTTGTAATTGGTCAAATAAGTCATCGATTCGAGGTAGAGGATGTCGATTTTTAATGGTCACCTTGTTCAGTTCCCTATAATCAATGCACATCCTTAGAGACTCATCCTTTTTCTTTACAAATAATACGGGGGCTCCCAAAGGTGAGTTGTTAGGACGGATGAAACCCTTATCCAAAAGCTCCTGCAATTAAATCATCATCTCTTGCATTTCGGTTGGAGCTAAATGGTAGGGAGTTTTAGCAATTGGTGCTACTCCAGGAACTAAGTCAATTCGAAACTCCACCTATCTATCCGGTGGAATACCAGGAAGCTCATCAGGAAACACATCAGATTATTCATTAACAACTGGAATGTCAGAAGGCTTGGGTATAGCTTTGGAATTGTCAACCACATGTGCCAAATAGGCAAGACATCCGTGTGACAAAAATTTCTTGGTACAAGCATAAGAACATACAGGAATGGATTGATTTGAACGTTCACCATAAATAGTCACTTCCTTGCCGCTAGGTGCTTTAAGGAGGACTACCTTTTCATGAAAATTTATCATACTCTTATTTTTCCCCATCCAATCCATGCCTACAATTACCTGAAAGTCTCCCATTTGCATGGGAATCAAGTCTATTTAAAAATTTTCATATCCTATTTCTAGTCTACATCCCTTATATACATCACAAACAATCACAGTCTTGTTATCAGCAATTTCTACTTCTAAGGGACGATTTAATTTGGAAAGTGGAACATTCAACTGATCACATAGTTTAAAAGATACAAATGATCTATTGGCTCCAGAATCAAATAAAACGCGGGCAGGTATGGAGTTAACGATAAGGGTACCTGTCATCACGTCATGAGATTCCTTCGCCTCTTCTCCTGTTATCTGAAATGATAGAGCCTTTGTTTTATGCCCAGACGTGGTTCCCTTCTTTTCTGGTACCTTTTTCTGTTCAACTTTCTTCAAATTTTCATTTCTAACTGGACAATCCGCCTGAAGGTGACCTTCCTTAGAACAATAGTAACACAACCAATTACTCAGTGATATTATGTCATGTTCTTCCACACTTAAAACATATACATTCCCCCAAGTGTTTCTTCCCACACTTATCACAAACTGAGTATTCCTGAGTAAAGAATTGAAAACGTCGTGGCGGTTGTTGTTGTGATTATTGTCGTCGTGATGGTTGTTGTTGATGTTGTTGTTGTTGTCGTTGTTGTGGCTACTTCTTCTCAAACCTCAGCCTTTTAAATGATGATGATGGTTGAGAAGTGGTTAACTACTCTGCCTTTCTTTTTGTGGCAACTTTACTAGCTCTAGCATCTAATTCTTTCTCCCGCATAAGACCCTGATTTAACATTCTTGGGATTGTGTCATAAATCATAGGATCAAAAAATTCCTGAATCTCCGAATTCATATGACGATAAAAGTGACCGGTTAAAAATGCGAGATTCGATGTGTATTCGGGACAATAACGGGATTTCTCATGAAAAATAGTGGTATATTTAGCTAACTTCATATTACCTTGCTCAATAGTAAGGAATTCACCTTTTAATCTTTTAATTTGGGTAGGAGGTGAAAATTGACTTATAAACATACCCTTAAACCTTTCCCAAGAAAACTTTGAAGCTTGCTCAAATCCATATGTTTTTACCTTGGAATTCCACCATTCGTGTGCACCTTCTATCAGTTGATGGGCAACAAATAACACCTGAAATCTTTCTGGACATGCACACAATAAAAAGGTTTCTTCTATTTCGTCTAACCACCTAGAACTCTTAACCGGATCAAGTTCTCCATGGAACTCTGGTGGTTTGCAACCCGAGAAACGTTTATAATTGAATTCCTCCTTTTGATCGTTGTACAGCTAGGAGTTCGAGATTCATCAAAGCAAGATGTTTCTTTTCAAAAGCATCCAATCGGGTGGTTATTATCTGTTCAACCTTTGTAAGGATAGTTGGAGTAAATTTGTCAAGAGTTTGATTGATAATCTTATTCAAAATCGCTTCATCCGCGGGATGTAGACTCTTTTCATCACTACTTCCTCCTTGATCGGAAGAAGGTTCTATGGGAGTCTCGTTATTCAGATTTGGCTGAGCATCCATTTACTAGAAAATTAACAAGTACAATCGTCACATAACAAATTTCTACTTCTACTACCAAGAACAATCATGGCCAAAACCGTCTTATGTTCAATAGCTTTGAATCCCCCATGTGATTTTAGTGTAATAAGACTTCGTTGACCAGACGTAGTCGTATTATACTAACATCACACTTCTATTCATCGCTCTTGAATATAATCATACTAAGTCAATTCATGTCCTGAAACTAGTCAAACAATTCATATACTACTAAAGTGCTTAAAACATAACTATACTTTCATAATCAATTAATCAAATAGGGTTTAAGTTTATGCAATCCTATAATGGATTACGTAAATCTCTTAAACCATTGCTCTGATGCCAACTTGAAACGCCAAATTTTTTTTTTTTATACATTCATTTAGGTCTCATTGATCCTAAATTACTTTACAATTTATATTATATTTATGCCACATTCAATCTTGGACTTAAAACTGATTTTCTGATTTTATACATGCATACGCGATCCAGATTTGGAGTTGGGATCGCGTACCAAAGAACAAAACTCACTGATGACAAAATACACTGACATACTCAATCCAGAATTTGGGGTTGGGATCGTGTACCTATGCCTAAAATTGAAACTCGTCAAAACTCAGATTTTTGATCAAATTCAAACGTGCATAACTTCTTACTCGTTACGAGTTAGATCCTAAAATTTTGCAAGCACCTCCACTATACCAAAATGAAGGTTGTTGTGACACCCACGAAATTACGACTAGTGATTAGTGCCTAATCATTTGTATTACATGTAATTAGTTCTTTGATTAGGCTAATTTATGTGTCATTATATATATATATATATACATACGTGATTTGGTTAAATCGTGCACGTTTATATCGAATGAAGTTCGGTACAATTTATACGGAGGTTGTTGGACACAAAATTATTAAATATGAAATTATTTAATATTCAAATCATTTATTAAATATTATTCCGATATTATTTAACCTATAATTCATATCGTTTTAAATAAACTATACGCGGTAAAAATGCACGATTCGCGACCGACAGACAAGTTAAATCAAAGTTATACTTTTATAACTCATTTATACGTATTTTGGTTGAATTACTTCAACAAAATATCGAATAATTATTCATTATTTAAAACACGTATAAAAATGCGTATAACAATAATTTAACGTTTAAACGAACAGGTAAACGAACACTGCTCGGAGCACGAAAGCAGGAAGCAAAACTTGGTGAAGTCCACACTTGTGGACCCCACCAAGTGGCCGGCCAAATGGGTATGGCAACCCATACCCTTTTTACTTCAACAACAACCCACACCACCACCATTCTCATTCATTTTAAACACTCAATCTTTCAATCTCTCTCTATCTCCAATTCTCTCTCTCCTTCTCTCTAAATCGGCAGCCGCCACCACCCTACAATCACCACCAAAAACACCTTAAATCACTTAGCTCATTTGGAAGAAAACGATCACCGCAACGAGCTCTACATTCCTATCTTTTCGGATTCTTCGCGCAACGACTCTTAAGATCCCGACACTTTCAAAAATACTTATATTGTGATTATTTTGCATGTTTGTTGCTTATCTTGCTAGATTATGTCCAAATGTAATGTTAAAAGTTTATCTTCGAAAAGCTTCGGTTTTGACCATTTTATAAAAACGACACCTCAGGTTACTCCCGACACAAACCGATAATTTTTACAAACTTTATAAACCATTTTAAACATTGTGTAAAAGTTACGGGTCAAACCGAGCACATTTGACCACAAACCCGACACTTGAATATCCAAACAGTAGGTTGTGTCGCAGAAGGCTCGGCCCTTTTGTGACACAAAGCCCTATGTCGCAAACCCTTACCTATGTCGCATATAGCGACACAAACGTCTATGTCGCAACACCTTCGGATGTTGCACATAGCGACACAACACCTTATGTCGCATTAAATTGCGGATGTCACATAATGTGACATAGACACTTATGTCACAGTCATGACCTGCGACACAACAACTTATGTCGCACAATTATTGCAACTCGCAACATTGCGACACAAATACCCAGTGTCGCACCCAGTGTCGCACAAATCAGAACCTTGAAAACACATATTTTTACTAAGTGTCAAGACTTAAAATTATATCACTTAACGATACCCAAGATCAAATTTTAGATGTGTTCTTCACTAAAGCACTATACAGCTCGACCCCAGCCAGGAGCTCTGCCCCTTGGACCGTGCCAGTGGTTGCCACCCCTTGGACCCCGCTACTAGAGGGGCTGCATTCGGACCCCCGTCATTCAAAGTTTGAAAATAGTTTTCACACTAAGTGTTGAACACTTACAATAATCAAAACTTATACTACACCACTTGTACACGAAAACACATATACTTATATAAGTATACAACGAAACATAAAGATAATAATACTTTGACAATTATTATTACAACCGACACCAAAGGGCCGTACATGTTTTGAAAACGCAAATGGACAATCAAACAAACCAATGTATTTGGACATAACTAGTTCAATGAACAACTAGCATAGGTGATCTTTTGAGATACCTACTCACGTATTAACCAACGCGCGTCTTGGACGCCCACAAGTTACAGTCTTCGGACATCACTGCTTGCTTTAGCAACACACATTTATTGTATAAATGCATTAGACTCATGTAAGTCTCGTTGCCCGCATTTTAAAATTTTATTCCCGGGGTGGGAATACATGCTCAGTTTTCAGTTTTACATATGAACACAAGTACAAAACTCGCTATATTAACTGCATGAGATAATTGACTAATCATGAAAGCCCTCCACACATAGTTTGTTTATACGAATTTAGCGTGAATGTTAGTGTATGATACCATATGGGATTGACAATCCCTGTCCGGGGTAGTCGCGCTACCATGACTGTGATGTCAAGTGGACACATTATCATTTGTTCACACGAGTGTAGATTAGGCACTCGCTCGGAGGCACTTCGCTCAGGTCCTTGAATGTGGATCCTGACCCCTCGGTTAAGCTCAAACTATGGATTCATGGCAGTAGTATACTTTCATTTTATTTGCTTGATTGCAAACTCATACATAAATTTTGTGGTTCATACATTATTTTATCAGATACTCTGTGAGCTCACTAGCTTTTAACTGACCATTTTAGCATGTATTCTCAGGTACTCAGCGGTAGGTTGGAGTGCCCATCAGGATACTTTTAGCTCGAGTCATCATGCAAACATCAGAGATTTTCTTGCATTTTTATATTTTATAAAAGTAATTATGTATTGAAATCTCTCATTTTCAGAACACGAGCTATGGTAATAGCTTCAAATGTTGTGAACAATTATCAAATCAATGTTTTTGTTAAATGACGTATATAAAGTCGTTCATTATGTATCTTATGTGCGTTGATCACCTGATTAGTCGCGCCCCGACTTGAATCGCTTCCGCATCATAACTTTGGAGGTACGACAGATTGGTATCAGAGCCTAAGGTTATAATGAACTAGGTTGCATTTAGTGGGCCTAGACTATGATCGTTAGGCAGTATTTCCTTATTAGGCATGATTGGTTCAAGAATTACATCATACAACTTTAATTTAACATAGCTTGATCAACTATGTACAATTAAAGGAAGATGATATAAGACCTGAATGGTTATGTTGAACAGGGATACACTAGTTTCTTGCTATATCCTTCCCTTCCCTATGTCCACTAGTACCTACAATATTTCAACATATAAAGAAATAAGCACAATGCTTAGTGAGCATGTAAATACTAATTAAATTATATGCATTCTTCATTACCACAAATAGTCAAATACTTGTCAATTACAATTGAGCAATCATGTATCCATCAACTATACATCGTTCTCTTAATTTGGATTCATATTCAACTACTCACATATGCATTCACATAATAATCAATTATTAAGCATATGCTAAGGATAATGGCAATTGCCTACATGATGCTCTTTTCACATGGTCATGGATTTAATCAATATCAAATAACAACACATTCGAGTGTGAGAAGCTCTTGCTCAGAAGCAATCCGGAACTCACATACTATTCAATTAATGCCTACATACTCACCTTGACAATTTGATGAAAATTCTAAGAAAGTAACAATTGGTAATACTTCCAAGCTTGTACCACCTAATCATAATCAAATAACAACATATTTAACAACTAATAATCATCATATTTATCTAATACTAATCTTAGCTCTTCCCCATTTAGATTATGCTTAATCATGATCATAATCATACCCGTTTGCTATATTTCACCATGTCTACCTCAATTCTTGATTCTAACATCATTTATACTTTCAATTAATCAATATTGATCATACTTGAGCTTAATTAGAGTTGGGTTAGAAAGATTTAGCAAAACCCCATATTAGCTCAAGAACACAATTAATCAAATCATCACTTTCATGAAGTGATATTATTTTCAATAATGATAATTACAACAACTAACATCAATTATACTAATCATAAGCCCTAATTTCGTTTTCACCTTCATTAATCTTACTAACATCTTAATACCCATTTTCTAGGGTTCATGAACAAGAAAAGAAGACTTACAAAGGTTAAAGAGAGGTTGAAGATGATCAATTAGAAGGTTAAAAGATTGAATTGAGAATCAAGATGAAGATTTGTTGATGATGGAGAGCTTCTCAAATTTTCTTCTTCTTCTCGATTTGTCTAGAATGTGAAAATAATTGGGATGGAATATAATTAGTTTAATACGTACATATCCATATAATTACTTAATTCTTTTATTTCCTTCAGTCCGGAACTGAGAAACCATTTACGTTTTCTATTATATTGTATTATTTAAATAATAATACTTCATAATAAAGATATATTTTTGTACACTAAAAAACTAACTTAAAAACTGGGGTGTTACATGTATGCATGGAACTGTAAAATGATCTATTTCATGTATTATACATGTATAAATGATTATTGTATGTATTAGTTGAACTAAAATTGGATTGTTGCTTACCTGTATTTCGTTCATCCTACATACCATAAAATATGGAATAGATTCATTCATACAATAGTAAAAAAGTGTAAAGTTCGATACATAACATAAAAACATAACACCATAATTCCTTGATGAAATTACTAATATATCAAGCCACGTAAAATGAACAACTGACGTGGACTAGGTGATGTATCCAAATTATCAAAAATTTTATTTCTTGTAAAGCGATATATACAAAGCAATAAAAACTATAAACCTCATTTAAAACATAACATGTGTTAGGCTGTGTGTATACACAATTACTCAACAATCAAACTACATCTTCTAAGATTCAGATACATAGGCATTTTACCTTTTACCATGTGTCCTTAATCAACAAAAATAAATTTCAATCTTTCATCTTAATTGTTTGGAAAAAACAAATATGTATACATATACATTATTACATAAATAAGTAATGGTTATATCCTAATTTTTTAGAAGAAAGAAAAAGGATTGTCCATTGTTACATATTCGATTATGTTGGCCATTCACATTCTTTAATTGTGGTAGCTTCGTGTTGAATATATATATATATATATATATATATATATTACATCTACGGAGAATTGTGAAAGACAGTATAACTAATAGCTAAATTACTAATATATGGAGTAAACTTTATAGATTGTTAAGAACATGAGATTTATTGATCTCATCTTATATTTGTGTATTCTAAAATTTTCATTATATTTTACAACTAACCTTCTCTCCATACAGTCTATAATTCAAGGTGTATCAAAAGACGCTTTAAATGAAACATTACAATTTGGTAATAGTTGATGATAAGAAATAAAAAATTATTTCCATTTTTTATTAATGATTCTCCCTAAGGATCATATACATGTAACATCGCAAGAATATACATTAACTTTTATGAGCGTAGGTCTTGTATCGCACGGCCTAAATACTAATTTGTATATAATCAATAACATTGCAAAAGAATAAAATAAAAGTGTTACTTTTCTCATTCTTATCTGTTTGTTTTTGTTAATGTACTCATAATGAACATAGAAACTTTGAAGGAAAAATAGTATGTAATCAATTTTACAATATATTTTACATTATTTATATTGGAAATTTGAAATTTGAAATTCAAATGCAAATTACTCTCACTATTTTTAAACATATATAACTCTAACAACTTTAATTTATTGATTTATATAAATTTATTGATTTATTTATTTATTATTATTATTATTATTATTGTGGTTGTTGTTGTTGTTGTTGTTGTTGTTGGTGGTGGTGGTGGTACATTTAGTGTGTCAGTCAGTTGGTCTATTGAGTTGTAAGTGTCGTTGATTAATTCTAATAGAAAAGTCATTTTTGTATTAGCGACACTTAGTTTGGTCTAGGCGGCACTTGCCTTAGTGTCGCATAGCGACACTTAGGTAGTGTCGCATGAAGGCGGCCACATGCGTCACTTAGGGAGTGTCGCATGTCTGCCGATTAGTATAAATATAAACCTACGAGTTTCAGGCTAGGGTTGACGAAACCCTAGTACCATTTGTCAAAATTGCATCTTTGTAATCAAGCTAATAGGTTACGTTCATCAATACAAACTCATATTCGTGATTTATATACGTGTTTCGGTTTGTGTTTACATTCGGTTAGTGTGATTGTTTATTTCCGCCTTACAATCATTGTGATCAATCACTTAGATCCACAGCAAGGGGCACTCACAACTGGTATCAGAGCCTCAAAGTGGTTTGATTGACGTATTGATCACGTAATCGCTTGTTTTCGGTTTACTTTGTTAAGAGAATCAAGAATAATCAAGTTATTTGGATCAATTGGGTGCTATTCAGACGATTTGAATCAACATTTACAGGTTTCGTTCGATTGGGATTGAAGAATTTTCATTACGTTTACGAAAATTCGAATTTTAGGGTTTTTGGGACATCACAGCCGTTTTTGCGTCACTCGTTGCGTCACTAGATAGCGACACTTCATGCGACACTCTGTAAGTTCTAATTAGGGTTTTACTGACACTCTGGTGTGTCACTTTGTGCATCACTTAGAGCGTCATTTGTTAGTAATACGACACTTGCCTCTAGTGTCGTCTGTTTTAATCTAGCGACACTCACATGCGTCACTTCAGCACGTCACTTGTTTGTCACGCATCACTTCCACTAGTGACGCCTGTTTGATTTACTGCGTCACTCAAGTGCGACACTTGAGTGCGTCACTTGTTTGACTGAGCGAGACTTGCTTCTTGTGTCATCAGTCACTTTATACGTCACTTAGTAGCGACACTTACTAGGTGTCGCTAGTCGTTGCGACACTTCAGTGCGACACTTTCCAAGTGACGCCTTTGTTACTAATCAGTTTTCTAGTTTTTGTTTTTGAGCTATTTTTCAGGATTTTCTTTAATGGCTGCTGCTGATAAAGAAGATATTAGGGGAATTAGAGAGATGATTAAACAGAATCATGATGTTGGTTCTAACAGTAAACCTCATTTGTTTACCGCGGATATGGATTATGCTTATTGGCGTGACAGATTTGAACAATATGTAGATTTCCATTGTCCAAAGCTTTGGGGTCCACTTAGAGAAAGATATGAGGCTCCAGTAGCAGAAGAAAATTATCGTGGTATTCCTCCGGCCAAGACATATAAAGCTATGACTCCTGAAGAAAAAAAGGAGTATGACATCGAGAGAAAGGCTCATTCTGCAATTTGTATGTGCCTAACTAAGAATGTTTTACGACTTTTCAAAACTCATGACATCACCTACGATCTATGGAAGGCCATTGAAACACGATGTAGAGGAAATGAGAAGTATAAAGAGGCCAAACTAGAACTAATCAAGAGACAATATGATCTGTTTGATATTCTACCTAATGAAACTGCATCTGGATTATTCACAAGGTACTCATAGTTGGTTAGTGAGTTAACCGAGGGAGGTTACAATTTCCCTCGGATTGAGGTGAATAAGAAGCTGTTAGATGTTCTGCCTAGTACTTGGGATGTAAAAGTGCAATTTCTAAAGGAGAACCAAGAATTAGCGAGAATGAACTTGGATGAGTTGATTGGTGTTCTTTAAGCTCACGCAATGGAGTTGAAGAAAAAGGAGTGTAAGTCGGGTGGGTTTGTTCAAGACCCGACATTATATGGAGGAAAGATAAACACCGGGAAGGCATATGGTAGAATGGCTTTTATTTCTGATATTAGTTCACCATTGCAGTCTACTGGTGCTCATCATCCAGTCTATGCTTCTGGACCTTCACTATGTTCACAACAACAAGTTATGATGTCTCCAGCTATTGAAGAACAAGCTGCCATCTATACAGCTTTTCTGAGTTCTTACAAGGATTTGGTTTCTCAACCAAATACCACATTGAAACTTGCTAAAGAAGACTATGCTCAACTGGATGATGATGATCTTGAGCAATGGATTTAAACTGGAATATTGCCATGATCTCAAGAAGAGTTCAAAAATTCTTGCAAAGGACTGGACGCAAGAGTTTGAAAGGAAACGGCAAAACCAGCTTTGGTTTTGACAAGAGCAAGGTCCGCTACTATAACTGTCAAAATTTAGGACATTTCGCAAGGGAATGTGAGAAACCCAAAGTTCCTCCATCGGGTTTTACGAAGCCTGATGCTCCTAAAGCTCAAGAGAAGGATGAAGTGAAACAAGTGACAGTTGATGCTTTAGTTGTCTTATGGCTCAAATTACTAATGAGGTACGCAATGAACCCGATGAGCCTTTGAACTGTATTTCATGCATTAAGTTAACTGAATCTTTAAAGTGCTTTCAAGAAGAAAACTTAGAATTAAGAGAAAAGGTTGCAAAACTTAATGAGTCCAATAAATACCTAAAAGCTAATGAACAACTTTACGATAAGAAGATTGAGGCTTATAAGCAAGACACTCAAAAGTATAAATCAAAGGTTTTTAGTCAACAAGATGCTATTAACAGCTATCTTGCTGAATTTGAATTGTTGAATAAGGAACTCTCTGATTTAAAAATTGAGTATGATAATTATAAGAACAAAATCTTAGGATCATCTTCCGCAATAGTTGACTTTGATGAAATTCTTAACAAGCAAAGGATAAGTGATAAAAGTAAGACAGGACTCGGTTATACTGTAGTCCCACCTCCTACTGAATATTGTCATATGCCTGTTAAGGAAGGCACTGAAGAGATTCCAGTTGACTATGCATTGTTATATGGTATCAAGTCAAAAGCAACCAAGCAAAACAAACGAGCAAAGGAGAAAACCAAGCGGCCAGAGTATCCCTTGCCTAAGTTTGTTAAGTCTGAAGTTGTATCTCCAGTTAGTGTTGAGGAGATAGTTGAGATTAAGGATATTACCGATCAGGAGTATCCTAAGGTTGAGAAGGTTGAGGTCAAATCAGAATAGGTGATTTTGACGAATGAACCTGTCCTTAAAGTACAAAATGATAAGGGCTAGAAAAAGGTTTTAAATGAGAAAACTCAAACTTTACAGACACCTGTAAAGATTTTGAAAGATAACTTAAATGTGAACAATGAAAGAATTTCATGTAAAAAACCTTCACCCTCAACCAATCAACCGAGGAAAACATCTTCTCAAACTTGCACACACTGTGCTTGTTCTAAAAATGCCTCACCATCTACTCCGGTAAATCTTCAGCCTCAACCGATTGTTGAGAATCGTTCATGTTTCTACTGCAAGAAACAGGGACATTTAATTCGTGATTGTCCCAAGCTTTCTCATCAGCGCTATGGGAGAGATATGCCTAGAACTTCTTTTTATAGAAATTTATTTTCACCACCTAGGCGTTATCCAACTCTCCCAAGCCTATTGAAAAGCAAAGTAATGTTGGGCAAAAATCTTTGCCAAAACAAAAGCCCGACATTGCTCCCAAAGCAACTTCTGAACAATCTAAAGTTCGGAAAAGAAAGGAGTCTGCTAGTGACTCTTCCGTCATCAACAATAACACATTAGATGAAAATTCTGATTTATTAAAAAATAAGGTTCTATCTGATGTGATTATTGTTGATGACCTTGGTAGACCTAAGTCTGTAAAGGCTTGGGTCACCGTTTCTCACTAATCTCCTTACTTTTATGTGTTGCAGCAGTCAGAACATGTTAAAGATAGTGAATGGTATATGGACAGTAGCTACTCGGGACACATGACTGGTGATGTGTCTCTTTTGACGGATGTTAAACCACACGCCGGAGGACATGTTGCCTTTGCAGGAGATACTGGAGGAACAATTACTGGAAAGGGAACACTAACTAATGGGAGAGTTAGCTTTGAGAATGTGAATTATGTGGCTCAACTCACTCACAACTTGCTGAGCGTTTCACAAGTCTGTGATAAGGATTATACCACAGCATTCACAAAAACAGAATGTCTGATCTTGAAGCCGGGTTTCGTTATCCCTGAAGAATGGGTGCTTATCCAGGCACCACGGAGAAACGATACATATGTGATGAACATGTGAACTGTGGAGACTACAAATGAGTACACTTGTCTCCTGTCAAATGCTTCAGAAAAGGAATCACTACTTTGGCATCGACGGATGAGACATATTCATTTTCTCAAAATGAATTTTCTTATAAAGAATGATTTGGTAAACGGAGATCCAAAACAGTCCTTTGCTTTAAAAGATGACTGTATATCATGCCACAAGGGCAAACTCCACAAAAAGTCCCATAAGTCCAAGGTAGTGAATTCTATTGCTGCACCACTGGAGCTCTTACATATGGATTTGTTTGGTCCTATTTCTACTAAGAGCATTGGTGGCTGATCCTACTGCTTAGTAGTCACCGATGACTACTCCAGATTTTCGTGAGTGTACTTTCTTGCCGCAAAGAGTGAAACAACAGATATTTTGGTATACCTGTTGGATAAGTTGGCAAATCTGTGCAACTTAAAGGTGAAGAGACCGCACATTGACAATGGAACTGAATTCAAGAACTCAACTCTCGAGTTATATGGTGCCTCGAAAGGCATTGATCATCAGTTCAGTGCTCCAAGAACTCCTCAACAGAATGGAGTTGCAGAACGTAAGAATAGGACCATTATCGAGACAGCTCGGACTATGCTGGCTGATTCTAAGCTACTATCATATTCTGGGTTGAGGCAGTCAGCACTGCTTGTTACGTTCTGAATCGAGTGCTCACGGTTAAGAAAAAGAACAAGACCTGTTATGAACTTTTCAATAACCGTAAGCTAAATCTGCAGTTTCTAGAGCCGTTTGGGTGTCCGTGTCTGATTATGATCCCAAAAGAAAAAGTCTCGAAGTTTGGAGATAAAGCTGTTGAAGGGATTTTTCTTGGTTATTCAGTTAATTCGAGGTAAAATGCTTGCGTTACACGGATCCTCCTCAAGGAAACAGGTTTGGATTGGCTGTTCAACTATAAGGATGTTTTTTACTCTTTCAACATGCTAGAAGAAGATGAAGAGGAAGAGTTGGTCACCCTACTTCATGGCATCACTCTATGTCAAGACACATCTGATGCAACACCCACTCCAACACCCACTCTCACACCCACACCATCACCTACTACAACTGAACCATCTTCTATTACCCCATCATTGAATGCTCCTTCGACTTCAGGAACGATCAATGCAAAAGATCTTCCTGATGATCCTAATATGCCTCCTTTAGAGGAAGCCGAAGAAGAAGAAACGGTCTTCACCCATTTTAACGCTCCTGATGAAGAAGATGAGGAACCACAACAACCCGCGCAACCTGAAAGTTTTACTGCTCCTGAGTCTACAACTGTTCCTACCACTGAAGGTGATATGAACAATTTGGAGTTAGTACTTGCGCCGGAAGTAATCCCAATGATACGTGTACACAAGAATCACCCCATCGATAATATTATTGGTGATCCTAATGTTGCGGTTCAAACAAGACAACAAGTGAAACAAAATCCAAATCAGCAAATGTTGACTCTGGTTGCTCGGATAAATTCATGTCATTTATCTCAAATTGAACTCAAGAAGGTTGATGAGGCCTTAAAAGATCCATGCTGGGTTGAGGCCATGCAAGAAGAATTACAGCAGTTCAACAAGCTACACGTTTGGGATGTAGTTCCGTTACCCAAAGGTGCTCACTTAACTGGCACTCGATGGGTATTTCGAAATAAGATGGACGATCGGGGCATAGTGATTCATAACAAAGCACGGTTGGTTATTCAAGGTCTTAGTCAAATCGAGGGTTTGGACTATGATGAAGTATTTGCTCCTGTGGCAAGATTGGAGTCAATTCGTATCTTCTTAGCATACGCTTCTTTCAAGGAATTCCGTATTAACCAACTCGATGTTAAAAGCACCTTCCTGTATGGAAAAGTGGATACGGATGTGTACGTTAAGCAGCCTCCAGGTTTTGAAGACCCTGAGCATCCAGAATATGTTTGCAAATTGAACAAGGCGTTATATGGTCTTCATCAAGATCCGAGGCTTTGGTACGAGAGGCTCACTAATCATCTAATCAAGCATGGTTTTGTTCGAGGGAACATTGACAGTACTCTATTTATCCGTAAAGAACAGACTGGGGATCGAGAAGATATGTTACTTGTGCAGGTTTACGTGGACGCTATTATCTTTGGCTCTACAAATAAGGCAATGTGCAAGAACTTTGAGGAAATCATGAAGTCCGAATTTGAGATGAGTGCGATGGGGGAGCTCAAATTCTTTTTAGGTGTACAAGTTGAGCAGTCTGCAAAAGGTATTTATATTCATCAGTAAAAATATGCAATGACATGTTGACTAGATATGACTTGCTCAATTGTAAAACCTATGGGACTCCTATCGAACTTAATCACAACCTTAGACTTGCTGAGGATGAAGAAGATTGCAAAGAAAAGGACTATCGTTCAATGATAGGTTCTCTGATGTATTTGACTGCCTCTCGACCGGATATTGTGTTCGCGGTATCCGTTTGTTCACGCTTTCAAGCTAAACCCAAGGTGTCTCACATGAAGGCGGTAAAGCGAATTTTTGGTTATCTCAAACATGGACCCAATCTTGGTCTATGGTATTCAAATGAGAAATCATTCCCTCTTACTGCCTATTTGGATTCTGATCACGGCGGCTGCAGCATAGACAAGAAGTCCACCACTGGTGGATGCCAATTTCTCAGATCTTGCTTGGTCTCGTGGCAGTGCAAGAAATAGACTACAGTTTCTCTTTCAACCGCAGAAGCTGAGTACGTTGCTGCTGCCAGTTGCTGCTCTCAGGTTCTATAGATTCGGCATCAACTGCGTGATTACGGGTTACTTCTTTCTGAGACTCCTATTCACATAGATAACACTGCTGCCATATCTATCACACGCAATCCCGTACAGCACTCTAAGACTAAACACATAGAACTTAGGTTCCACTTTATACGGGATTGCTATGAAAAACACCTGATAGACCTAGTCCATATAGACACCCTAAAGAAAAATGCCGACCTTTTCACCAAAGCTTTTTCGCGTACTCGATTTGATGAACTAATCAATATGATTAGTTTAAGGTTCTTTATGACCAAAAAGTAATTTGTAACTTGGAACGTAAATTTACTTGCTTTTATGTGTGTTAAAAAAAATGGCAACAGATACTCTTTATACTTTTTAGTATAAAGAAATGCACGGTTGCTACATTTTAAAATAGACGTTGAGTTGTGTCTGTAAACAACTTGGGATATGATAGTACATCGGGTGACATGCACAAAATGGAATTTTAAGGTTTATCTTGGATGTGTCAGTAGATTTATCTGACATGTTGAAAACAGTTTTTATAAACATTATCTTCATCATACGATATATTAGTAGGCATGTTACACAAAACTCTTTGAGACCTCTTAAGAAGCCTAATATACAATTGTTTATTTCAAGTGGTATAACACCGTTAGATGTATGACAAAAGTCTTAATATCTTACTTATGCTAGACATATTTTCGTGGAAGAAGCTTATTTGATATCATTTGGGGGTATATATTGACAGTTTCATTTGTTATACGTAAGTATAGACCTGGTTTATGTTAATATATACTTAAAAATTAAGCAAACACAAGTCAAAGTACGTACAAAGTCTTTAAAAATTAAGATACCTAACAAAGTCGCCAAAATGGTTTGACCAAGTCTGGTTTTGCTTACACCTGAATCAAGCTATGTCGCTCTCTTGTACGTAAGTACAGACCTGTCACCGCTGACTTGATTCTTAAAATTGATTTTCTTATATTCTTTCTGTAAATGGAAGCATGGTCTATGTCTTAAGTTAGGATATATATCTAAGGTGGGGACCACAGCAAAATATACAAACGAATAATGATAAAATTAACTCCTAGATGTGAGTGTAACATGTTTAAGAGGACAAATATACTGATAATCGTTTTAAAATAATTTTTATAAAAAGTGCTTTTAGCATGCTAAGTAAATTTAAAGTGGACAAATATACTGATGACCGAAATAACACTTACTATTTCCTAATAAATGCATGTTATTCCGATATGATCCCTAACCAGATTAAATCAACTCCGTCACCAAAAGAATGTGTTAACTCTGTAATTTTGCGTACATTTTGTGTTAATTTATTTTATTTTAATAGTTTTGGATTTATTTTGTGTTAAAGCCGAGTTACAGTTACCTTCAAATTTGAGTACCAAAATCAAAACACAAAAGATCGATAAAAATTTCAAATTTTTCACTAAATGACTTGATGCGTCACTTCATGAGTGACGCTACCAGTGACGCACACGACACTGCATCACTTTCATAAGTGGCGCTCTTAGTGTCGGGTTAAGTGACGCGTACTAGGGTTTCGGTATAAATACCCCTCAAACCGACACTCATTATCACCACCTACTCTATTCAATACCCGTCACTTGCTCTGACATACTGACACTTCCGTTCGTCCCTGCGTCACTTCGCCTGCTGTGTTTTTTCGATCTTTGCGTGGATTTTCAAGCTTTGTTCGGGCAATCCATTGCTATATTCTTGTTCATCTCACTCATACGCTTCATTTGGTATACATCTTACCCTTTTTAATTATGTATTAGTGATTTAATCGTTAATTAGGTTTGCGGGTTTTAGGGTTTGTCGTAATCACTCGAATTAGAGGCTTAAACGAATGTGTTTGTTGTTAATATTTGGTGTATTTTGTTTGGTTTGTAAACGCGCATCGAATGGTTATCATGTTTTACAAAAACCCCAAATTTGTTCGTTGCGATTTCTGGGCATGAACAGTGCCGCAATGATCTTCATCGTTGGGTCACTTCATGCGTCACTTCCTGTAAGTGATGCTATTTGACCATTTAGAACCCTTACCGTCACTTCTTCAGTGACGCTCTTTAATGCGTCACTTTATTAATTGACTCCCTTAGTGACGCATATGCTTATATCAATAATTAGCCCGTCACTCGTCTGAGTGACGTCCATTTATGCGTCACTTCCCTAAGTGACTCCCTTGTCTACACCGACACTTATACCGTCACTTCCTTAGTGACTCACCTAGGTTACCGTCACTATGCTAAATGACGCATACTTTTGTACCGACACTTCCTAAGTGTCGTATTTAATGACGCATAATTTGGCCACGTCACTTACACCAGTGATGCCTGATAGCGTCACTTACCCTAAGTGACGCTATACTTGATTTCTGATTTTTAAACACTGTTTCATGCGACACTTCCTAAGTGTCGATAGTGTTTATGCGTCACTTCCTAAGTGACGCCTGAATCAGAATTTAGTTTAATATGTGTGAATTTTTGTGCTAATTCTATAACGTTGTTTCTGGTTACTTTTCGGTCTTTTAGCTTACCGATGACAGCTCTGCAAAACTATTATCGCCATACCAACACTCGCCACAACATCATTGCGTTTCCGGAGTCCACGCATGCGAACTCAATCCCATTCCAAGCAATGATTGAGTTTTTACGCTGATCGAGGATTCACTACGCTATCACCGCATCCACTCCAGTGTACATGAATCAGATCAAGGAATTCTATGATCACGCCTTTATCAGAACACAAGGTGATGTGCTAAGAATTGTTTCCACTATGTTTGGCGAGGAGATTGAGATCACTGAGAATTCTGTTCGCCGAGTTTTCCAATTCAACGATACACATGCAATGCCAACTATGTTTGAAACAACCTTTACTTATGGTGGCCTTCAGTGGATGGGTTATCCTGCAAATCAGCTCTTCGACTTTCGAAAACAATATCTGTGCAGAGTTTGGAGATATCTATGCCATATTGTTATTGTCTGCTTATCTCCAAGGAAAGGTAGATATGATGTTGCAAGTCATTTGACTTTATCTTTGATGTTGGCACTGGTTTACAACAAGCCCTACAATTTCAGTGGATATATCTTCGGTAATATGGTTGAGAACATCCGAGCTGGGAAAGATAAATGGTTGCAGTATCCGAGGTTTGTGCAGCTACTGTTGAATGATTTGAATCTGGATATTGCTCCAGATCAGCGCTCGCTATTGGTTCCGACACCAATGCTCTTACGAGTCTTCAATGACTGTAAGTTAGCGCCAAAAGGTGAACAAGTTTTGGCAGATCTGGAGCTATTTGGGCACATAGTAAATGAAAACTATGTTGCGCCACCAAATGATGGGTTTGAGGATGTCGAGATCCCTCGGGTGAATGAGGATGATTTGGTCGATACAGAGGTAGCTCAGGATTTAGATGACATTGATCAGGTTGAGAATGTTGATGCCGATGATGATGATAGTGGACCCACACCACCCGAACCTGATGGGGATGTGCCTCCTCAAGAGGCTTTAGATGCAATCCACATGGTTGATCCGAAACGCTTTAAGCGTATTTTGAGAAGGATCTCTGAGGGCAGGGTTCACGTCTTGAGAAATTCAGGTAAGCGACTAGCTGGGTCCGCTCCCTCTTACGCTGACTTGCCCCACAAAAGGCGCCAGTGCACAGGGGTGGTGATTCAGGAACCTGGTCAGCGAACCACTCAGCAACAACAACAACAACCACCATCTCAGCCGCAACTTCATCTATTCAACAACTTTTTGCTCAGATCAAACAGATGAACAAACGTTTTGAAGATCAATCTGCGATTATTCAAGTTCAGGCTGCAGAGATAAAGGAATTAAAGTCCAAGGCTGATGAGGTTGATGACTTAAAGCTTCAAGTGACAAATCTACGGTCTAGGTTATTAGAGTTGGAGTCTGTTACAAGTGTTTCAGGGGAGGCTGGTCCAAGGACCTTGGAAACAAATGTAACACCTCCCCCAGAACCAGAAAATGTACAAGCTTCTTCTATCAATGAAAATGTATCTTTGGATTACTTTGTTGAGGTTCAAGGTCAACCGAGACCAATTGCGGTTGACTATTCATATGTAGATCTTACATTTCTTCAATGTAGGATGAATGAAAATACGTCAATACCTGAGGAAGAAGTGGTAAATGATCCAATGGCAGAGGATTGGTATTTTGAAGGGAACGATGACATTGAAGTTGAGGGGGAGGAACTCCAAAGTGATGAATGTTATGATGATGCTCCTATTATTGAATCTGATTCTTCAGAGGATGAAGCAGAAGCAGAAACCACTGAGCCTTCAGTCTCCCCTGCATAACAATCAACATCAAAACCTCAGTTAGTGTTTAAACCTAGAGTTGAGGTACCCGTTACTTGCCAATTTTACAAAGTCAGAACTGACTATACGGGTTTGATCAAAAGCTAGAAGTTCGATGAAAATAATTCTGTATTCATGATCAAAAGGAGTGATGGCATTCAGTAGTTCAACTTGAAGTTTTATCGAATAAGTACTCTGCCAAAATGTGAACTTCAAAGATTATCTCAGATACCCTTGATTAACCGCTCTCGAGATTCACGAGCAGATTTCTTCCAGGTTATCATTCGTCGGGAAATCAACAGCAAGAAGTACAATATGATTAAACCGACGCTGGGTATGAGATATAAGTTTAAAAAGAAGTTGGATCCGGTTACACGACAACCGATTGTAAGGATGATCTACCCACCAGCAAAATGCTTACAGAAGATACCTCTAGAGATCATTCCTTTGGATTTTTTGAATAGGTTGCTATATTGGGAATATGATGATATTACAGGAGAAATTGTGATCGTTTTTGTTCCTAATTTCGAACCGATTACGGATCCAGAGTCTTCACCAGATGCAGATTTGGGGGCTGAAGAGAAAACAGAATGGGATGTTGTACAGCCTAGGAAGAGGTCTATGTGGGGTCTGAAGAGAAACATATTTTGTGTATTTGACCCTTTGAGTTTGATCAATCTTTCTGAACAAGATATGAAGAAATTACATCAGAACAAGATTCAGTTCAAAGCAAAGGATAAAACTGAAGCCATTAAGTTTCAGAAGATTGTTGACATCTGCGTAGCCAATGGGATACACGCTGGTGGTGTATTCCTAGCTGGCTGGAAATAGTTTGAAGATTTGAAGACTTTTTGAAGACCAAGCTGCTGACAAGGGGGAGTTTGTTGGTACATTTAGTGTGTCAGTCAGTTGGTCTATTGAGTTGTAAGTGTCGTTGATTAATTGTAATAGAAAACTCATTTTTGTATTAGCGACACTTAGTTTGGTCTAGGCGACACTTGCCTTAGTGTCGCATAGCGACACTTAGGTTGTGTCGCATGAAGGCGGCCACATGTATCACTTAGGGAGTGTCGCATGTCTGCCGATTAGTATAAATATAAACCTATGGGTTTCAGGCTAGGGTTGACGAAACCCTAGCACCATTTGTTGAAATTGCATCTCTGTAATCAAGCTAATAGGTTACGTTCATCAATACAAACTCATATTCGTGATTTATATACGTGTTTCGGTTTGTGTTTACATTCGGTTAGTGTGATTGTTTGTTTCCGTCTTACAATCATTGTGATCAATCACTTAGATCCACAGCAAGGGACACTCACAATTATTATTATTATTATTATTATTATTATTATTATTATTATTATTATTATTATTTTGTAATTACAATAAACTAATACATCTTAGTTTATTTATTTTTATAGTAAACTAATACAACTTGTTTATCTTCAAAGTATTATATTGAGTTGTTCTATAATTAGTGTTCATTTTGACATTTAAACAAATTAAAAAAAATAATGGGTAGAGATAATATATAATCAATGAAAAATATAATTAGTAAATATTTTAAAAGTTATATACATAATTAAAGTGGACACGTTAAGCGATACTAAGAATTCAATGTGAATGTCTTATCTGATATGGAAAAATAGAATGTTTATTTTACAAATATATATTTTTAGATAAACATTGATGATACGTAGATTTACATGTACGAGATACGGGTCAAGAGTGATGACTTGGTACCGTACCTATAGGTTTACAATCCGGTATCACTATCTATAGGGAGGATTATTTAAGTAATAAGAGTGAGGTTTTTGAACGGGGATGGGAAAAAATAATTTCTCGGGTGACGATTCCCTATTGGTAACTCGCATTACATTTTGATGTAATCGATTTTACGCCACTAATCTCGATATAGGACCGAGTAATTTTGTGGTTTGGGGGAAGAGATGATATGTGAGGTTCTTCTTCCTCACATATGCTATCTTTGACGTGTCTTAATTGTGAGTGTGAGAGTGAGAGAGATGAGAATGAGATGAATCCTTTGAACAATTTTCATGCTCTATTTATAGTGGATGAATACGTATCTAATAGATTTCCTTCGAGCTGTAAGGATATATTCAGATCATATTTGGATTTCGTAATATCCTTTTTAGATCACGAATCAAGCTGTAAGATATTCTTTTTGGATTCATATTGAGCTGTAACGAATATAAAATATTCGTTTTAGATATTAATCGAGCTGTAAAATATTTCTTTTAGATTTATATCGATCTGTAAGGAATATAAAATATTCCTTTTAGATTTTTATCGAGCTGTAAAATATTCTTTTTAGATTTATATCGATCCGTAAGGAATACAAAATATTCCTTTTATATTTATATCGAGCTGTAAGGAATATATAAATTTACTTTTAGATCATATATAGATTTTGTAATATTCCTTTTAAATTGTATCCAATCTTAGCTGTATGGAATATATAATATTCCATTTAGATCATATAGATTTCGTGAATCTTCAAATAAGATTATATTCATTTGGAATCTTAATCTTTACAAATTTTAATTTTAGAAAATTTATGTACTTAAAGTTTATCTTATGAGATACCATATTAAGCCCCCTAGTTTATGTATGTTGAATATATATATACAACATATATAAACTTTAGCTTTAGGGTTTCTACATGTAATATACATTTCTATATTAGAAGTAGTCTTTGTTGTATGTGTTTTAGGGTCTTTTCTTTAATGTATAATTTTCTCAACGACCTTTATTCGTATATGTTATGCCATTGATAACATGTCATTTCGGTATTACCGAATTATAATATCCCTTTCAATGTTGAGTTGTTGATTTGAAGCTATTTTGTTTTGCTAGTTATTGAAGCTTTGCATCTATGCTATGCATAATTATACATCCTATTAGTATCGAGATAGTGTTGTTCAAAGCATCCATATTACAATTCACCTATCGCTTTGAGCGATGGTGTTTTATATCTTTTAGAGCATTCATGTTATATGTATTAAATCTGTGAGTTAGCCTTTTTTAGCTCATTATCCCATTTAATGGAATGACATTGAAACTTCGATATAGCTTTTTGTCATATTGCATTGCGCGGTGACGTGTCGCATCTTTTGAGCATACTCGTTACTTTGCATGATGAAATGTCACGTCTTTTGATATAGCTTTTAAGCCATTTAATAGTTAGAGAGCGGTCATGTCGCTTTACGTGATGATGTTCCGCGTCTTTTGAGCAGGCTTGCTGCTTTACGTGAGGAAATATCACGTCTTTTGATATTGTTTTTTATCCCTTTTAATGGTGGGAGAGCGGTCATGCCGCTTTGCGCGATGATGTATTTCGCGTCTTTTCAGTAGGCTTGCTGCTTTGCGTGATGCAATATCACGTCTTTGGATTTGTCGAGTCATTTTGCGTGATGGTGTTGCACGTTTTTTGGTACGGACTTGGAATTTTGCGTGATGACATCTCACGTCTTTGTTGTAAATTATACCGCTTTGCATGATGAAGTTTCATGACTTTGGACTAGTTTTACCATTTATGTGCGATGTGTTTTAAGTGGACTTTGTGCTTTATATGATAAAATATCATGTCTTTGGAGTGATATAACCTCTTTGTATCAATTGTAGATAAATCATGCTGCATTATAAAATATCATACTATTCCTGTAAAAATTACAAGACTTCGAATACAAGACTTTGTTTATCCATAGTTAGGTTCATGTGACATTTATAAAACAAAAATAATGACATGGTGATGCCCCCCCCCCCCCCCCCCCCCGACACACACACACACATATATATATATATATATAAACGGGTTAATAAGATCGATCCAATAGTAGTTGAAGTGTTAAATGACCATAGAATTGAATATAACAACCAGTTTTACTTGGTCATAAACCATTAATAGGTATATCATATTTTTGTTTTTGTGTTTTTGTCCACTTTCTAGGAATATTGAATCAATATTTTAACAAAAGAAACACTAGATGACTACTAATTTCTCACTTAATATTCCTTTGTTAGACTATTAATATAAAAAGATAATGATGTATATTGAATAAACATTTTTGTTCGGAGAAACACCGTGTCTTAAGAAAGTTAGGGTCGTGCTTCAAAATTTTGCAAGACCCATTTTGTTGGTGTCTTAACTATAAGACCACATTTCATTATAGTTACTACTCGAAACTTCCAAAAAATAGTTCATTAAGAGGATGGATATAAAATTAAAAATATGTGAGAACTGATTTTTATATATGAGTGGGTAATAAAGCGTACATATTACTTTTATATATAGTTTGTCATCTTACTTGAGTGCTTCAAGAGACTTCGGTTACCCTATGACATCTTCTCACTTCACACGAATCAAGAGTAAATTTGGTGTATGGATTGGTTATAATGTAGTTGTGAGCATACGAGGCAAGTGTATTGTACGGGTCCCAGGGATGGCGCCAAATGATGGTACGTAAATTTTCAGGTACGAGATACGGGTCAAGAGTGATGACTTGGTACCGAACTATACGTTTACAATCCGGTATCACTATCTATAGGGAGGATTATTTAAGTAACATGAGTGAGGTTTTTGAACGGGGATGGGAAGAATAATTTCTCGGGTGGCGATTCCCTATTGGTAACTCGCATTACATTTGTATGTAATCGGTTTTACACCACTAATCCTAATATAGGACCGAGTAACTTTGTGGTTTGGGGGAAGAGATGATATGTGAGGTTCTTCTTCCTCACATATGCTATCTCTGACGTTTCTTAATTGTGAGTGTGAGAGTGAGAGGGATGAGAATGAGATGAATCCTTTGAACAATTTTCATGCTCTATTTATAGTGGATGAATACGTATCTAATAGAATTTTCTTCGAGCTGTAAGGATATAGTCAGATCATATTTGGATTTCGTAATATCCTTTTTAGATCACGAATCAAGCTGTAAGATATTCTTTTTGGATTCATATTGAGCTGTAACGAATATAAAATATTCGTTTTAGATATTCACCGAGCTGTAAAATATTTCTTTTAGATTTATATCGATCCGTAAGGAATATAAAATATTCCTTTTAGATTTTCATCGAGCTATAAAATATTCTTTTTAGATTTTAATCGATCCGTAAGGAATATAAAATATTCCTTTTATATTTATATCGAGCTGTAAGGAATATATAATATTACTTTTAGATCATATAGATTTCGTATTTTTTTAAAAAAATTGTATCCAATGTTAGCTGTGTGGAATATATAATATTCCATTTAGATCGTAGATAGATTTTGCGAATCTTCAAATAAGATTATATTCCTTTAGAATCTTTGATCTTTACAAATTTTAATTTTTAGACATTTCATGTACTTAAAGTTTATCTTATGAGATACCCTATTAAACATAAAAATGCTAACACAAACGTTTAATTAAAGTTAAAGTGTACAAAATAACTAGTGAGCTTCTATTAGAGGCCAATAGCTTAAGTTTTTTTTTTTTTTTTTTTTTTTGGTGTGTAGCAAAAGTAGCTAGAGTTTAAATATATGAATTGATAAAAAAGAACAAAAAAATTATTATATTAGAGATATTTATATAATTTATTCTTTTATATCCGCTTCAATCTTATTTTTATAAGCTACTTATTTAAAAAAAAAACTAATTTTTTTAATAACTATTAAATTTTTGTTAACGTAGCGTTTTGAAAAAAGTAATAATAAATTTAAGATGGTGTAAGCTACAAACAAATGAACAATACAATGACTATGTGTAATTTAATTTTGAGAAAATTACATTGCTCGTTCATGTGGTTTGCACATTATTACAAAGCCAATCCCTAGGTCATGTATTCCTCGGACACAGTCACTTGACCTGGAATTTTGTATCACTCCAAGTCGCTACGTCAAACGGGCGTTTAATATGGCCATTATCTCAGCCCACGTGAGTTGCACATTGCCTCGTGAGTTGCACATGAATACCCGACCTGGGGACCGGCAATAACTTGCTTAATTTACTCTTTAATTTTTCTAGATTTTTAGCGAGGGTGACATTTCTCAAAATAAAAATCAACTAATAAAAGATATATAGCGTTTGCATTCTGTTTGATCTCCGGTGACGACGACGGCGCCACCGCCACCATAACTGCCTCATCATGGCTGCGCTAATCCGCAGAGCCGCTTCAAGCCTCAGCTCCACCTCCAAAAACCGTCACATATTTTCACTTGCGGCGCATCACTTGGAAGAGACCGGTTTATATGGATGCAATCATCTGAAAAACCCTAAAGGCTTTCAACGTATCGTAGATGACGCCATTGAAAGGTAAAAATAAAGTGAATTCAATTCAATAATATATGAATTTAACAGCAAAAATTAAACTTATACATCTCTTTTATGCCATGTTATGTATTTTAAATTGAAATTATTATATATGTGTGTGCTATTTGACAGGTCTAATGAGCTTGTTGGATTCATATCTTCAATGCCTCCATCTTCTGAAATTATCAACGCCATGGATGAAATATCAAACACTGTAAGTATAACCAACTGCTCAATGCAACCATATTACGATTTCTATTTGCAAATTTATACATACATATGTGTGCGTATATATATTCATTATATATGTGTGATATTTTATCAAATGTTATTCGTTTTAAGGAGAATTTATGTTTAGTTTTTACTTCTTGTTGACTTGAGTTAATGAATAATGATATAGGTATGTCAAGTTGTGGATTCTGCTGAACTTTGTAGAAATACACATCCAGACAGGTTTTTCGGTTTACTTTATCTTGATTTGAGTACATGTTTAAGCAGTTGTGTTGGCATCCTTGTCTTTTTGTTTGATTTGATAGATATTGAGTTGGAATGCAGGGAATTTGTTGATGAGGCATTAAAGGCGTCGATGAGGATTAACGAATATCTACATGTGAGGTGACAAGTTAGATAATTGGTGTGGTTCTGTTTGATTAATGCTAGATTAGGAAGGTTGAATCCTTGATGGACCACTTTAGTTATGATATGATGGATGATTGTTCTGTTTTAGGAACATTTTGATGTCATTTACTGGTCACTTTAAATGATTTGTTGTATGCATGATCATTGGCATACAGTATCTTAATACCAATATTACTCTCTACGATGCGGTGCTGAAAGCTGACAAAGATCAGACTTTGACAAGTGAGGAAGCTAAAAGAGTTGCTCGTGACCTGCGCATTGATTTTGAGAAGGGTGGAATTCATCTATGTGAAGGTCTTTTGGTTCACTCTGCTCTATAATAATATGTTTGTCAAGTATATGTATTGACTACTGATCATTGTATGACTTAAACAGAAAAGAAAGATCGAATGAGTCAGCTAAATGTTGAAATCGCTAAATGCTGTGCACTGTAAGTTAATGTAAGCCATAGTGCCTTATTTTCATAATTGCGTTCAATGCTTCTTGGTTGACTAGTCATTTATATCAGGTACAATGAGAATATAGCCAAGGAGCCAGGTCACCTGGATGTATACCCATCATCACGTATTCCGAAGAAGCTGCACCATCTAGTTAAACCTGTTAATCGTTCTACTTCATCAGGTTCAAGAGTAAACATCAGAGAAAAAGGGTTCCGAATAGTAACCGAACCAAGCACTGTGTCTGCAGTTTTGCAATGGACATCTGATGATGAGGTTGAGTATAACTACTTCCGGTAGAAATGTTCCCACAGTATTAATTTTGAAATAAAGAAAAGTGAAGCACAGTAACTAACAAGTTTGGAATAGAAGCTCTGTTAAATTTAATATTATCTTCTGGAAAAGTTAAAGGTCGATATCGAAAAGGATTGGAACTTTTAGTTTACTCCGTTTAAGATGTGTCACATTGATTATAATCCTTACAATTTTACAATCAGTCAACATATTGAATTATTAAGTTTCCAAACAGTAGGATTTGGGGTTTTGAAAGAAACAAACTATCATAGCTGCATGATGTTATTAAAAGAATGAGCTCGACCAAATGGTCCAGGCATGCTGTTATTCTTGCATGTATATTTCCACAGTTCGTCCATAATTTCATTACAAAGTATACTGCTGTTTTTCCAAAAATGATGGTTGTTTGCTTGCCAAAAGCCACGTATGATGGTTGAAAAACTTGAGTACGTTTACCATATCACATTCGCTGTTTCTTAGGTGGATGTGTTTTTTCATTTGTATATTTTAATTTTATCCAGGTAAGAAAAATGACATATATCAAAAGCAACTCCGTACCACGTGCAAATCTTGCTGTTCTTGATAAGCTAATCGCTGCACGTCATGAAATATCGGAGGTTTGTCCTTGTCATTACTTCTCCTTTCCGAAAAGTACTTCTCAACACTGTATACATCAAAGTATCAAACAACTTGTTTTATATATATATATATATATATATATAATATGTCCTGGAAAGATAATTTCTGCAAGTGTCCCATTAGAAACATAAAATGGAATAAATTGCTTTCATGTCATTTGATGTTGTGCATTTTATATAATTAATGAGCAGAACTCGTGAGCACAAACATAATCTTATAGATCATTTGCCATCTATGGCGTGCATGATAGACATGTGATATGTGGTACTTGCTTCCTGTGAGAAAAGCTTTTGACCAACCATTTGGCTTTTCTAAATGCATGCAGATAATGGGGTATAGATCTTATGTTGACTATGCTTTGCATTCAAATATGGCTTCTTCACCAGATGTTGCATCGTCCTTTCTAGTTGAGCTGAGTAAAACTGTACAGTCGAAGGCAGCTGAGGTACTATTATTAAAAGATTCTTCTTGGCTTCTTGCAATGGGTTCCAGTTAGTAATGACAATTTGGACTCGTTACTTAAATGGTTCGATTTGGGTTATAGTTTTCTTTCTTTCTTTGTTTTCTTCTTTACTTTTTTTCTTTAACGGGTTTGATGGGTAGAGTTGGAAAATGAAGTTATAATGCAAATGGGTTGTACTGTTGAAGGTCGACAAGTCATCTAAAGTGGATCTGATATTTATAAAACCTCATAAATCATTTTGTTGTAATGTTCTTTAATGATAGTTAATACATTAGTTATATATATGTATTATTCACTAAAAAGAGACAAATAGTATTCGTGTGTCAGCCAACTAGACCCGTTTTACCCTTACTGAAAGTATACCTGTACTGACCCAAACCCATTTTTGAGTTATTACCCATCCCGCCTGACGCACCACCCTTGTTGCCATCTATACTTCCCGCTGCCATTTTGATACGACTGGTTATTAATTAGGAAATATAGGTGTTTATAATTATGAGATAAGTCTTGATAACTTAGTGAAGTTATAATAGTATTTACTACTAGTAGTGTTAGTATTATGTTAAGTATAGCATATCATATTATAGTAAGTTTAGGATAACCAATAGTACAGATAGCGCTCTAGGGTTGTTTTTTGATTGGTGATGTTATATCGTTGGGAGTGTTGGTTTACCCCTCAAAAGTTGCTTAATCTATTCTTTTCTCTCTTTTGTTCGTTATTATCACAACACCATAGTTGGGTTTGTATCATATTTTGTACTTACATTATTATTGATATGATAGGAATTTGAGTCTATCCGTGACTTCAAAAGGAGAAAAACTGGCCAACAAGATATAGCATTAGAGCCATGGGATGAAGCATACTTCACTAGATCAATGAAATCATCTGCTTACAACTTGGATTTCTCAGTATGTTATCATTTGCTTCTCTCTTTTTTTCTTTATATCTAAAGCCATTAATTGGTGTTTTTGTGTTTATTACCCCCTTAGCGGATAACAATTTTCATTATATCCTTACTCAGGCTGTCGCTTCATATTTTTCCTTATCACAATGTATCGAGGGTCTTAAAGTTCTGGTCGAGTCATTGTTCGGCATGAAATTTGTTAACGTTCCTATTGCACCCGGTGAATCATGGCATCCAGATGTTTTGAAGATGGCCCTTCATCATCCTAATGAGGTGCACTTATACTTTCACATAGATTCCTGATTTAGTTGCTTGAATATTATCATATATTCCTATTATATTATTTTCTATAATGTATCACGGAATATTTTTTCGGAAATTGTAGTCCTTATACTGATCCTTGTGGCTGGTATAATAATCGATCACTTCCATATGACACATATAAGCTTATTTTGTCAACTTGCAACTATATAGAGTTGCTCTTAAATCGTTCGGACTGCAAAACTGAGGAATCGAACAGCTGGTAGTGGCTATGTTCGGGTTGGTTCTAAAAAATAATATTAAAAGTTCAGGAGTTTTCGAGATCAGTCATCACTAAGGAAATGGGAATGAACCGGTTTTTTCTAGTAATTTAGGGTGCGTTTAGCTACAGAAAACTCCCCACTTTTTCAGAAAAATTCTCTAAGAAAATAAGAAAATTAGAAAACGTGTTCAAATTTGAGTTTTCTAAAAAACTTTTCTAAGAAAAGGAAAATCCTTGTTTTCCTTTTTATAACTACAGTTGAAAACTACTTTTGATGTTTTTTCATCTCTACTCTTCCTTGGAAAAGGAAAACTCCACCCCTTGCAACTAAACATGTTTTCTAGATTTTCCATGCTTTTCTAGAGAGGTAAAACACTTCTCATTCTCTAGAGGAATGAAAAAAGAAAAATGGAGAAGTTTTTCTGTAACTAACGCACCCTTAGTTTTGCAAACTTTGGAATGGTGTCATTTATAACCTGATTTGATTTACTCTTTGTTTGGGACTGCACCGTTTCTAATCCGTTAGTTTTCTTGGAGTTGTCCTGATGAATACCCCAAGTATATAGAAACATAGAATGTCTTAGTTTCTTCTTTCCCTTATTGAATTTCTGTATTACCTTTCAGGGTGATTTGGGGTATATATACCTTGATCTGAATTCTAGACTGGGAAAATATCCTGGTTGCGCTCACTTTGCTATAAGAGGAGGGCGCAGAGTTTCCAAAACAGAATACCAGCTACCAGTATGTTGTTTTTTTGCTCATTAATTAATATTATTTACTCATAAATAAACGTGTACAGCATAAGCCACTGATTTTGATAGGATAATAACTAGAGAGCTACTCATGTATGTATACATATATGTGTAATAAAAGAGAAGGGAAACTAGCCTTTCATTGAAACATGGGCAGGTTCAATTCAAACTGGGTCATTAATAGTACAGAGCAACAGACCACCTGGCTTGGCCTGCCAATAATTATTGTCCTCTCTTTAATAATGAGTTTGATAAATGATTGATCTGTTTAGTACACTTGTAAAGACTTACAATAATAATTTATTACAATAATGTTGATAAATCGAATTTGAGGCACTATGAAATTTTGAATACGCTTTGCACTGGTTGTGACCTGCTTTCCTTAAGCAGCTATTTATTTGTTTTTGTTTTTTTTTTATATTCTTCAAAAATGTGCCTCTTCGACCAAGATCCATTGTATGCCCCTAATTGACCCACAAAGTTACCACCTCTAGTAGTTTCCTTTCTAGCTGCTGAACGATTGTTAAAGTTTATATATGTTGGTTTGGTTAGTTGTACGCCCTTAACGAGAAAGACACTTCTTTTTTACTTATTATACGCAGGTCATAGCTCTTGTTTGCAATTTCTCAAAATTACACAATTCAGCAGTTGTGAAGCTTAATCACTCCGATGTGAATACCCTTTTTCATGAATTTGGACATGCACTTCATTCATTGCTTTCACGAACAGTATGTGCACCTTGATCCTCTTGCAAAACATCACTTTTTAAATATCCTATTGTGATTCTCATCTGCAAGTTTGCAGGATTATCAACATTTTTCAGGTACCAGAGTAGCTTTTGACATGGCTGAAACTCCTTCAAACCTATTTGAGTAAGTACCAAGTAGACTACTTTAAAAAATTACTCATGATGGCACTAGAATTTTAGAATTTCATTTCCGGATGCTTCAAACTGTTTGATAGTTCCATTGTGCAAGGAATAGTGCACGTGTATTGGGGTGTTTGGGTTTGCATTTGAAGCTGATCATGTGATGTTTCATAATCAGAATTAGCTTTGGTTGTACTTATGCTATTGAAGCTGTAACAATCGTATAAGTATATGTTTGAATGTTTGGCAAATCTGATTATTTAATAAATTAATAGATATAATGACAAAAAAAGACAATCTTGAAGACACCTTTTGTGATATGTGATTGAAAGCCTCTTAAACTAAAGCTATAAAAGAATTGGCAATTCTGTTTTTCTACCTTAAATACTACATTCTGTTTGCAGCTAGTATGAAACCAATTATCCAGACCTTGATTATCTGACTTTAATAATCAGCTTCAAAAAGTAATCTCAAACACCTTCTGTGAATTGTGTGATATGATATTGGAATTACTGCTAATTATTTCGTTGATCTTTCTTTTGTTTTGGTTAACATTTAGGTACTATGCATGGGATTATCGAGTCCTGAAGACATTTGCCAGGCATTATTCAACCGGTGATATAATTCCTGAGAAACTTGTTGAGTCAATGCAGGGAGCCAAAAAGATGTTTGCAGCAATGGAATTGCAGCAGCAGGTCTAAACTTTATAGCATACTTTTCTTTACCTCGTGAAGCCACAAATGAAATTTCCATTGTGATAACATTGGATGAATTTGTAGATAAAGGTACTCCTGAATCCTGATATATGTTTATGACAGATATTCTATGCATCGGTCGACCAAAAGCTATATGGTGCGCAGACATTGTCACCAATTGATACCACCTCAGTTGTTGCGGATTTGAGAAAACAGCATACCAATTGGAAACATGTAGACGGTACACATTGGCAAACTCGATTCAGCCACCTACTATATTATGGTGCAGGTGCATTTCTTCTCAGTGATTAAGGCTTCATATATGTTGTTACTTTTGGCTCTTTCTGAGCAACCTATCATTTAATTTTATGAAGTTATGAGAGTTTCTTCAATGGTGCATCCTGTGCAGTAAAGCAATGATTTCTTTGATCATCTAGAGCCTTTGGCCTGTCACCTTTCACTGTCATGGGTAGGCAATAGCTGCTATCAATATAAATTAGCAAAATGTTTTGTTTCTTAACCACATATGTGTAGACTGACTCAATCCATATTATTTAAAAAAGCTACAACACCAATAGAATGATTAACCCTACTTATGTGGTATTTCATGTCCCTCGGTCTCTCCCAGTTTGAAAAGAAACAAAATTCTGTCAATTCCTGCTGTAAGTTGGCCTGCTTTCAACCAATCACTTTGTTCTCTTGATCAAATATACTCTCCTTTTTTCATTATATCGATATAGTTCTACTCTACACAAGCCATCAAGTGAGCTTTCATGAGAATTAAACAAGACAAAACACATTCATTTTCTGGAGGTTTTCTCTGGGTTCTCAATTTTCACTCGACAAATCCACTGTAAAGATGTCCTTGCTTAATGAACCAACTGCCCAAACAGCTGTGCCGTTGAACATTTCATTAATTTGAATTTTGTAGGTTATTATAGCTACTTGTATGCCAAGTGCTTCGCGTCAACTATCTGGGAAAGAGTATGCAAGGACGACCCACTATCATTAGAGACAGGTACTGCTATCAGAACAAAATTCCTGCAGCATGGGGGAGCCAAAGATCCTGCACTATTACTTAATGATCTTGCTGGAGATGGAATTACAAGGTATCAAAATGGAGGTATAGTTCCTGATATTACAAGCCTTTGTAATGAAATGAACTTGAGGAAGTGATAGAAGAATACAATTAGTAAACGATGTCAGAATAGAGCAATAAATCTAACAAATTAGAGTGAGCCGGGTTAGCAGGTGCAAACAGTAATGTTGAATAACCGCTTTGCCCCCTTCCCCACCCTTTTTAAAATTATTTGCAAGATTAGATCTGCCAGAAAAGCAAGCTCCCCTCGGGTCCGTCATATGTGTTAAGGCTAACCTGATTGGTTCCAGAGCCAGTAGGGTTATTATTTCTGGTACTGTTTGGTTAGATGTAGTTTAAGCTATAGCAGTTGTACCCATTTATAAGACAGTATTTGTTGTGTTGCGCAGTTGTTCGTTTACCTTTCTTTTGTAATACTCGAGTGTCATATGAACCTTTTATATAGTTTCAGTTTTGTTAAGATTACTGCTTTTGCTTTGGTCAAATCTGTGTTTCAAAATTGTGTTTGTGACGTTAACAGGCAATGGATCTATCCACAGACATAGGGTGAACATCTTTCAGTACCTTTGTGCCGCACAGCATAACACAACTTTGGTCAACCTTTCTTGACCAAAGATGAACTTAATAAATTTATTGATACGTAAATGTGTCAATTCGAGTTATACTTTATCACTAATGGATCATCAAATAAGTATGTCAAGAGTATCTTACATTGAAAGTAGAAGATAGAACCCTCATGTTATTCATCTCCTACCCTTATTTAGAAACACGATGGAAAAAATCATTTATATAAAAACAGTGTATGAGTATTGGGCATAACATTCATGCTGTTGATAGCACATAACATCCATGCTGTTAATACTTAATAGCACAAAGCCAAAGCCCAAGCCCTTCAGCAAGTAATGTAAGTTTCATTGTTTTCACTTTTAACCCTCAACTTTACAGAGACACAAATGACCCCTTATTTATAACTAAGGGCAAGAAATTATTCATGCAATTTGCTACACTGAATAAAGGAAAGTGATTAGTAGACCTAAACTTGTTGGCCTAAAAGTTTGATCAGTAGATTCGGAAAATTAATCGGATAAAATTAAGAGAGAAAAATTCAAACAATAAGAAGATTAGATCTAGTTTTAGGTTTACGTAAGTAAGCCTATTAGTATTGCTCCGGAATAAAACAGCACCAAATATTCACTTGCTATTATATGTGCACATTGCTATTTCTCATGTCAATTTTTTGCTTATACGGCATAATTAGAAATTTCCTTTCTCCAAAACTACATAGCTACCACACTCAGATTTACAAGAATGGACCTTTTAGCTACCCAATTATATAGCAAGACATGACACTTGCATTGTTTTGCTATGATTTTGGAACACCCTTGTTCACTTGATGTGTTTTCATTGGTCACACTCAGGCTGCCATTCCGCTTCCATCTTTGACTGTTGTTTTCAAGGTATCATGTCTGCTTTCGATATTGACCACCCATTCTCGAATGATAGAGTTGACTTCCTCTGGTACCTCATCATGGGGGCAGTGGCCTGAGATTGGACCATTTAAGACAAAGTAAGTCCGATAACTTATGTTCTAGATGTGGCAATATGGGTGGTCAACCAGGTTGAGTAAAGTGTCGAATGGATATTTTGGTGTGGGTTGGCCCCAAACTGTTCCCATTTTTTTAGATCTTAATATATTTAATTAGTGAGTTAACTATTATAATAGATATTAAGGAGTATAATATTTCAGAATTAATCTAATTTTCATATGAAGCGAGTTAGGAGGTTGCATGCACTTAACATATGGCTTTGGGAAGCGTTTGACCCATATCCATGTAGCTATAGTTATCATTTTACCTATTAAAGCTAACCTAAATAAATGGCTTGAAAATTTCAGCTTGTAAACATATCAGTTGTAACAGAGCAATAGAATTACCTGCATCCAGCTCCTTGATTACAATTTCTTTGAAATGTTTCTTGACCACACTCACTTTCGTCCTGGAGTCGGAGATTGGGTCTTTCATGCCCTGATTACACATGAAAAATTTACAGGGTATCAATTTTTCATGTAGTGTAGATAAAGAGCAACAATCCTTTGCCCATCACATATATTAAAGGTCTTACCTGGATGATAAGGACCTTATTCTTAAATCCTTTGAGAAGATAGTTGAGAGGAATTGAAGGATCAAACGTGAAGATGCTTTCGAGAACCACCAGCACACCAGGATCATATGACTAATGCTCATTAAGGAATACAAAATTTACACGGTTCACATGAGTTCATTTTAAATGTTATATTCTTGAGCAAATATATTTTTAAACCTCACACGCATCACAGGAACATGTGTAGATGTCTATAATTTGTTAAAAAAGTCGCAACATAAAGAAAAGTTATAAACTCGTATATCAGATCGAATGCGTTGAGGCCTTAAAAGGATACTGCCCGTACCATCTCATTGAGGAGCCCTTCGTCAGCACGGCCTGTTCTCTGCAGAGATTTATGTACTTATTTAACAAGTATAACATAATGCAGAAAGTTTCAGATGGATACTATGACAAGTATATTGACAGATAGTTACAGTTGGGTAGCAACGCTTCACCAAGTTCCTAAAGCTCAGCCTCAGGTAGAACGAAAGCCCCCTGGCACCTAACCATGCAATTCCTGTAGTTTTCCTTTCCTGAAACATAGATCCTATATATTCTCAAAATGGAAATCCCAAAAAATAATAATAATAGTAATAGACAGAGTGCCAAATGATGTCATCTGTAGAAAGTCTAATATGATCAAGAGGGTCACAGTAGGTCATAATTAGAGGATATTAATGTGTTTCAATAAACAGATATAAGGGGTATTAAACTTATGTGCTTGCTAATACACTTTTTGGTCACTTTCAACCTATTTGAATAAATCATTTCACTACATTTACAAAGTTTACCCATGTTGACCAGTTAGGTTAAAATATAACCCAGGTAAACCAGTGTCTTCTTAAATGGGTCGAAATTAAATATAGATGTTGAAGTTAAATTTGGTATCATTTATCTTAAAAGTCACATTCTTTTCCCAAAGAGAAAAAAATGTTCTATTATCCTTCTAAGCGTTCTTACCTTAGAGGAAGGTACAGAGGAATATCCTGGAATGTAATGGCCTGCGCTGTTCAAGAGCACGACAGACCTAGCTAAAGCAGGCCACAAGCCAGCAACAATAGATACAAAATAGCCTGGAGACAGCAATTTGAGAGTAAATTAAAAATAGTTACTGGCCATCTTACTATCCAGACACATAGTTTCATAAACTAACAAGTTTAGAGGTAGAGTGGTCTATAATTAAAAGATTAGAACAAACCTCCAAACGAGTTCCCAACAAGATGAACAGGTTCCCCAACAACATCCACTATGAAATTTCTTAATAACTCAGCCCACATTAGTTCTGTGTATACAATATTTGGTTTCTCTGACCTGCCAAATCCTACAAGTGTGATGGCCCAAACACGGTTACCATCTTTAACTATGTCATTTATATTGTCACGGTAATGCTCCAAAAAAGCACCGAAACCATGTACAAGAAGGATAGCAGGACCTTCACAACCCATAACAGCATACTGAAAATACAAGGAAATTACATATCTTCAATGAAATCAGAAGTTGGAATTGGTTCTTCTCCCTAGAAACATTGTCACATTAGTTTTCAATACTAACCTGTATCAGATGACCTTTCCACCTCCAGTACCGAGTAGAATATCTATTTGTGGAATCCACTTGACTTCTTATAGCCAAAACACGATACCACTGTCACACACAAAAATCAGTAAACAAAATATATAACAGGTGGAGTAACATTCTCTCGACCCTCACGGCCTCCTCCATCCACCCATCATGAAAATAAGAAGTATTAGAGGTGGTTATTTACTGTTTATACAAATGGGTATCAAATGGATGGAACCGGTCAAAGGGGGTTGAAAGTAATCCAAAATGTATTCAAAAGCATAAAACATTCTAAATAACCTTATAAAAATAAATTATTACTGCAATAATCTATAATCATAATGAACACACTAATTACACACACACACACACGGTAGAGCTTCCTAATTGGCCCAACCCAACCTGTTTTAACTTTTAACATCTACAAAATTATTCGTTTTGACCCAAACCTGTAGTGACCCGTTTCCCAGGCCACCCAATTTGTCACCCAGTCTCGGAAAAGAGAGAGGGGTTGTCGCAACTCGCAAGTTGGCAGTTGATGATAATATCAAATTGTGTGTTGCCAATAGGGCTGTAAAAGAGCCGAGCCGATCCCGAGCTTGCCTAGGCTCGAGCTCGGCTCGTTTGAAATTCACTGAGCTCGAGCTCAGCTCGTTTTGAGCCTATTATATAAAGCTCGAGCTCGGCTCGTTTTATATTATATAAGCTCGACTCGAGCCGAGCTCGTTTATTCTGTAATAATATTTGTATAATCATTATTTTATTAATATATAACATTTTTTTAACTTGTTTGTCTAATTTTTAGCTATATATAATACGATTTACCGTTATTCTTTAAATATAATATCGGTAGATTAATACTATTATATAATCAAGTATTATATTTTTATATAAAGATTTATTAATGTATATAAATGAAAAGCTCGTATAGGCTCGCGAGCTTGTTCGAGCTTGATATAAAAAGCTCGAGCTCGTTTATTAAACGAGCTCAAAATTATGTTCAACCTCGGGCTCGAGCTCGTTTAGGCTCGGCTCGAATCGAGTTTTTAATGAGTTGAAGTGTTGAACTCGAGTAGCTCGCGAGCTGTATCGACTCATTTACACCCCTAGTTGCCAATATGGAAAAGCACACCTCTCTTGAGCAAACATGGTCAGCTGTTGCAGCTATCGTGGCAGCTGAGTAGCCAAAAGGTGACAGAAATCCACCATTTCGGTCTTTTTCATATTTTAGGGTCTCGTAATATACTCTCCTTCGGGAAACAATTCCAAGCTGAAGGGCAGGTCCAAAAAGAATACCAAATGAAGCTCCTTCTCGGGTTTCAGCATTACGTAATCTTTCATGCACCCTACAAATAATAGCACCCAAAAGGAAACTTTATTCAGTCACAAAAAGCATAAGAAGTAATGCATGCATACAAATATCAAGACTTGTAATCAGAAAACCACATGAAGTACGTACTCCTGCCAATCATCCCGTGTAGTACCCTCTAAATATTTCAAATATGCAGCCAATGCATTAAGCACATCACCAGTTCCACCTCCAACAAAACTTCCTTGTTTAGTTATAAATGCTGTTTTTTTCAATCTCTTCTTCTTAATCTGAGAAGTAACAGAATTTAAATTGCTTTGACTATTGGTCACACCATTTGAAATATTATTCCTAGCACTCTGCAATACATATTCAGCAGAACTGTTCTTGATTGAACTCCAACTATCTTTTGATTTACATGGATTCTCATCCATGAATTCCTTTAAATCATCAAGTGTCGGCATAGGACCTGGATCATAAAACAGATATCAATTTTAATGTCAAAACCACATATAAGATTCAACTAACTTACCCCAAGTTAAATCTGTTGCTACGCCTGGTAATTTTGGGGCTGAAAGAGGTGAATGCACTTGCAGTTTTAACCGTTGAAATTCATCATATGACAATGGAAGGTCCATCATATTCTAGAAAAATTAGATACATCAGCATTATAAAAAATACAATCAAACACTAATTACCAAAAATATACCTTTATATCATAAAAAGCAGTGCTCCATAAAGATATTTTGGGGCCGTCTTCTTCAAAAATTCTGTCTCCCATTTTTTCTTTAACGTTCTCAATCACCAACCGTAAGTCATATTCCACCTCTTCTTGCGTGTAAATCTTGGAAACTCTGACCTGTTCCAACCCTAGGTGATAAATTATTTATGTGTCATTTAGATATCCGAAACTTCCATCTTTCAAGTTCAGTTGTATGAGAAAAATGTAATGATGGACACTTGGCAAGTGTTAATATACCTACAAATATCAACATCACATACACATACGTTTTTGCCCAAGTGTCCATTAAGATAATGTGTAGGAAACTATTTAGGAATCTTATGGTAAGGAAAACCACAAGGTAACAACCTCTTTTACAAGATCTTGAATAACAGATTCCGTCCTTCCCAACCTGATCATCAGATCAGATCCCAAATCCTTCAACGACTCCCTCAAATCCTTCACAGCAAAGAGAAGCAGCTCAAGCATTTCCTCAGTGAAATCTGCAGCGATACAAATACAATGAGAATCGATGCATCAACACAGAATTTCTATCACCTCGACTAGACAACTACTTTGTTCCCTCCACACTCTATAATTCCACTCTGTTTTTTTTTGCCAATTATTGCTACAACAATTAAAATGCATTCTCTTAATGACCTAATGTACAAAGAAAAAGATTTTAACATTTCAAAATACACAAACTACTTGGAAGAATAGTCCAATTTGGTAATTACACTTTCAGTTTATGTCATTACAGTTATGCTAACGAACTACTCTGACAACCGACGCTTCTAGTTTTATTTTTATTCTTAGTAATGCACTTACACACTTACACTACTATTTTTCATTAGCTCATTACATTCCAATACCTTAATCCAGTGTAATTAATAACAGCTTGTTACATATAAAACTACTTAAAAAAACTTACGGCGAAGAATCCGGTGATCGAAAACATAAAGAGGAATAAGCGTTGAATGTTGCGATGATGCAGAAATTAAACCTAGATGATCATCTACACGAAGATCATTTTTGTACCAAACGACCGCAGCGCCACCACCGGTAGTGATTGAATTTGAATTCGAACATTTGACGGTGGCCGGAGATGTACGTCGGACGGAAGTGATGTAAACTGAGCTACGCGGTGACGATAAAATAGTTGGAATGCGCGGGAAAACAAGAACGGCCATGGAGCTCAGATTTTCATGAAATGGATATTGTTGTTGGACATGTAGTTCAGTGTTCTAGGGCTTGAGAGTGCTTCACACTACTTTGTGGTTGTAAAAAAGTTTCAATTTCAAATCAGTCTTAATTCTTAAACCATTTTTCTAATGACTTTATCATTATTAGAAGGGGGCACTCGGGGCAATCGCCCCATAGAATTCAAAATTTATTGTAGAAAATAATTTTTTAAAGTAATTAGTGAGAAAGAAAAAAAAAAATTACCCCTTTTATTCTAAAAATTCCTAGCTCCGCCCTTAATTATTAGTTTAAAATTTTAAGTATAGTTACTTAACTTGTGATATAAGATAATCACTTTAGTCTAATTACAATTTACTAAAATACGATCAATGATTGGCTTTGATCCGTAATAATTAATCCTTTTAACATTCTTTAGCAGGAGTCGATGTTATTTTATTGTTATCATTTTAAACTATAAATTGCTATTTATAATTGATTCGATGTCACTTTCATCGACAGTAGAGTTATAGGAAAAGTTCTCAACATCCAGTTGTGAATTGAGTTGATAATCTTAGATGGTCAGTCTTACAATCTTAAATCTTAAAAGACACTAAAATTATCTATTTACTCCTCTTAATCTCGTAAATATAAATTACTTAACTTACAAAAGCTTTTATGTTAAATATAATTCAATGCACGTTTATTATTGTAATAACCAGATAATTTTAAACAAATAGAACATTATCTACAATCTAAGAACGTAATATTATATATCACAATAATATAATATAATGATAATGATGACATGATGTTTAGTCTACATACTATCACGCATGATTATAAGAAAAAAAATTGATTGTTACCGCCACAATACATGAGTAATGTGCTAGTTTTAGTAAAATTTAATCACTTTAGCTTATTGTATTACTTTTTTTTAAAAGGTTTGTGACTTTTATCCATAATTAATTACGTTTTATTTTCTAGTTAGATTTAAAAAAGGGTAGTGACTTGTACACTAATATAACTGATATGCACATTATAAATATGCATAGAAAGTGTTTTACTATGTGCATGAAGATGATGCACTGGTTTACACATTATTTTTTATATTGTACAAATCATTATTATTTCAATAATAATTTCTATGCTTCAAACTCTTAGCACTAAGTAAGAATGAAATTTCCTGACTAAAGATTACTCATCTCTAAGTTCGAATGAGGGTTTGTCAAGAGCATTATGACATTAGATTAATAATAATAATAATAATAATAATAATAATAATAATAATAATAATAATAATTATTATTATTATTATTATTATTATTATTATTATTACTATTATTATAAATTATATTCACTTAATCTCCTTTTAAGTGTCTCATTATCATTTTGGATTATCTCATTATTAATTTTAATTTTAAAATTTAATCAATGAAAAAGATTTTGATGTGTAAATATTATACTTATTAATGAAGGTATACTTAGTGAAGAATCTCAAAATTGTGTGTCAAATCAAAGTAGAATTAAGGGAGTAATAGTCTATTGCACGGAGGGAGTTATAAATAATACTCTATTGAGATTTCATTTCAAGGACGCTATCATTTTCTATATATTTTTATATAAATCATTTGAATAATGTTTTATTTTTCTAGCCAACTTTTCAGAGTTTGAATATGTACTTTACGATAGGAAAAAAAAGGTTAATTTAGTAATTTACAAAAGGTCTTAGGATCAATTTGTAATTTGTGCAAATACGAAAAGAAAGAAGCTAAAAAGTTATGATACATAGGAGATGAATCGAACCGCTGACATTTAGATTCAGAAGAAAAAAAACATAAAACAAAAGTTGACCACTAAGCCAAATTCAACTTCTATTTATTTAGGGTGGTGTTTTATACACCACTAAAATTTTACCATACACCACTAATGTGTTGTACTGTACAATGTATAACATGCTGATGCATATTAGTGGTGTATGACTAAATTTTAGTGGTGTCCAAATCACTACCCATTAATTTAAGGTGCTTTATCATATCTTATCTTATCATATTAATATATAAGGTAGTTCCTATTAAAGTTTCTACTTAACATTTGAAAGTCAAGGTGGTTCAATTGACCTAGGTACTAACATTGTGAATCCGCCCTTGCAACCAATTATGTAATTTTACAGTCATGTTAGTTTAAAAAAAATAAAAATGCAAAAGCTATTGGCGATTTAGACAAACAGAAGTATCGTGTACTATTAAATAAAACCACCAAAAATACTCTAAAAACGTTAAAAAGAGGAATAAATAAAATGATGAATAAAACGTAACGCCTTAAATAATCACACACAAAAAATAGCGCCTTAAAACTTAACGAACTAAACAGAAAACAGATCATAAATAAATTAACAATGTCGTTAATTTTCACCTCATCTTCAACCTTCATCACTTCCAACCACAAATCTCATCATCATCATCATCATCATCATCGTCGACTTCCCCATTTAACCATCATTAAATCACAAAATACATCATCAGAATCCAGTGAATCAACAGATAACACATCATCATCATCATCATCCGTTACGCCTCCGCTAGGGTTTGGTTCGTCAGTTTCGACATCATCTCCGGTGAAAAAACAAAAAGGTAAAAAAGAAAGAGCTAGAATTATCCGTCGAGATCCGGTCGAAACGCCGAAATTTGTTTCGCAACAACAACAACAGGAACAAGCAAGAAATAGTGAGGTGTTGAATGAACAAGGAAGTAATGAGCGTGCGTTTCTTCTTACGTGGTTAGGGTTAGGTTCACTTATTATTGTTGAAGGAATTGCCCTTGCTGCTTCAGGTATAATCAATTACTCCGTAATTAATTGTTCGTTCCTTTAATTACTGTATTAGGGATTAATTTTTAGTTTTGAATCAATGAGGGTTAGTTTTGATTCGAATTCTATATTTGTGTTCGTAAACGCGAACTTTGGATCATTTGGATTGAGGAAAATGCTAGTGTGTGCTTTATCAATCTGAAGATTTACTAGATAGTAAATGAATAAATATGAAAATTGGAATTTGGTTGATACGTAGAAATTAGCTACTTACAAGGTTTTGAGTTTCGACTTCCAACTAGGGAAAGCACATTATATCGTTACATGTAAATCTTACTCGTATTTAGTTTGAAGATTAGTTGGCATCCGCATCATCATCATAGAAAAACGAACAAAAAATATTAAAATACTACTACTTTCTGTTACGGTCTTAAAGGAAAGAATCAAAATAGTATTTTGCAGCTATGTCTAAAAACTCTGAATTTGATGTGCAAAGGAGCCCGTGTTTAGAATCTACTTGTAACTAGAGAACTACACTAACATGAAGAAACTTTGGGACCAGATATATTAGATTGAGAATACGTTGGTTGTACATCAGTGTGTGACGAACTTCATACTTATTTTAGAACAAGACCCATGTAGAAACAAGGGCCAGCGTGCGTATCACAGGCAGTTACTTGGGGGAAATGTAGATACAAGTAGGTTAAGCCTGTTACTAACAGATACCTTAGCTCGATAACTGTCTGTGATTAACTGGCTGATTGTAGGAGTGAGAATTTGGACTGCTTGGGTGACGAGTTAAATGGTCAATTGCTGTAAAGGCTGTGTTGACCTGAAAATAGTTATGTCCAATAAGTTCACATTTTTGTCCTTAGAGTTTGTGTGTGAAATAAGATTATAATATTGAACTTTATAATGATAATCGGAATTTGTGAACAATGTTCTAAACATTATAAGTTCAATTTTGGTGACTACAACTCATTTGACATGTTAATTTTCAAAGCCAGTTCTGTCTTCCTTACCAGGTTGACCTGATAGAGATTAAACATAGCCAAATCAACCTATCTGAAATTACCACCTTCGATATATATACAAAGATGCAACTTTTACAAGCATTCCTCATCCTGTTTAATTTTATATCAAAAATATTCTTTTTGAACAACAAATCTCATTAAACTAATCACACCATGGGACTGTTTCCGTTAGCCCATTTCCATTTTTCATCTAATAATGCTTATTCTTCCAGTCATATAGCATGATTTTGTAACTTCACTATTGCTGTTCTGTGGTTGATTGAAATAGTTTGTTTGAGCAGGTTTCCTTCCCGAAGAATGGGATGCTTTGTTTGTCAAGTATCTTTATCCTGCATTTACCCCAACTGTGTTCTTGTTTGTTGCCGGAACCATTGTCTACGGTGTGGTGAAGTACCTAGAAAATGAGAAACCAAATAGCTCAAGTTGATCTTCACATCTAATCTTGTACTTAAGACTTAAGAGCTCTATCTTGTCAACAGTTGACTTTCGCAGCCCCTTATAGATTTCGGATTATCTATTACTATTTTCTCATTGAACTTTTGTCCTTTTTCCATAGCACTTTGATCTAGAGAAACCTGTACCTGTACAATACCAATTATACCAAAGTTAGTATGCAGTCCTTGTTGGTTATAGACTGTGGTTCGGACCGTAAACTGCAACCTCATGTATCCAGTTAGGAACTTGAGGTAGAGATGGCAAAATGGGCAAGCCGTGTAACGGGTCAAACTGGGTTAATTCTGGATGAGCTTGACCTACCAACATATTTTATTCCCTTTTTTAGAATTTCTATGAATTATTTTTGTATCAAAATATGATAGGACTATATTACTAGTATATCAATCCAATATGGGGAAATAATTTGTGTAGCGAAACTCCACAATTGTAAATGTGCACTTAGTTTTATTTCAAGAGCTGAATATGTAAATATGAAAAAGTTGAGGGACTGAAAATATAACATAATAAAATTTCTTTTATATCCTATTGGTCAACGGCACAAACAAATATTTTGTGCTGATGACAGCAGAGATGATTTGCCCATCTAATTTACGCATAAAGAGATTTATACAATTCAAGTCACTTTTAACACCCATTTAACCCAATACATTCCACCTAAATTTTTTACACTTTTGACCAGTTCCATAAGCATAACCCAAATCAACCAATTTCTTAAGTAAATGGGTCCAAAGTTGTCACTTGTACCCATAGGAAATAGCATCTGTCAACCTGAAATTGGAAATTGTGGGCATTTGCTAAAGCAATATGTGTAAGAAAACATAATGACAGTTAGACGACAATTGCCTTGTCTTATCTTTTCTGTGTTTGGCTATGTTCTTATGTTAGGAGCCAATATGCCTCCAAATAAATGTTGTAATGATATTTGACAAAAACTTGTACTTGAAGGTGTTTCGAGTCAACCAACACCCCAACCCTTTATCATCAGAACAAATACATGTTGCCTAACTGACCTATCCACCCGGTCGTCCACTTTTGCCATCTCTAGCTACCACATAGAAATTACAAGATATAATCAAGATTCTTAGCAACGACAACCATACAGGCAAACAAGTGACTACTGAAAAGTAATCACCTTTCGTTTCCTACAGTAACGTAGTGAGGGATTGCTAATTATGCCCAACAGTTTTGACTTGCCCAGGTTGTCTTAACTCTTAACTCTTAAGTGATTATTTATATATTATAGTTTACTTTCAGAACTCATCTTTCCAATATTGGTTCTGAATATTGTACATCATACACAAATGTTAGATTTTTGCTTCTGCTTACATTTCAGGTAACTAATTTTTTTCCCAATATATTCTTTCAAACTCTTATCAAGTAGTTGTTAGATTGTTGCTTTAATTAAAGGTTTGTTACACTGGTAGTTATGAAGACATGTGAGGGGGAAAGCAAGACAAGTCAGAAGGTGAATTATAAATCATAAATGCCATTAAGGTTTTTGATACATAGATACTCTTCCTTCCACCTACCATTTCCAAACTCAGCTCAAAGTAACATAAAGATATGTATTAGAGTCTATGTTATAAATACTAGATACTTTTTACGGTTAGACACATTATTCTCCATCCCGAATTGTTTGGCCCGTTCAATAAATACTTGTTTTCAGTAGCCATAACCCTATCCGGTAAACCCCGCTTGTTTTCTATATTTGATGTTTGTCGTTTGTTTGTTTATGCATAATACTTATCTGTTGTACGGGCTTTTGAACTGTTGACATCTTTATGATATACGTTAGCTTGGCGGAATTCGACAATCTTAGTGTTTGCTATCTCATCATTCTTATTTGATGATACGATAAGGTCTGTACTAGAGTTGATCTTATAAGTACTTTGACGTTTTAAGGGTTGGGGACATCATTTCCATTTCGTAGTATTATGTTAATACAATGAATTAACGTCCTTCTACCACTACCTATAGCCCTTTGGGAAACCACGTTTGTCCGATCAATTTCGTTTTGTTTGTTTATTCCAAAATAGCTCTATCCATATATCGCTTGGACTTTTCAAACTTTTGACATCTTTTCGTATACAACTGCTTGGTTCCCATTCGACTCATAGTGCCCCCTACCTCACCAATTCACATTCGATAGTACGAACCCATGACCCTCACCACTACATAGACACCTTTCATCCTCAAAACAAGCCAATTTGCAACAACTTTACAACAATCTTTCTTTGTCATACATTTATGTTTGTGGAATTTTATTGTTATGAAAAAGTGGTCCATGAATGAGGGGTCCTGAGTTACTTAAAGCACATGGATTGTCGAACATGTACGTACCTATAAATAGATAAAATAGACTGGTCTCTTGTGTACTATGATGAGCTTTATTTTAAATTGGCAACACCTAGTTTTAATTTCACCTAGGTTTAATAAAGGTCTCATTGGGTGAGTAGGTTGACCCATCCGTGTGCTTATGGTATTCATCCATCACTAGCTTATATAGTTACTATTACTATGGGCTAGTGATATACAACAAACATCTTGATCAACACACCAGCTTTTACACATTTTGATGCAGCACTATACAACATTGTAATGCATACATTTTATGAATGAATCAAAAAATTTGTTGTATATATCAACACCAATTACTATGTGCGTTTATAACTTGACCATTTGCAACCTAGTGGTACAGTGTTTTGATGTTTTATGAGAGGTCTCAACTTTGGACCTTATTAGTTAACATCTTGGGGTGCCAAAAAAATGGTCAAAAATAGTCGCAGTTGTACCCGGTTAGGCAGCGTATTGAGTCAAAAAGAGACTCGCTATCTTCCAACAACTTAAACAGGAAAAACCTACCATGTTTACTTGTTAAACCTACTCAGTTTACCCGTTTATGTGTTAATAATCTAATATGATGTTTCAAACCATGTTAACTCAGTTCGTCATATATAAGTAAGTTATCCGTTTTGATCTAATATGATGTTTCAAACCATGTTAACTCAGTTCGTCATATATAAGTAAGTTATCCGTTTTGTAAGGTTATGATGAATATACAATTTCAGAATTTTGTGGAAGATGGTATATTTATGCGAGTGCTAGTAACATATTGCAAGAATGGGTGCTTCGCAATCAAAAACCAAAGATACCCCTATGATGTTATTATTGTTTGCCATTACTTGGTTCCATGAAGTGACACAAGCATAATACATGGACATATCAAATTATTTATATATTTATTTATTATGATGCTTATTCTACTTCTTCACGATATTCTATAAGTTTCTTTTTAAGAAAATCTTTTGTGATCCTACGGTCCTACCATCCTAGATCTCTCACTAATAGGAAAATTGTAAATTATTTGGGTAAAGGGTGGTCATTTGTACACCGCTAACTTTTAGTCATACACTACTAATGTGCATCAGTTTGTCGTATTGTACAATAGTTTAAAGCACAATTAATGGTGTATGGCTAAAAGTTGACGGTGTACAAATCACTACACATATATAAAAAGTCTCCTAGAAGAAAGAAAGCACAACCATCAATTTAATATTAAATTAAATGTGTTAAAGTAAATAAATATCTAATTTACAATGTACCCTTCATATTATGAAGTGGTGCAACAAATCGAAGGAAGAAAATAATAATAGAAAAACTAACAAATAAATTTGATTGATTAATAGTATATGACGTGTCTTTTTGTAAATTTTGTTTTATAATTTTTGTATGAATGTAGCATTCCATGTAGCATAACTCCAATGATAATTTTATTCATGTTTAATGAACATTACGTAACTTGTTTTAGTGTGAATGTATGCAATAATTACAAATCCAATCCAATTAGCAAGTAAAAAAAACATAAAATACAATACAAGTATAGCCATCAATTAAGCACTATAAGCATAGGGTGCCTTTGATTTATGTAAAGAAATCACTATACGTATAAAATTGATAGTAGTGTACTATGGGAATTGAAATCGATCTTAAATCCATTAACATACAAGGAAAACCCTCTCAAAATGAGGGTCGCAGAGGCGGGGCAGCTGCCTCACATAAAATTTAAAAATACGTATTGATGGTTGGGGTTGAACTGCCATGTTAGCTTGGAAAATTTTTATTTTTACTACATTGCTTTATTAAAAATCGCATCTGGAATTTAAAATCGGGAAATTTGACCTAGTCTGGTTGCGGACTGAAAAGGTGTTGCGAACCGAGTTCACGGTGCAAGCTGAGTTTGGCTCGCAAGGCAGTAGGCTGCGAACCGAGTTGGGTTCGCGGCACAAGGTTCGGCTCGCAAGTCAACTCGCAGATCGACTCGCAAGTCAGCTCGCGAGTGGGTTCGGTTCGCAGTTTCGGTTCGTTATTTGGTTTCGCGAGTCGAGATCTTGGTTCGCCTCGCAGGACGAACTGAGATATGGGATCTCAACTCGCAGGATGAGCTGTTCGTAAATTTTTGTATGGGTTTCGATTTTTAAAGCGTTTTCCGTGGGATTTTGGACATAAAATTATTGAGTAAACGTTCTAGTATGTAAATAAAAGCTTTACAAGAAATTTAAAAGAGTTTTGAAGTTTTTTACCACGAAATCGAAAATGAAGATGAAGCTCTTGATGTGGTGGTCGTTTTCCCTTGAATCCTCTCCGTGAGATGGTGCGTTTTTGGTGGCGTTTTTGAGGGGTTTGGAGGCTGCGATTTGAGAGGAAAAGAGAGAGGAGGGAGTGTAAGTGTTTTGTGAAATGAAAAAGAAAGGAAATAAAAGGGGAAATCGGGTCATGGGTCGGTTGGGGCTGGGTTCGCAGCCCACGGGCTGACCCAGTTGGGTCTCGGTCTCGTGATCTCGTCCCTCGAATTTGCGTTATGTTCCGCGGTCGATTAAATGTCATTTCGCGTTATATGTTTAATATAATATGTTTCATTAACGTTTTAAAACACGATATTTTTAAAAGGAAGTTTTACTTAAAATGACACATTTTAAGTTATAAAATCATAATTTGGATTTAAGTTGTCAGTCGGTCGCGTTTCACGCGTTTTCGTCGTGTACGGGGAATGTAAATAATGTTCGTTAGGATAATTTCACATTATTTTTAAGTTTTGTCACCAACGTCCTAATGTAGATGTGTCAGCTTCAACCCGGCACATTGTTTGCACGATTTGAACGAATCGCGTATGTGTGTATGTAATTACACTGAATCCCATGTATATTTAGCCTAATATAATTAAATTCGCGTAATAATCACACAATTAAGCACAATAATGATAGCCTAAAATGCCAGGTGTTACAATTGCCCACCATTTTAGTTATCATTTCCAGAGGTGGAGTCAGAAAATTCAAATAGTGGGGGAGAAAAAATATTTTTATTTCTTTTTATGGTTTAATGGGGTGAAAATTTAAAAATGTCATTAATACCTCAAAAAAGTTATTTTTACGTAATTTAAAAATTCTTATGAGAGCAACTACCCCGCATAATTTAAAAATTCTTGTTGGGTCAACTTGTCCGCCTTTGTCTCTGCCACATCATTTCCATGTACTAAAACCGAACATGCCCTAAAAATAACATTAGATTGACAACCACCGAAATACGTTGGGAGACTGGTCCCTACGTGAAGTCACGGGTGCAAATGTGAAATTGGAGAAAGTGGCTAAGATGAAATTAATTGTTAATTTTTTAAATCATGCTCCCTTATTATGTATATGTATGTTAAGTATGTTTCACATAATTTTTATTATTATTGGTATTTTTGGTATATATTAAAATCATATACTCTATATTATAAGCATTATTATCAGTATAATAAGCAGCGCTAAGTCATTGATCGGTTTTCTTAGTTATGCTAACGTAATATTGATGTGTTAATCGAGTATTTTAAGTTCTCACACATATAGTAACTAGTAAGACACGAGTTAACTCTTACGAGTAGAGTCAAAAATGCAAAAAGCGAGGCGACTCGAACACCGACTCTGAAATGACTTTGACTCTTACGAGTCGTTTATTGACTCTTTCGAGTCATGTGTGACTCTTACAAGTCTTGTGCGACTCTTACGAGTCAAAAAAAGTGTAATATAATATAAAAGATAAAAGGACAATGACTGCAATCTATTTTAAATTAATCATTTATACCATGTTTTACATCACTTAAAACAAAAACAACTTAAACAATAATATACATATAAAAACACATACTTATTGTAAAATAGTGATTCTTACGAGTTGAGTCGAATCACGAGTTACGAGTTAAAAATCGAGATTATAAGTCCAAGTCGAGTCACGAGTTAACAAGTATGATTAGACGTAAGGACAACTTTCTCTTTTTATTATTAATCTCACTATTCTTACAAATTTCCAAAAGTCTGAAAATTAACAATCATTATTTCCATTGAATTAAAATCCCAAAACTTTTTCTCTTAGTTTTCGTAATAATCTTTAATATATATATATAACAGAATACCATGGAGCAATTTAGACCTTTTGATGAGTTCCTTCCATAAAATCTAATGGTGTATATTTAAACTCCATAATTACACTTTCCTCCCCTGATGCGTCACCAGTGGTCGATAAGGATTTTACCCTTGTCGGCACCGGCTACTGGCGACGGCGATCAATGGGTGTTTTAAATTTGTATTTGTGGGGCCTAAGTTTTCCCTAATAATGCTAATCCTAAGGATGAGCAAGTGGTAGGTATGACCTAAAGTCGTTCTTCAAACCGACTGAATTGAAACTAAGGTGTGGCAGATGAGGGCTTTCAAACTAATGAAGGGTTTATAAAATAGTGGGGTAGTTTTGGTTTTTATTAGGCAAATAAATAAAAGCGAAATAAAAGTAAAAGCTAAAGCAGATAAATAAAAATAGTGTTTGCTGAGACTTCGTTAATTAAGTTATGGGATGATGTTTGGAGAAACTGTGTTGAAAGATATTTGTTAATTGTTATTCTTGAATACTCGTGATGTAAACACTAGATTCCCTACTAATTAAAATCCCATTAGCATGTCACACCGTGAGCTAGGTTATGGTAACATCACAAAGTATTTAGAATAATAAGCAAAATCTTAATTATGGTTTAATAATACTTTCATATGAACGAGAACAAAATCTTAAGGTACTAGACATAACCGAATCATATAACGATTCCTCGTCATCCTAACAGATTCATGTATTTAAAAAGTTCATTTATGACTTTAAACCAGCCCTTGCTTATGTGACACCCGACGAATTAGGGTTATTGTTTAACCTGCTAGAAACCCTAATTATGTGTGTTTAGTTTTGTATTAGGCTAAATACTTGTAATTACTTGTAACTATTTGTATATTTATGTGAATATACACTCCCGTAATTGATTTATATTACGCTACACAATTAGTTGTAATTACGCTTACGCAATTTGGTAAAATTGTACAAAACAACCGGACAGAGTCCGACAGAATATACGACGTTGGTGAAAACCTTTCTATAAATAACTTAAATATATTTTTAGAAGTTATTTATCATATATTATTATTCTTACATAATAATACACAAAAACCTCGACGTTTTGCTTAAAACGTAACAAATGCGGTGAAAACGCATAAACTAAACCCGGCAACCAAACGAAACCCTAATTAATATTTCAACAACTTAATTTAAGCATTTTAATAATACTTCAATGAAAAATAATCCCAATTATATCGTAAATTAAAACGATGAAAGAAAACACTACGCGATTTAACGAATTAACGAAATAACGAATAAACGAACACCGTACGCAACGCAGTCTGAAAATTTAATTAAACTACACAAACTCAGGTGGGGGCCGGCCACCACCCCTCCACACCCTCTAATATTGCATGCAATACCAAATGATTACATCTTACACTACCTCCACACATATTACATGCACTTCACACTTTACCATTATTTCATTTCAATCTCACTTTCTTTCTCTCTAACTCTCTCCAAAAATCAGAGAAAAACTCAGCCATTTCTACCACCTAAAACCACCCAATAACCACCATCATCACCATCACAAACCACCATAGCACCACCACCACAAAAGTCACTATTTTACAAGGAAAACAAGCTCAACAACAACCTCTCCTTCTCCTCATCTCATCTACATCAAAATCACTGTAAGGAAACTCTTTCTTGCTCTCATATTGCTCATTTACATGTTATAAAGCTCATCCAACAATATTATGTCCAAATACCTTGCTAAAATACGTTTCTATGATTTATATACAAAGAGTACACAATCTGTCCAGAAAATCACAGCTCACTAAAAATGTCATATCTTGAGTTCTAGGAGGAGTTAGACGATGTATTTTTTTAAAAAATTTGCGTATTGAAAAGATCTACAACTTTCATGTTTTACGTTTTTACCAAATCCATACGTATTTTTGTCTATAAGCTGATTTGTGGGACTGGTCTGGGAGAAAACAGAATCTGAGCTAGGTATTGTTATTTATTTTGTTTCTCTTTGAAGAAGGGACTTAAAATTCTTAGAAAATATATGTTAGATGCTAGATACATAGGAGACCAGTTGGTAAAATTTGTGAGACTTGATTTGGACCAGAAGTTAGTAAGACTCATGGCGAAACAAACCGACAAAAGTCGAAAATATGAAATCTTGAAGTTTTGGAACCTTTATAAAAACCGACACTTTTGGTGAATTTGGACATGAATCGACAATTTATTTGGACTCTATAAACTGATATATGGGTTGGGTGAAAGTTTCGGGTCAAACCGAGTAAGTTTGACTAAGTCAACAAAAACGGCCCGATTTCTAAAAACTTATTATATTTGGAAAATGGTAATAAAAATGGGTTTGGGTGACTTGGTTAGTAGCTTGGACCAAAAACTAATTTTAGAAAGTTTCCCGAATGAAAAACCGACACTTGATTACACTTGGGTTAAAAATTGAAATCTGGCTAGACCTTAGTGTCGCATAACCTGCGACACTACCTAAGTGTCGCTAACTAATGTCGCTACTTATTTGGAAATTGATTTGAACCTGCGATACAAGACTTATTGTTGCTACCTTGCGACACTCACTGCGACATTGACCCTAGTGTTGCATGACCAGCGACACTTGCATACACTACGACACTTACCCTAGTGTCGCATGACCTACGACACTGACCCTAGTGTCGCTACTAGTGTCGCTAAAGACAGAAAGTATGAAACTTGTTTTTCACTAAGTATTGAACTTGGGTAACAACTTACAACCACACATGATACATAATACAACAAAGTATACAATGACAGAAACCTAATAATAATGTCTTAAAGAATTATTATTACAAACCTTCACCAACGGGTCATACACGTTTTTGATAAACGAACTTGAACTACTATGTGGACATACTAGTTGATGAACTAGCTTTAGGTGGACATAAACCCCCCACCTACCCGATTGGCTTAAGTGGACATTAACCCCCACTTATACAATCGCTATAGATGGTCTTTTGAGACATCTACTTATACAACCTCATACGTTTAGGGCGTTAGGAGGTTGCACACGGGAACGAGAACACCCACTACTTGATAATATTTGATATTGCTTTCTACCTGCTCAACTCTGGTGAGTTTCATAGCCCCTTTTTACTGTTTTTCACTGGAGTGAGAATACATACAACTATTTTATAAACTGCTTCATGATCACAAGTACTGGTAATAACTTTTCGTAGGGATTGCATGAGACCTGAATAATCCACTAAAGTCCTCTACCCATCATAGTCATTAAAATTTGTGCGTGAGTATTATTGGATAGATCTATCAGGGTTTGACAAACCTCGTCCAGGCTAGTCGCGCTAGCCAACCCACGGGCGCAGTATTACTTGTGATTTAGAAGTGTATCGGATTAGTACACTTACCGGAGGCAAACAACGTTAAGCTTGACTATGAGACTCATGCAAATGGTATACTTATATTGCTGTATGCAATACTTTTACTTGTCATTGGTTAACGATACTTTTACTTATCATTGACGAATGATGCAAAACTTGTGAAATCTTGTGGATCATTTTAGCAACTGATTACTTAACAAACCTATGAACTCACCAACTTTATGTTGACCTTTTAGTATGTATTTCTCAGGTAACCCGCCACAGTAGGAAGCTTTTGGAAAGCTTAGCTCGAGTTGAATTGTTTTCAAACAACAAGAGATTAGATTGCATGTAGCTGTATTTTGTAGATTCAGTAATGTATTAGAAATCTCTAAACGGTTTATGCGAACTCCGGATATATTTTGTAACATTTGAATTATTGTAATGTAACTATTTTTCATACGTCTCATATAGAGGTCGTTTGCTTTAATTTTTGTGTTGTGATATTTAATTTGGTCGGCGCCCCCATGACACCTCCTACTTCCGCTGCCACGTGTTTTGGGGGTGCGACAGATTGGTATCAGAGCCAAAGGTTATAGCGAACTAGGATTGCATTAGTGACCTAGACTATAACCATTAGGTTAGTATTCCATGTTTAGTATGACTAGTTCAGCGATTGCATCATTTGAATTTAATTTAACATAGCCTGAACAACTATGTACAATTAAAGGAGAATTGATGCAAGACCTGAAATGGTCATAGTGAATGGGAATGCATTATAAGACTTTGATCAAGGATAGAAACAGGACCAACTCTATATGTGCTTATGTGCTAGGTTATTATATTTCTATATATATAATCTTAACTTCTCGTATACTAAACTCCTTGCCACAGAAATGGTAGACTCCTCTAACGTATCATCAACCGGCTTGAACAACGAAACTCAAACGCTATCCACTACTAGGGGTACCACTCCTTTACCTGTCACTACGACACCAAACTCTCCTGAACCTCTTTACTACATGACCGGCGAAGCCCGGGTAGTACGAAGACGCCGAGGGAATGCCGGATCATTCCGAGCAAACCCTTACTCAAACTCCATTGCTAACACCACAACTAATACCCGCCGTCCAGCATACGCCCGTAGGTGGGACTGGCTACCCACAACCCTAAACACTTGGAGGTCTGAGGAAGCAATACAGATTCCTTCTGATCCCATGGACATCTCTTCGTACACACACGAACCAATACACCATACGGTACCGGTGTTAGCAGCCCGACTTCATCGTCATGAAGAAAGGCTCGAAATCCTAGATCGGTGTCATCATGTAGTAGAGAATTACCTGCTACGCCGAACCGATGATTGCATAGCACAACTTCTTCAAGAACAGGAAGGCACGAACCGTACTCTGGAAATGATTCATCAACAGGTTATAGACAATAGGAGCGCTACTGATATCCTACAAGCAAGGTTGGAAGAAAGTGAACAACGTTCACAGGAAGCTGAGGAGTATGCTCGTGCACTCGAGAAACGACTAACCTAGGCTGAAGAAGGTACCAGGCAAACAAGCAGACTTGCGGATACTATAAATCGCCTCCTCACTCTAATATCACGAGTAAACATGCGTCAGAACTAGATCTATTTCTCTTATTGTAACTTATTAAGGCGGGATGTGCTCAACCTATTATCCTTTATTATGTTCTGTAAACTTTCGAATTCAGACCGGATGTAACATTCCCGGCATCTTTTTTAATCCTTATGATTGTTGTCTTTTGAAACCCGTACTCTGTATTCAACCTTTCTATCTAATGAATTATTGTTATCATTCTGTGTTGTTGTATATTACCTCATTATATATACATATCTGATATATCATAACCTCGCGCAAACCTCTTATATGTGTCATTTCATTGTTGTTCAGCATCATGCCTCCAAGACGACATACTTACCCCGACACCGAAATCGCTCAAGTCATTGCACAGAGCGTAGCTCAAGTCCTTGCTGCCCAACTAAATTCGGGTGGTGGAGGCGCGCCTGCTAACACATCTACTCCCAAACCATGTACTTATAAAGACTTCTTGAACTGTAAACCCCTGTATTTCAAAGGCTCTGAAGGAGCTATCGGTCTGATACGTTAGATCGAAAAGACAGAATCTGTTTTACGAATCTGCAACTGCGCTGAGGAAGACAAGGTTAAATTCTCCGCATGCACCCTTTCTGACGGAGCCCTCACCTGGTGGAATTCTTATGCCCAAACTGTGGGTATTGATACCTCTTACCAACATCCATGGAAAGACTTCAAGAGAATGCTCAGGGAAGAGTACTGTCCCCGTGAACAACTGCAACAACTTGAAGAAGAATTCTGGAAGCTTACTATTCAGGGGAACGACATTACCACTTACACCACTCGATTCCACCAGCTAGATTTCCTATGCCCATCCATGGTGGACCCCGAATACAAACGTATCGAGAGATACATTTGGGGGCTACCAGAATCAATCCAAGGGAACATCATCTCATCAAAACCCGGGACCATCCAAAGTGCTGTTCGCATGGCACATGAACTCATGGCCCAGATTGTCCGCCGAGGGACAACCACTGAGAAAGCCATCGGGGACAACAAAAGGAAATGGTCTGGCAACAACAACAACCAGCATCAGCAGCAGCCAAACAAAAAGGCCGAGACTGTTAAGGCCTACACCTCTGGTTCAGGGTTGGGGGACAGGAAAGGGTACGTTGGGAACAAACCTTACTGTTCCAAGTGTACACGACACCATGATGGCCCTTGTACCTGTACCAAGTGCAAACGACAGGGACATCTAGCCAAAGATTGCAGAACCCCCAACCCAAACACCAACCCTAACGCACCAAAGGCTTGTTTCGAGTGCGACGACACTAGCCATTTTAGAAACAACTGCCCGAAACGAAACAACAACAACAACAGGAACAACAATAACAACAAAAACCCTCGCGGTCGAGCTTTTGTACTCAATGCTGGAGAGGCCCGTCAAGATCCCAACGTTGTCACTGGTATGTTCCTCCTCAATGATTTAACCACTTCTGTTTTATTCGATACCGGAGCTGATAAAAGTTTCATATCCGATAAATTCTGTCCATTATTAAACATCACACCCCTTGCCTTAGATGCTAAGTACACTATAGAATTAGCGAATGGCAAACTGATCGAGGCCAATTGTGTAATACCAAATTGCACTTTAAACCTCGCCAACGAACTGTTCCCTATAGACCTCATCCCCGTGGAAATCGGAAGCTTCGATATCATCGTTGGCATGGACTGGTTGTCCAAACACCATGCCGAAATCGTTTGTTTCGAGAAGATCGTGCGTATACCTCTCACTACCGGTGGAACCTTGATCATACAGGGGGAGACTGGTAGGCGAAACCTGAACATCATATCTTGTATAAAAACTCAAAAGTACCTGAGGAAAGGGTACCCGGCAATCCTTGCTCATATAACCGAAAAGAAGTCAGCTAAAATGCGACTTGAGGATGTGCCCATCGTCCGAGACTATCCAGAAGTTTTTCCCGAAGACTTGCCAGGCCTACCCACTCCTAGACAAGTCAGATTCCAAATTGACCTTGTGCCCGGAGCTGCACCCGTGGCACGAGCCCCATACAGATTAGCCCCTTCCGAGTTGCAGGAGTTGTCCACCCAATTACAGGAACTCCTGGACAAGGGATTCATCCGACCGAGTTCTTCACCTTGGGGAGCTCCGGTCCTATTCGTTAAAAAGAAGGACGGATCCTTCCGAATGTGTATCGATTACCGGAAACTGAACAAACTTATCATTAAAAACCGATACCCACTTCCCAGAATTGATTACCTGTTTGACCAACTTTGACGTCCCAAAAACAGCTTTTAGAACCCGCTATGGGCATTACGAATTCCAAGTGATGCCATTCGGCTTAACCAACGCACCAGCTGTATTCATGGACCTTATGAATCGGGTGTGCAAGCCATATCTTGATAAATTCGTTATCATGTTCATCGACGATATCTTGATATACTCTCGCAGCGAAAGGGAACATGGCCAATGTAACACTCAGTTTTTGGGTCTGGAACTAAATAGTATTTTAATATGTTTTAAAATGGTTGTTTTGAAAATAAACAAGTAAAAGAGCCTCAGGTTCTATTGTGACTAGTAAAATGTTACTTGTTTTAAATTATTAAAGTTGACAGTAAAATAAAATATTTTGCTTCGCGGGTATTTTCAGGTTCCAGACAATAGATTAGGAAGGGGGTATAATATTTAAGCAGATAAAATTGGGGCGGTGGGATTAAGCCGACTCATTCCACTTACCTTCTTTCTCTAAGTTTTCATTCTTTCTTCTTTGTTTTGAGAAAATCCATTACAAGTACACTAATTAAATCAAGTAAACTATGGATTGAAGATTAAATTAGTGTGTTCATCACCCTCTTGAATCATCTACTTCTTCACTTTGTAAGTATTTATATATTTTATAACTTTGAATATGAAATTTCATTGAAGTTAGTTGCTTAATGATTTTAACACATGAATTGAAGTTTGAAACTAATTGATTGTTAATATAAACTGATTGTATGAAGATATATTGTTAGAATTAGTTAGTGTTCTTCAAGTTTGAATGTTAAAGTTAGGGTTTGGTGAATTTGTGGATTTGATGATGATGCATGCTTGAGATTGAAGTTAGATAGTTTGTTTATTGTTATATTGTGTTAGTGTTTGAAGTTTATGGTCAAATATTGAGTAAATTCGTATATAGAAGTTAAGATTTGGTAAAAATGGTTGTTAGTTCGGAGCTGTGCAAGAACAGACCTGGGTCTGGGTTGAGTACCCGGTGGGTACTCCCCTTACCCGGTGGGTACTACCCTTACCCGGTGGGTAGCCCGGTTTAGGGCAATTTCTGTTTTGGAGAAAAGGAGAGTAACCGGTGGGTACTCCCCTTACCCGTTGGGTACTCCCCCTACACTTAAAATTTGATTGTTGTTCTTTGTTTATATAAGACAAGAATATATATATATATGATATATGTTGTATGTAATACTTGTATGAAAAGTTGATAATAGTTTAATAAAATATAAAGATGGTATAAATTAGTTTAATGATTTTATGTTAAGTGAGATTATAAGATGGATGATATGTTATATATATGTTATGAATATTGATATTGGATTAAAACTGACTTGGTATTATTGTGTTTCCAGATAAGCGAGAAGCAACTCAGTGAAATTAGACAACTGAGTTCAGAGGTTCAGATGTTGGTGAGTGGTTATTGTAATCCTCGGTTCAACTCCGTTGTAACGGGTTCGGTTACAACTGATAAACCAGGATAGTTTAAGTTGTAGTTATTCTCATGTTAATTTCAGTTATTCAGTTGTTGATTATATTGATTGGGTTTGATTGATCCAGTTGTAAAAGTTGTTCAGTTGATTTTCCATAATTGCATATGATATGCCTTATGTGACAAGTTGTTGAGATGATTCGGAGTGAGGTCAACAATGGTTGGGTTTGGTTACTACTGTGTAGCTGCTTAGGTTTCTTGGATACACATAGTTGAAGAATAACCTATTCAGTGAAGGTAGTAATCAGACTATCGGTAGATCACTGAGAATAGCATACAGTGGTCGTGGTTTCTGAGAATAGCATACAGGAACCGCCGGTCCTCATGTACTTATGTGCTTATTTGTTTAAGTTTATTTTGTTGTAAGACTTGTTATGAATGGGTTGAACCGTCGGTTACGGTTCCATTCACTTAGCAATAAGCTAACCCCTCGTTGTTTGCATTTTTGCAGATTTTGGTTAGTTGATGTAGATCTGGTTATGATGATTAGCGGGATGTTTGACTATGCTCGCGCCAACTCTGATATTTTGTTAAGATATGGTTTTGGAAAGTTTTAATAACAACCATTTAGATTAATATGGTTTGTAAGTATAACTTAGTAAAAGTTATCTTTTATTACACGTTGTAAGTATTAAAAAGCTTAGTTATGGTTTTGCCAAATGTTTTGGGAACACGCTTCCATGTTTATAATATTAATTTATGTTGTGTAAAATATCGGGTGTTGCAGCCAACACCTGAAAACCATTTTGGAATTACTCAGACACGAGGAGTTATACGCCAAGTTCTCAAAGTGTGAGTTCTGGATGCGAACAGTACAGTTCCTAGGGCATGTCGTTGACAGTCAAGGGATACGTGTTGATCCAGCCAAGATCGAGGCCATTAAGTGTTGGGAAGCACCAACCACACCAACTGAGGTACGACAATTCTTAAGTCTCGCCGGATATTATCGACGATTCATTGAGAATTTCTCTAAAATAGCCTTACCTTTAACCACCCTAACTCAGAAAGATAAGAAATTCGACTGGACCGATAAACAGGAGTCCGCTTTCCAACTTCTGAAACAAAAACTCTGAAGTACACCAATCCTGTCCTTACCCGAAGGCACCGATGATTTCGTAGTTTACTGCGACGCCTCACGCCAGGGACTAGGTTGTGTATTAATGCAACGTGATAAAGTCATTGCTTACGCCTCTCGACAGCTCAAAATCCACGAAAAGAATTATACCACTCATGACCTTGAACTCGGAGCTGTCATATTTGCTCTCAAAATCTGGAGACACTACCTTTATGACACTAAGTGCATCATCTTTACCGATCACAAAAGTCTCCAACACATATTTGATCAAAAGGATCTCAACATGAGGCAACGTCGATGGGTCGAGTTGCTTACCGATTATGACTGCGAAATTAAATACCATCCGGGCAAGGCAAATGTTGTTGCCGATGCCCTCAGCCGAAAAGAACATTCAAAACCACTTTGTGTTCGAGCACTTGGATTAACCATTCATAACAAACTCACCACACAAATCTTCACCGCTCAACTCGAAGCCCTGAAACCAGAAAATATCATAAACGAAGCCTTGCGAGGCATGGATAAACAATTCGAAATCAAACCCGACGGAACCCGATACTTCTCTAACCGAATCTGGTTACCCTGTTTTGGAAACCTACGATATTTGATGATGGATGAAGCTCACAAATCTCGCTACTTGATGCGCCACCAGCGGTCGGTAAGGATTTCAACCCTTGTCGTTACACCGGCTACCGGCGGCGGGCATCAGCGGGTGTATTAAATTTGTAATTGCGGGGCCTAAGTTTTCCCTAAAAATGTTAATCCTAGGGGTGAGCAAGTGGTAGGTATGACCTAGAGTCGTTAATGCGCCGCCAACGGTCAATCGGGTTTTACCCTGTCGTCAGACCGTCCGTCAGCGGCGGCACCAGTGGGTTTTAATATTTATAAATGCTGGGCCTAAGTATACTTAAAAACTATGGGTGTAAAGTGATGAGTATGACCTAGGGTCGTTCTTCAAAACCAACTGTATTGTGGATCTGAGTAGTCTAGGATGTCCGTTTCTAAATAGTGAGGGAGTTTTAAAATAGTTCGGAGTGGTTTGGTTTTGTTTTTATGATTAAACTAATAATAAAAAGCAGATAAAATAAACGGATAACATTCAGGATAGAGGGGGTGTTTATTGTGAGTTCATTAGCCGAACGTTGGGATGATGTTTAGTTTAGGATAAGAAAACGTCTCTAAAGATTTATATTTTATTTGTTTTAAGTATATGTGGGGTAAGCACTAGCTCCCTACTAATTGATTTCTCAATCAGTATGTCACTGAGCAACTAGGCTATCGTGATTCTGATCGAAGTAGGTTGCCCAACCCACAACACTATACTGTTACGGTACAGTGACACTTTCTGGATTGAAATCCTGGGTGCATGAATAAGGTGGCAAACTAACTCGATGTCCGACCGTTCTTAACCCCACAAGGATACTCAATTGAATAAAACATTTAAGTATAAGACTTGGTTTGGTGCTTGATTACTTTCTATTGATGGGTTTGTGTGACACCCGCCAAATTAGGACTAATGATTAGTACCTAATCAGTTATAATACATGTAATTAGTTCTGTGTTAGGCTAATGAATGTATCAAGTAATATATATTGTTGAATATATACAATCATGCGATTTGATTAAATCGTACAAGTTTCACATCGAATGTAATTCGGTTCAATTAATACGGACGTTGGTGAAAATTTTATTAAATAATATAATATTATTTAATAACGCAATTATATCCAAAATATTATTTAGATAATATTTCAATTCAAATTCGTATCATACAAACAATGACTACACGATTAGATTATTAAACGCGCAAACAAATCGAAACAAGTTAAAGTTATATTTTATAACGCAACCATTAAGTATTTGGTAAAATACTTCAACAAAAATATTGGGTAATTATTCGTATTTTAAAACGTATATTTAAACGTATAAAATAAACATTTAACGTTTAAACGAACGGGAGAACGAACACCGCATGGAGCACGATTGCGGGGACTGAAAAAGGTTAGGCTTTCACCTATACCCACCTCTCTTTCCCTCTTATTTTCATTCTCATTTCAACAAAAACACACACACACCACAAAAACACTCTCAAACCCATCACCACCAAATTTTCGGATCTAGCATAACCGACAACAAAAGTTACATTTTTGGAATCACCATCAAGAGAGGAACAAGATTAACAAAGGCACCACCCTCGTTTTCTTCCTCGTTTTGTCTCGATTTGCAATTGTAAGAAATTCTCTAAATATTTAGATCTACTCATTTTGGTGTATTATTTCGGTGTTATAATGTTTACACAACTTAGTATTGTCCAAATGTATGAGGAAAACACGATTTTGCAGCCTAAAAATGAGTTAGATTTGGGTTTAGGTTGAAAAATCGCGACAGCCGCTGGGTTCTGGGCTGGTGTTCATCTTTGCGACACAAGCCTTGTGTTGCGGAACACAAGCACTGTGTCGCAAAACATAAGACACAAGCATTGTGTCGCATTTAGTGTCGCAAAACATAAGACACAAGCATTGTGTCGCATTTAGTGTCGCAAAACATAAGACACAAGCATTGTGTCGCATTTAGTGTCGCAAAACATAAGACACAAGCGTTGTGTCGCATATTATGTCACATAAACCCAAAAACAGAAGTCAAAAACATTCTAAGTGTTTAAAAATCACTTTTCAATAACCAAACCAAATACGATACGATTAATACGCAAAAATGGATAAATCAAAGTATAATAATAATAGTTAAGGTTATTATTATAAATCTGTCACCAACGGGCCGTACACGTTTTCAAAACACAAACCAAATAATCAACCAAATCGTAGTAATTTGGACATATATAGTTGTGTAACAACTACAAAGGTAGTCCTTTGAGATACCGACTCCCGTTTAAGTATAGAAATTAGCAGCGTTCGGTGGAATTGGCGGCGTTTCTCGATTAACTGCACTACATCGTACTTGAGTTCAAATGATGCTCCGTCAATCTCCGGGTAGCGAATGGGTCCTCCTCGACCTTCTATCGAGAGTGACGCGTTCGGTGGTTGTAGGATTTTGGGAAGGTGATGACTTTTCTTGCCGGATGGGTAGGATGTCATCTTCGGGATAAGGGAAAGGAAGGGTTGAAAGAATTTTTAGGGGTTTAAGAAGGGAAAGCCATCCTAAGGGTTCACTAAGAAGAAAGTCCATCTGGACACCTCTGGATCTTACAGTCGATTCCCCGGCAGCGACGCCAAAAACTTGATGTGCCGCTAACGGTCGATCGGGTTTTACCCTGTCGTCGGACCGTCCGTCAGCGGCGGCACCAGTGGGTTTTAATATTTATAAATGCTGGGCCTAAGTATACTTAAAACTATGGGTGTATAGTGATGAGTATGACCTAGGGTCGTTCTTCAAAACCAACTGTATTGTGGATCTGAGTAGTCTAGGATGTCCGTTTCTAAATAGTGAGGGAGTTTTAAAATAGTTCGGAGTGGTTTGGTTTTGTTTTTATGATTAAACTAATAATAAAAAGCAGAATAAAATAAACGGATAGCAGTCAGGATAGAGGGGGTGTTTGTTGTGAGTTCGTTAGCCGAACGTTGGGATGATGTTTAGTTTAGGATATGAAAACGTCTCTAAAGATTTGTATTTTATTTGTTTTAAGTATATGTGGGGTAAGCACTAGCTCCCTACTAATTGATTTCTCAATCAGTATGTCACTGAGCAACTAGGCTATCGTGATTCTGATCGGAGTAGGTTGCCCAGCGCACAACACTATACTGTTACGGTACAGTGACCCTTTCTGGATTGAAATCCTGGGTGCATGAATAAGGTGGCAAACTAACTCGATGTCCGACCGTTCTTAGCCCCACAAGGATACTCAATTGAATAAAACATTTAAGTATAAGACTTGTTTTGGTGCTTGATTACTTTCTATTGATGGGTTTGTAAAGTCCAGAGGTTGTAATAACCGGTAATTCACAACGTATAGTACCAACGGCTTTTTCATGACTTCCACGTTTTACTACACCAATGGTGCTTCCAACGATATACCATGTATTCAGTCGATTTACGATATTTACGTTGCTTCATTACACAATGGTCATTCTGGACTTATAAACTAAGTTTGTATTTAAGTTCGGGAATTATCCATCTATGATATAAACCAGCCCTTACTTTAAAGTCCCAATAAATCCCTAGTTAATTTACTGTGTACACTACTTTGATTGAAAACGGTATTTCCACAGGTTTAAAATTAGACCATGTTTATTTCAAACACGGATAATTAATTACCTTTACTTAAGGTTAGCTACGTCTTAATATAAGGTTTTAATCACGTTAATTGGTCGAAAGGCGTTAGGTTAAAGTGAGGTTTATAATCATAGATAGAAAGTAAATCAAAGCACCGAGTTTTCATTTATAAAATAGTTTGGGACATTATTCCACAACAGATTGTGCCCACGACTTTCATAGCTTCCATGTTCCGTACTCCACACATTCGTGATGTTTCCGGCGCTATACAAATGAAAGTCGTTTAACGTTACTTCCGTTGTTTCATAATGACATCATCCCAACTAATACGGCTAACTACATCACAACAAACACGCAATATAACTACTCGCTAATCATGGAAAATCCTAAATCTAGCATAATCAAAATAACAACAGCATGCATTTTAATTAATAAGATAAAGGATATATATATAACCGTGAAAAGAGCGTAGCTGAATATAACTTGAATGTATAGAACTTCGAGTATGCTCCAAGCGATATTACAATATTACCCCTCTAGTAGCCCGGTTAAGTATTAACCGGAGACTAACTAGCCACTAACTACGAAAAAAAAAAAAAACCTAATCTAAAGAGAGAGTAGTGTTGATGTGTTTCTTGGTGGTGTGTTGAAATGATGAAATGAGGCTTGTATTTATAGAGATCGCACAGCCGTATCCGTAGACCGTATCCAAACCTTCAAATGCACAACCGTATCGCAAAGGCGAATAAAAATCAGATTTTTATCACCCAAACGCACGATACGGCTGAGCTGGACCGTATACGGCTGAACTGGACCGTATACGGCTGAGCATAGGGTGAATACGGCTGAATTGGGACATATACGGCTGAGCACAGGCCTTATACGGTCTGCACAGGCCGTATACGGTCTGTGTCCAGCCGTATACGGTCTGGCTCAGCCGTATACGGCTGTGCTCAGCCGTATCCTGCTCCTTCGGTTCTTCGTTTCTTCGTTCGGGCGTAACTTCTTCGTCGTTTATCCGTTTTGAGCGTTCTTTATATCCACGCGTTCGTATTTTCCTAACGAAGAAAATGACATAAGTTAGAGGTCATAATTCTTTGTGTAGCTCAAAAAGTGCTAAAATACGTGAACAAAAGATTCAGTGATCGTTGGTGCTCTGTTTCACTCATTTTTAGGTTGTTTTTGTCGATTCTTGAAACATCGTCTATATTTTAGCCCTTATGATAAAATGTGATGTTTAAGTTCATATTCAAGTGTTTTCATTAATAATTGGGCCAAAATGGTGAGATAATGGCACACAAAAACATGACTTCTTGCGTGTCATCAAATATCCCACACTTAGACTTTGCTTGTCCTCAAGCAAAACTCAAAATTCTCACTTGCTTTTAGAAAAAACATTTTGAAAACACGAGTTTATTTTTGGGGCGAATCAAAATATCTTAAAGACAACCATCCTAAAGCAACATATCCTGGAAATAAGCGAAAGTAAGGTGTTCCTTTCAGAGGCCTGAAATGATTCTCTTGGGCATGCTTTCAATTCTCGCGATCTTGGAATATACATGACTAGGCGATATCACCAGGTGGTCACTCAATTCACTCAAAAGTGTTTCGGGTTACCTATCAATCTAATCAAATGAAATCGCTCATAAGCCAGTCATGCAACATCCATCGTCATAGGCTTGCTCGAGAATCATATCTCCACCACTTAGGTGAGGACGGTGCTAGCTATCCCAGGACATTCACAGTGAGTTGTAATGGCAGGTGAGGGTTATGGGGTATGGATAAGTGGGAAAGTTGTTGTAAAGGGTTTTGCTTATCTTAGGACTTCTAAACTTTTTGAAAAACATTATTTAAACAACCTTTTTAATGAAAACGGAAACGGATAACAGTACGGGAAGAAGATAGCTATTTTGACTTCTATCTTTTGAAAATACACGAGGGAATTTATGTCTTTTATAAGAGCGGGAATTTTTCGAGAGATTCGAAGCACTTAGCTTTATTCTATTTTCTTTTCTTTTTCTTTTGCTTCTATTTTTGGACTTTTCTAGGGATTTTTTTTTTATTTTGTTTCTTTCTTTTGCCCTTTTTGAAATCCTTTTCTTTCTTTCATCTTTTTCATCCTTCTGATGACTTTGCATTTACTTGGTGTCAATTTTTCACACCGTAAACTCTCAACTTTTGATTTTTTTATCAAGGGAACGCACGCGAGAGATTTTGAGTAAACACCAGTATTTGTGATTTGGAGTGACAGCAAAAAGGACATTTAAATGACATTTTCCACAAGTTTAAAAATTTCTAAGATAAGTTTTGGTGGGTGTGGAATAAATGGTGTAAGATTTAAAGGGTTTTGAAAGAAATGAACAGGCTAAGGCTCAACAGGGTTATCTAAGCGGATCATCAACACTAACGATGAGTGTTGGAAGGGTTTTGGGCTTGAAGAGATATGATGAAAAATGGGGGTTAAATCCTAAGGAATGTCAAGGTCATTCAACTGCACCTATACCGCGTACGGTACTCTACCAATGTGGTCTCGAAGTGCATACCAGGAGCAAGTTCTAATTCCGGATGCATGCATCGACACACTCAAACAAACGAATAGTGAAGCATTAAGGATGAATGCTTATATTGGCTCAAGATACCTCACTGCAAGTTTTTGGGTTTGTTTGTGCCTAGCCATGCGATGCCCCTCTTAGATTATCATTTTAGACCTAAGAAATTCCTATCTTATTTACTCTTAATTTCCAAAACACCCTACTCATATACGAAAATGTTCCTTCTTACGACATTTTAACTCAAAAAATTTTGAAATTTTTTAGCAAAAGTGAGTTTTTATGAAAATTAAGCCAACTGAATGAGTGGCATCTCCACTGTCGAAGTTAAGCTTATGATTTTTAGCAAAAGTGAGTTTTTATGAAAATTAAACCAACTGAATGAGTAGCATCTCCACTGTCGAAGTTAAGCTTATGGTTTTGAGAAACATTTTCTGAGTTTGCTTTTGGAAATAAGAATTTAACAAGCAAACCTAAGGTATTTTATACCGCTATCCCACACTTAGAGGAACATTGTCCCTAATGTTCTCTTGAGTTGGGATTTGAGAAAAATCCCACACTTAGAGTTTGAACAAATCGGAAAATGTTACTCAAGTGTTTCTTTTGGGCCGGAATCCCACACTTAGTGATAAGCTTAGGATATGGCATAGAATACTGGTAAAAATAGAACAATATAATCAAATCAAAACAAGGATAAGAACGAGAGAACTCCCCTATCAACATGATGGATGGAAGCTGAAAGTCTGAAGATGTGTTGCCTTTAAAGAAGAGTACTTGCCAGATATCCTCCTTTGTAAAAGCACCATGAAGTTCGTTCAGCTTTTGGAAGCGCACTCAAACAAACGAAAGATATTAGTTAATTATTAATCTTGAATACTCGTGATGTAAACACTAGATTCCCTACTAATTAAAATCCCATTAGCATGTCACACCGGGAGCTAGGTTATGGTAACATCACAAAGTATTTAGAATAATAAGCAAAATCTTAATTATGGTTTAATAATACTTTCATATGAACGGGAACAAAATCTTAAGGTACTAGACATAACCGAATCATATAACGATTCCTCGTCATCCTAACAGATTCATGTATTTCAAAAGTTCAGTAATGACTTTAAACCATCCCTTTCTTGAGACTACCCAATAAATCTCCTAATTATCCACAACGTTCCTCACTTAAAGTTGTTCCACCGCTTCAAACCTTGGCCATGTCTTGTCCTATGATAATCCCCCATGTAGCCTTGCGATTCCATAGTTTCATACCTTTGACAAATTATATTGACACAGATGACTGACTACCTTTCAATTGGACGTCGTTAAAAAGGTGTTGTAATCATGTTTATTGGTGGAAAGGCGATTGGATTAATTTGGAGTTTAAAAGTCTATTTAGAAATATAAGTTAAACTAGGTTTCTCATTTTATATATTAGTCCGTAATATAACTACCTTCGGTCGTTACTCAACTTTCATAAATTTGTACTTCACCTTGAAGTGTTTCCAGTACTATATCGAGTAACAGTCGAATAGGGGCCATCATATTGCTTTACGATAATTAAGACCGTTTATATTTTTACCACTGTGATGATCCTAAGGCAACAATCAAACAAGAACATGCAATAAGACGATCAAAGCGATACTACCGATCTTTATTTATTTAATTATAAATCATCCCATAATTAATTAACTACTTCACAAGCAAACACAACAAGTATACTACTCTCTAATCATGGCAATAACTAAATCTAGCATAATCAATATAAACGTAATTAGTTAAGATAGATAAGGATTAGAAAGCACCAGGATTAAATGCGGGAGAAAGTAGAAATGAAGCCTTAGGGCTGCTATTTATAAGTGAAAAGTGGCTCACGTTAGCATCCCTAGGCTCACATTAGAAAGAGAGTGAAAGGTGGTGCACCGGGTACGAAAAAGTAGCGAAAGGTGGTGCCGGGTACACGCAAGGATGGAAAAGCGCAAAAGAGACGGGGGTATGGGAGGCGGCGCCGCCCACCACCAGGCCGGCGGCGGCTGGTGGCTGGCCGGCAGCGGCTGGCTGCCACCCGCCCTGGTCCGTCGTCTTTCGATGTGTTTGCTTAATTCAAGCGTATCTTCTTTGTTATGCGTCCGTTTGCGTTGATTCTGTTTGCGTTGGATTCGTAATTCAAAAACGAAGACTTTGATATAAAGATATCCCAAAAATATGTCTCCTATCTCCAGATATTGTGTACGAATCATTTGGATCTTCCGACAGGCGTAGAATCTTCATTCTTTTTCCGTTTTTGTTGATTCTTCTTCTATTGGATTTGTAATTTGAAAACGAACATCTTAGATGAGATTGATGTTGATGATGGGCACTTTTTTCTTGAAATCTCATTTTGATGCCTTGAATCTTCAAACGTGCGTGGAATCTTCATTTTTTATTCGTTTTGCTTGATTTTTGTCGTACAACCTTGTTTTGACCATCTTGGCATAATATCATTGATTCGTACTGTTTTTGAGTTTAAAATACCAAGAACTGTTCCAGAATGAGAGAGATATCGGTAGTAAAAACATGACTTTTTACGCGATATCAAGTATCCCACACTTAGAACATTGTTTGTCCTCAAGCAAACTCGAATTTCAACATAGTTAAAGATAAGTAGATAATGAAGTATTTTGAGGCGGAACTTTTTAGTAAAGGGGGTTTTGGAAAAAATGAAATTTTGAAAAACAAGGTTGTAATCTTTGGGAGCATGCTTTTGATCTTTGATCTTGGATACAGATTAGGCGATCCTCTCAAGGTGGTCACTCCAATCACTCAAAGTGTTTAGGGTTTCCTATTCTAGTATTATCAATCACTCTGAACGCCAGTCATGTATTGTTTATCGTCATAGGCTTGATCGAGGATCAAATCGTTACCTTTTTGGTGAGCGCGAAGTCGATCTAGCCACAATCATTCTAAGGGAAGTGAAGTAGGGTTTTTGGGGTGAAGTGTTGGTGATGTGAGAGGGGGTTTTGTTTAACCTGCTAGAAACCCTAATTATGTGTGTTTAGTTTTGTATTAGGCTAAATACTTGTAACTATTTGTATATTTATGTGAATATACACTCCCGTAATTGATTTATATTACGCTACGCAATTAGTTGTAATTACGCTTACGCAATTTGGTAAAATTGTACAAAACAACCGGACGGAGTCCGACAGAATATACGACGTTGGTGAAAACCTTTCTATAAATAAATTAAATATATTTTTAGAAGTTATTTATCATATATTATTATTCTTACATAATAATACACAAAAACCTCGACGTTTTGCTTAAAACGTAACAAATGCGGTGAAAACGCATAAACTGAACCCGGCAACCAAACGAAACCCTAATTAATATTTCAACAACTTAATTTAAGCATTTTAATAATACTTCAATGAAAAATAATCCCAATTATATCGTAAATTAAAACGATGAAAGAAAACACTACGCGATTTAACGAATTAACGAAATAACGAATAAACGAACACCGTACGCAACGCAGTCTGAAAATTTAATTAAACTCCACAAACTCAGGTGGGGGCCCAGGTGGGGGCCGGCCACCACCCCTCCACACCCTCTAATATTGCATGCAATACCAAATAATTACATCTTACACTACCTCTACACATATTACATGCACTTCACACTTTACCATTATTTCATTTCAATCTCACTTTCTTTCTCTCTAAATCTCTCCAAAAATCAGAGAAAAACTCAGACATTTCTACCACCTAAAACCACCCAATAACCACCATCATCACCATCACAAACCACCATAGCCCCACCACCACAAAAGTCACTATTTTACAAGGAAAACAAGCTCAACAACAACCTCTCCTTCTCCTCATCTCATCTACATCAAAATCACTGTAAGGAAACTCTTTCTTGCTCTCATATAGCTCATTTACATGTTATAAAGCTCATCCAACAATATTATATCCAAATACCTTGCTAAAATACGTTTTTATGATTTATATACAAAGAGTACACAATCTGTCCAGAAAATCACAGCTCACTAAAAACGTCATATCTTGAGTTCTAGGAGGAGTTAGACGATACATTTTTAAAAAAAAATATGCGTATTGAAAAGATCTACAACTTTCATGTTTTACGTTTTTCCCAAATCCATACGTATTTTTGTCTATAAGCTGATTTGTGGGACTGGTCTGGGAGAAAACAGAATCTGAGCTAGGTATTGTTATTTATTTTGTTTCTCTTTGAAGAAGGGAGTTAAAATTCTTAGAAAACATATGTTAGATGCTATATACATAGGAGACTATCTGGTAAAATTTGTGAGATTTGATTTGGACCAGAAGTTACTAAGACCTATGGCGAAACAAACCGACAAAAGTCAAAAATATGAAATCTTGAAGTTTTGGAACCTTTATAAGAACTGACACTTTTGGTGAATTTGGACATGAACCGACAATTTATTTGGACTCTATAAACTGATATATGAGTTGGGTGAAAGTTTTGGGTCAGACCGAGTAAGTTTGACCATGTCAACAAAAACGGCCCGATTTCTAAAAACTTACTATATTTGGAAAATGGTAATAAAAATGGGTTTGGGTGACTTGGTTAGTAGCTTGGACCAAAAACTAATTTTAGAAAGTTTCCCGAATGAAAAACCGACACTTGATTACACTTGGGCTAAAAATTGAAATCTGGCCAGACCTTAGTGTCGCATGACCTGCGACACTACCTGCGACACTACCTAAGTGTCGCTAACTAGTGTCGCTACTTATTTGGAAATTGATTTGAACCTGTGACACAAGACTTAGTGTCGCTACTTTGCGACACTCACTGCGACATTGACCCTAGTGTCGCATGACCAGCGACACTTGCATACACTGCGACACTTACCCTAGTGTCGCATGACCTGCGACACTGACCCTAGTGTCACTACTAGTGTCGCTAAAGACAGAAAGTATGAAACTTGTTTTTCACTAAGTATTGAACTTGGGTAACAACTTACAACCACACATGATACATACTACAACAAAGTATACAATGACACAAACCTAATAATAATGTCTTAAAGAATTATTATTACAAACCTTCATCAATGGGTCGTACACGTTTTTGATAAACGAACTTGAACTACTATTTGGACATACTAGTTGATGAACTAGCTTTAGGTGGACATAAACCCCCCACCTACCCGATTGGCTTAAGTGAACATTAGCCCCCACTTATACAATCGCTATAGATGGTCTTTTGAGACATCTACTTATACAACCTCATACGTTTAAGGCGTTAGGAGGTTGCACACGGGAACGAGAACACCCACTACTTGCTAATATTTGATATTGTTTGCTTCCTGCTCAACTCTGGTGAGTTTCATAGCCCCTTTTTACTGTTTTTCACTGGGGTGAGAATACATACAACTGTTTTATAAACTGCTTTATGATCACAAGTACTGGTAACAATTTTTCGTACGGATTGCATGAGACCTGAATAATCCACTAAAGTCCTCTACCCATCATAGTCATTAAAATTTATCCGTGAGTATTATTGGATAGATCTATCAGGGTTTGACAAACCTCGTCCGGGCTAGTCGCGCTAGCCAACCCACGAGCGCAGTATTACTTGTGATTTAGAAATGTATCGGATTAGTACACTTACCGGAGGCAAACAACGTTAAGCTTGACTATGAGACTCATGCAAATGGTATACTTATATTATTGTATGCAATACTTTTACTTGTCGTTGGTTAACGATACTTTTACTTATCATTGACGAATGATGCAAAACTTGTGAAATCTTGTGGATCATTTTAGCAACTGATTACTTAACAAACCTATGAACTCACCAACTTTATGTTGACCTTTTAGTATGTATTTCTCAGGTAACCCGCCACAGTAGGAAGCTTTTGGAAAGCTTAGCTCGAGTCGCATTGTTTTCAAACAACAAGAGATTAGATTGCATGTAGCTGTATTTTGTAGATTCAGTAATGTATTAGAAATCTCTAAACGGTTTATGCGAACTCCGGATATATTTTGTAAACATTTGAATTATTGTAATGTAACTATTTTTCATACGTTTCATATAGAGGTCGTTTGCTTTAATTTTGTGTTGTGATATTTAATTTGGTCGGCGCCCCCATGACACCTCCTAATTCCGCTGCCACGTGTTTTGGGGGTGCGACAGCTTAAGACTACCCAATAAATCCCCTAATTATCTTCAGCGTTCCTCACTTAAAGTGGTTCTGTCGCTTCAAACCTTGACAATGTCTTGTCCTATGATAATCCCCCATGTAGCCTTGCGGTTCCATAGTTTCATACCTTTGACAAATTATATTGACACAGATGACTGACTACCTTTCAATTGGACTTCTTTAAAAATGTGTTGTAATCACGTTTATTGATGGAAAGACGATTAGATTAATTTGAAGTTTAAAAGTCTATTTAGAAAAGTTAATTAAACTAGGTTTCTCATTTAATATATTAGTCCATAATATAACTACATTCGGTCGTTACTCGACTTTCATACATTTGTACTCCACATTGAAGTGTTTCCAATACTATATCGAATAACAATTGAATAGGGGCCGTCATATTACTTCGTAATATTGTACCGTTTCGTAATATGACTACCTTCGGTCGTTCCTCGACTTCCACACATTTGTACTCCACATTGAAGTGTTTCCAGTACTATATCGCGTAACAGTCGAATAGGGGTCGTCAAATTACTTTACGATAATTAAGACCGTCTATATTTTACCACTATAATGATCCTAAGGCGATAATCAAACAAGAACATGCAATAAGACGATCAAAGCAATACTACCGATCTTTAATATTTAATTATAAATTATCCCATAATTAACTAACTACATCGCAATCAAACACAACAAATATACTACTCTCTAATCATGGCAATAATTAAATCTAGCATAATCAATATAAACGTAATTAATTAAGATAGATAAGGATAGAAAGAATCGGGATTAAATGTGAGAGAGAATAGACTTGAATTAATTGATAACTTCCGAGCGTACACTGAAGATTACAATGCGTTCTGCACTTTCCTTCTATTCCTAATTAAACTTCTAAACTAGTTTAAATACTAGCTAAAAACTAATTTAGAGAAAGAATGTAGAGTGATAATGTTGGAGCTTATATCTAGAGTGAGAAAGTTGGAGCTTATTTATAGAGTGAGAAAAATAAGCTAGAAAGGTGTGTTTTGAAATGATCCATGAAGCCTCCTATTTATAGGAGAAAATTGGTGCATTTTAGCAACTTGGGGCATATGTTAGCAAAAGGTGGAAAAGTTGCTAGCACATGTACTCTAAATCGCGTAAGGGTCTAGCACGTGTACCCTAGAGTTGCGGAAAAGGCCTAGCACGTGTACCCTGCAAGTACGAGCAAGGACGCGGGAAGGGGGACTGCTAGCCAGCATTAGGTGGCTGCCAGCCGGCGTGGGTGGCTACCAGCTGGCCTTGGTTAGCGGCCAGCCACCCCGGTTCGCTTTCTTTCGCTTCGTTTCTTAATTCGTGCGTATCTTCTTCGTTATGCATCCGTTTTCATCGATTTTATTTGCGTTGGATTCGTTTTTCAAAAATGAAGACTTTGATGAAAATAAATCTCTGAAATGTTTCTTTAATCTTTAGATGTCTCGTGCGAACCGTTTGAATTTTCCGTTATACATAGAATCTTCGTTCTTCATCCGTTTTGTTGATTCTTCTTCTGTTAGATTCGTATTTTGAAAACGAATATCTTGGATAAGATAAATCTCAGTGATGGATACTTTGTCTCTCAATCTTGTCTTGATGTCTTAAATCTTTAAACGTGTGTGGAATCTTCGTTTTTCGTCCGTTTTGCTTGATTTTTCTCGTGCAACTCTATTTTGACCTTCTTGACAAAGTTTCATTGATTTGAACATTATCTGAGTTTATTTGCCAAGTATTGTTTCACAATGAGAGAGATATCGGTAGTAAAAACGTGACCTTTTACGCGATATCAAGTATCCCACACTAAAAACTTTGCTTGTCCTCAAGCAAACTCGAATTTCAAGCATGGTTAAAGATAAGTAGATAATGAAATATTTTAAGGCGAAACCTTTTACTCCAGGGGTTTTGGAAAAATAAAATATTCGTGTTTTTGAAAAAGTAGACTTGTAATCTTTGGGAGCATGCTTTTGATCTTTGATCTTGGATACATGACTAAGAGATCCTCTCAAGGTGGTCACTACAATCACTCAAAGTGTTTAGGGTTTCCTATTCTAATATTATCAAACACTCAGAACGCCAGTCATGTATCATTTATCGTCATAGGCTTGATCGAGAATCAAATCGTTACCTTTTAGGTGAGAGCGAAGTCAATCTAGCCACAATCATTCTAGGAGGAGTGACGTAAGGTTTTTGGAGTGGAGTTTTGGTGATATGAGAGGGGGTTGTGTTGGGTTTTCATAGGTTTATTTATTTTTTTATTTTTTGTGAAGAGGAAAGCTGGAATTTTTGGGAGGATTGACGCTCTTTTCTCATGATTTTTGTTAGGAGTCTTTTTCTTCATTTGACTTTCTTTTCTTCGAATTTTTTCGACGTCATATCCTTGTAGCTTCTCTTCTTTCATCTTTGGAACTTACTATAAAATTTGAGGGATGCTTTTGAGAGGGTAGGGATAACGTATTTCTTTTTTGGGTGTACGGATAGGTTTAAGAATGATGTGATTCGATCTCCTTTTTACTCACCAATTCGGATTCGAAATGCATAACAGGAGAAAGTTCTGATTCTAAACGCATACATCGGCACACTCAAGAATCGAAAAAGTGAAGCATTAAAAATGAATGCTTTATATGGCTCAAGATACCTCATGAATTGAAAGTTGGTTTGTTGTGTGTCTAGTCATGCGATGCTCTTTATGGGATTACTAAACTAATTTTCCAAAGGAATTTGTATTTTATTTATCCTTCTTCTCCAAAGTAAATCATTCTTTGTCTAAAAATTTTCATTTTCAACATATTTTTAACTCAATTTTGAAAATTTTGTTTACTTATTGGAGAAGGATGGTCTAAAGTGCAACGAACTTAGAATCAAGCATATACCATTATCCTTTTTACAGTAGTGTAACTACTGTTATCCTACACTTAAAGTAACATCATCTTCGATGTTATTCTAAGCTCTGACTGGGGTAAAATCCCACACTTAGGATTTAAAACATCTAAAACGTATTCTTCTAGCAGTGTGTGTTGGGTTTGAATCTCACACTTACTGATAAGCATAGTGGATATGGTATATTTATAACGAGAGAAAGAGACTGGTATAGAATTACTCCCCAGTAGTTGCAATGCTCCATGGTATGCATTTGCTGAATTTCATCTTGCTGGGTTCACTCTTGATCAAGTCTTATGATTGGTCTCATAGGTGTGAACACGTTGGATATACTTTCTTTATTTCTGACGTCGAAAACTTGATGTGTCGGACAGTTCTTAAAACTTCTTCGTGTATCCAAGTGTGAAAGATAGTCGGAGACTTCATCACTTCTTGGAATGTAAAATTGCGGAAATATAAAACACGGGTTGCCTCCCGAGAAGCGCTCTTTTAAAGTCGAGAGCTCTGACTTCTTTTCTCCTAGCTAGATGGAGATGGATGCATCCCTGGGATCCTAGGTTGCGGGAAAGTATATTGAGGTTGATAGATTCTCATGAAATGATTGACTATTGTCGTAATCAATTCATATAGATTATCTCTCGATTCCGCCTTGTAGTTCAGAAGATGCTCTGAAGTTGTCCTTGAATCGACTGCTTTAGTGACAGTCCCACTAGGGTCAGTCATGGTGGTTGTGTCTGTCTTAACAACCTCTCTTGGCGGTGGGTATTGCCAGAGAGAGTATACAAACGCCAAGAATTGCAGTTTTATGTCTTCATAATTCTCGGTCTTAGGGTCTCCGTTGAATCTTCTGATGGATGTGCACATGTCCTCTATTTGCCAGTGTTGATGGTTGTTGAACGGAAAGTCGGATTATGAGAAAACTAGAGTAAGCTGACGAAGTATCTCCTTGCATCCTGAGTGGAATATGAACTTCGTTCTGGAGTTACTTTTCCGTTGTTGAATCTCCCGTAGATGGATCGTAACAAAAGTAGCGATATCAAGTGGTGATTCATGTGTGGCCCTAAAAGGTCGTTCGCCCCTTGATTCCTCCCAAACAAGATCACTAAGTTCTTGACTTGTTTTTCAATAGTGGAGTTGATAACCATATATCCACCTTCTTTGGAACAAAAGTGATCTTCTCTATTTAGAAAGTCAAGCAATGATGTGAGGTCAGTCATTGTCAAGATATTGGCACGACTGCTCGGATGTCCAGTAGTATCTTTCATATGCGCTCTAATGGATCCTAACATCTCCCATTGCGTTGAGGTGAATGGGATGTTAGATCTTTTAAGGGCATTGTAGATCCTAGAGTAAGTCCGTTTCTGTTGTTGACAAAATTGCAGTTCAACAGGGCAAAGAGCAAGCATGTTGACTATGCCGCTTATTCCTCTTACTACTTTGTCAAATTTTTGGATCAATTCTTCGAACACTTTGTGATCTATGATAGTTTGCGGTTGGTATCTTGTGCGTTTGGAATATTCCTCCAGTGTTTCTCCTCTCGTGGGATGGTTGTGGTTACTTCCCGCCTTTTCTTCAGTGGTAAACGGTTTAGTTGGCGGTATGCTTCTTTTGTTTTCTTCTTCCATCTTTCTCATCCCAATTTCTTCCATCGTTGAGTTTTTCACTAATGGAGATGCGTTTTTCATCTCTTGTCCTATTCGTCGGAGGTCAAATGGGAAATATGGCGTGATTGCCATTTCCTTACTAGATTTACTTTCACTTGTTGACCTTGCAGTTTGTTTGTCCTTTGGGGTCTTGTTTATGGAGATCATGTACATATCGGGCTCTCCAGGGTTTGGGTTGTCGATATGGAAAGTGATGGTTTCTCCTTAAGACTGCAACCTAATGGTTTATGCGAAGACGTTGATGGTTGCCTTGGCCGTATTCATGAAAGGTCTTCCTAGTATGATTGGGATGTGTACGTCTTCCTGCATATCCATTACTACAAAATATGCTCGGTGAAGAAATTTTTCAATCCTAACTAAAACATTTTCAGCTATTCCCTTAGGGTATTTGACCGAGTGGTCAGCAAGCTGTATGGTCATTTTGGTAGGTCGAAGATTTTCTAACTCAAGCCTCTTGAAAAGCGAGTATGGCATAAGATTAACACTAGATCCTAAATCGGCAAGAGAACAGATGATACCTGAATTGTAGATAGAACGGGGGAGAGTAAAACGTCTGGTGTCTCCGAGTTTTTCTGGAATGGTATTTTTTAAGATAGCTGAACATTTCTCATTCAGCGGGACATTGGGTACTTCGGGTACCTTATCCTTGGTTGTAAGAAGTCTTCTGAAGTACTTTTTGGAGTGAACTTCAGAGGCGGTATCTAGGAATTTCCTATCAAGCTTAAAAGACTTAAGCTTTTCGGGTCATTGTTTAAGACGAGCCGAAAATAGAATGTTTACTTTCATATTTGGTGTAGACTCTAAATCCATTGTCGATGGGACAATAGGTGGTTCCTTCACCGGAGAAGAAATCGTAGGTGGGCTATGTGCTACCTGAGAGTCTTGAATATGAGAAGCCTCTTTATGGCAACTAGTTGGACTATTCTGAGATTTAGCGTTAATACGTTGTGCCAATTGTCCTAATTGGAATTCGAAAGCTTTTAACAAAGTCAGTTGATCTCTTAAGATGAGATCAGCCTGGTCTTGTCTAGCCGAGATTCCTTGAATGACTTGTATCAGGGTGTCGTCAAAACTAGAGTTTGTGAGGAAGAGCGCTTAGACAGTTCGGGTTGGTAAGTTAGTGGGCTATTCCTAGGTGAGTTAAAGGAAGGGTTAGTATTGGGCGGAGTTAGATGAGAGTGAGGAATTTGGACTGAGTGGTTCAGATTAGCACAATTAAGGCGGGTTTGAACTTGACAGACTTGTTGTTGTTGACTTTTCAATTCCTTAATCTCCTTTGTTAGGTCTGCCACTTGCTGAGCGAGATTTTTGATATCTTCATTTTCGAGTGTAGTTGGTGGATTCACTATTGAGGAGTGATTTTCACTGTTCTATCATGGTTGTGTATGGTCATTTTCTCAATAAGGCTCCAAGCTTCATTTGCCGTACAGTCTATGAAACTACCTTGAGATGCGGTATCAAGTAAAGGACGGTGATATGAGAAGAGACCATTGTAGAAAATACGCAGCTGGTCTGAGCGCTCAAATCGATGATTTGGACATTTCTTAAGAAATCCCTTAAAGCGTTCCCATGCATCGTAGATTGATTCATCATGCATTTGATGGAAGTTTATGATGTTGGTCCTAAACGTGTCTTTTTTTGATGGGGGAAAATATTTGGCCAAAAATTTGGTTGCTAATTCTACCCAAGAGGTTACAGAGTTGATTTCTAGTTCCTCAAACCAGGTTTTTGCATTGAGAGTGAGTGAATAGGGAAATAGGTATAGATAGACTATGTCCTGATTAACCCCAACCGGCTTAAAGGAGTTGGATAAGGAAATGAATTTGTCAAGGTGTGAGTTGGGATCATCATTTGGTAGGTAATGGAATTGACAGAGGTTTTGGACTAACTGAACAATGTGTGACTATAACTCGAATGATCCTCTTCCAATTTCCGGATAGACAATTGGTCCTCCTCGACCTTCAATCAAAGGTTTAGAGTCTTCAGCTAGAGTTATACGTGTAGCTGTCATAGTCTCATTGTGTAACACCCCCAAATTTACTGTTTAGCGGAAGCAAGCTTTGGGGTGCTACTAATCAATAATCAAAACACACAAGGCGTATAATGAACGACTCCATATGTGTCGTTTTACAGATACATTGATAATATAAAGTTTTACAATGTATAAATATTTTCAAAAGCCCAATAATTACAATGTTTAAAGATTAATCGGCATAACTTAGTTACAAAATGCAGTAATGCAAAATAATCTCTTGATGTGTATACTGACTCGAGCTATGGGCATCCTGAGTGAACAGGTCCTACTGCTGTTGGGTACCTGAGAACACATGCTAAAGAGGTCAGCTAACGCTGGTGAGCTCACAGGTTTGCATATTAAATATGTAAGTGTGAACCACAAATTTAATGATAACCGTTTGAAATGAATCAAATGATGTATATGTCTACCATGAGGTCATAATTTGCGCTTAACGTGGGTGTCAGGATCACAATAAAGTGCCTGATCGTGGGTGCCTCCGGGCGAGTGTCTAATCCACACTCGTATGAACAAAAGTTAGTGCGTCCGTTTAACCAGTCAGTGCTTGTTGACCCAGACGAGGATGGTCAGTCCTATATGGTACCATACACTAACATCCGCGCTACATAAAGTATTACCAGAACTATGATCGTAGAGGACTTAAAAGTGATTAGAAAACAGCTCATGCAGAATATAGCGAGTTTTTTACTCGTGTTCACGTGTAAAACAGTTAGAGCATGTATTCCCACCCCTGAAGTAAAAACAGTAAAAAAAGTCGTAGCTATGAGAATCACCTGAGCCTGAAGAGTTGCAATGAAGAAAATGTGGTGAAGTAAAATGGGGTGTCCGAAGACTGTAACCTGTCAGGCGTTTATAACGCGCAAGTTTAAATAAAATAAGTAGGTATCTTAAAAGATAACCTATGCTAGTTGTTCATCCAACTAGTAATGTCAAATAATTTGATTTGATTGATAAGTTTGAGTTTTGAAAACGTATACGGCCCGTTGGTGACTGGTAATAATAATCTCATTAACATTTTTATGATTTTTGGAGTGTTATACTTAAAAGTATTTATAAATTTTAGGTGACGGGGGTCCAGGGGCAGCGCCCCTGGTTAGCGGGGTCCCAGGGGTGGCAACCCCTGGCGGGGTCCAAGGGGCAGAGCCCTCGGCTGGGGTCGAAATGCAAAATTTAAGTAAAACGTATCTAAGATTTGAATTTAGGTAAAATCAAGTGATAAAATTTCAGGCCTCAACACTTAGTAAAATCCGAGTTTTCTAGGTTCTGTCATCTGCGACATTAGGTGCGACATAAGACTTTGTGTCGCTAAGTGCGACGTAGTCTGTTGTGTCGCAGATCATGACTTCGACGTAAGGGCATGTGTCGCTAAGTGCGACATCCGCAATGTAATGCGACATAAGGTGTTGTGTCGCTATGTGCGACGGGAATAAGTTTTGCGACATAGTGTTTTGTGTCGCTATATGCGACGTCCGTAATTTCTGCGACATAACCATTTGTGTCGCTATATGCGACATCCGTGATTAGTGCGACATAGTGGCTTATGTCACTATATGCGACATAAGACCTGATTTAGCGACATAAGAGCTTATGTCGCAGGTGGCCTGGAGCCTCTGCGACATAACGCGCTGTTGGCCGAAAAATGAGCCGAAAAGGTGTTTTCCGGTTTCCGTTTGACTTGAAACTTTTACCCAACCCATATTTGGACATTATGAGCTTCAATAACCCATAAACCAGTAAAAATAAGTAAAATCAGAGAGTTTCGACTTTTGTTGGAAAACTTACGACTTTACGTCGGAGAAATCCGAGAAGGTGGAAATGTAGATCGTGATGTCGTGGTTCTTTTTCTTCAAATGGGCGAGATGATTTGATGAGTTTTGATGGTGGTTTGTGGTGGTGATGGTGGTGGGTAATTTTGAGAGAAAAGGAGAGGAAGGAAGGTGGAGAGAGAGAGAAGGAAAAATGGAAATGAGGGGGGAAAAGGGGGAGTGGGCCGGTTTTGGGGGGGGGGTTAGGGGAGGGAATCTCCCAAATTTTAATCCCCCGCGTTTGCGCTCCGTGCGGTGTTCGTTTCCCCGATCGTTTAATCGTATAAATAATTATTTTAAAATACCAATATTTATCAAGGTTTTTGTTGAAGTATTTCATCAAATACTTTTATTTGAGTTATAAAATATAACTTATTCTTGTTTCGATTGTTCGCGCGTTTATTATTTTAATCGCGTAATTGTTGTTTTTTACTATACGAATTTGAGTCGAAATATTATCTAAATAATATTTTGGATAAAATAGAGTTACTAAATAATGTTATATTATTTAATAAAATTATTCACCAACGTCCGTATTAATTGAATCGAATTGCATTCGATTGGAAACTTGTACGATTTAATCAAATCGCATACTTGTATATATTCAACAATATATATATTGATACATTAATTAACCTAATATCGCACTAATTACACGTATTACAAAATGATTAGGACCAAATGACTAGCCCTAATTTGGCGGGTGTTACACATTGGCAGGTGGTTGACTAGTTGAGTGGATAGGGATAACGTAATTTGTGAAAGTAGTAAAAGGAAGGAAAAACAAAGAAAGACGTAGGGGTCTAAGAAAAACAATTAATCCTAAAGGTTCACTAGCGAGTAAGTTCATCTTGACGCCTAAGGATCGTACAGTTGGTTCCACGGCAGCGGCGCCAAAAACTTGATGCGTCACCAGCGGTCGGTAAGGATTTTACCCTTGTTGTTGCATCGGCTACTGGCGACGGCGATCAGTAGGTGTTTTAAATTTGTATTTGCGGGGCCTAAGTTTTCCCTAACAATGCTAATCCTAAGGGTGAGCAAGTGGTAGGTATGACCTAGAGTCGTTCTTCAAACCGACTGAATTGAAACTAAGGCGTGACAGATGAGGGCTTTCAAACTAGTGAAGGGTTTATAAAATAGTGGGGGAGTTTTGGTTTTTATTAGGCAAATAAATAAAAGCGAAATAAAAGTAAAAGCTAAAGCAGATAAATAAAAATAGTGTTTGCTGAGACTTCGTTAATTAAGTTATGGGATGATGTTTGGAGAAACTGTGTTGAAAGATATTTGTTAATTGTTATTTTTGAATACTCGTGATGTAAACACTAGATTCTCTACTAATTAAAATCCCATTAGCATGTCACACCGGGAGCTAGGTTATGGTAACATCACAAATTATATAGAATAATAAGCAAAATCTTAATTATGGTTTAATAATACTTTCATATGAACGGGAATAAAATCTTTAGGTACTAGACATAACCGAATCATATAACGATTCCTCGTCATCCTAACATATCATGTATTTAAAAAGTTCATTTATGACTTTAAACCAACCCTTGCTTAAGACTACCCAATAAATCCCCTAATTATCCACAGCGTTCCTCACTTAAAGTGGTTCCGCCGCTTTGAACCTTGGCCATGTCTTGTCCTATGATAATCCCCAATGTAACCTTGTGGTTCCATAGTTTCATACCTTTGACAAATTATATTGACACAGATGACTGACTACCTTTCAATTGGACGTCGTTAAAAAGGTGTTGTAATCACGTTTATTGGTGGAAAGGCGATTAGATTAATTTGAAGTTTAAAAGTCTATTTAGAAAGGTTAACTAAACTAGGTTTCTCATTTTATATATTAGTCCATAATATAACTACCTTCGGTCGTTACTCGACTTCCATACATTTGTACTCCACCTTGAAGTGTTTCCAGTACTATATCGAATAACAATTGAATAGGGGCTGTCATATTACTTCGTAATATTGTATCGTTTCGTAATATAACTACCTTTAGTCGTTCCTCAACTTCCATACATTTGTACTTTACCTTGAAGTGTTTCTAGTACTATATCGAGTAACAGCCGAATAGGGGTCATCATATTACTTTACGATAATTAAGAGCGTCTATATTTTACTACTATGATGATCTTAAGGCAACAATCAAACAAGAACATGCAATAAGACGATCAAAGAAATACTACCGATCTTTAATATTTAATTATAAATCATCCCATAATTAACTAACTACATCGCAAGCAAACACAACAAGTATACTACTCTCTAATCATGGCAATAACTAAATCTAGCATAATCAATATAAACGTAATTAATTAAGATAGATAAGGATAGAAAGAACCAGGATATAATGTGAGAGAGAATAGATTTGAATTAATTGACAATTTCCGAGCGTACACTGAAGATTACAATGCGTTCCGCACTTTCCTTCTATTCCTAATTAAACTTTTAAACTAGTTTAAATACTAGTTAAAAACTAATTTAGAGAAAGAATGTAGAGTTAGAAAGTTGGAGCTTATTTCTAGAGTGAGAAAAATAAGCTAGAAAGGTGTGTTTTGAAATGATTCATGGAGCCTCCTATTTATAGGAGAAAATTGGTGCATTTTAGCAACTTGGGGCATATGTTAGCAAAAGGTGAAAAAGTTGCTAGCACATGTACCCTAAAGCACGTAAAGGTCTAGCACGTGTACCCTAGAGTTGCGTAAAAGGCCTAGCACGTGTACCCCGCGCGTACGAGCAAGGACGAAAAAGCGGACGGGGGACTGCCAGCCGGCGTTGGGTGGCTGCCAGCCGGCCTTGGTTGGCAGCCAGCCGCCCCGGTTTGCTTTCTTTCGCTTCGTTTCTTAATTCGTGCGTATCTTCTTCGTTATGCGTCCTTTTTCGTCGATTCTTTTTGCGTTGGATTCATTTTTCAAAAATGAAAACTTTGATAAAAAGAAATCTCTGAAATGTTTCTCTAATCCTTAGATGTCTCGTGCGAATCGTTTGAATTTTCCGGTATACGTAGAATCTTCGTTCTTCATCCGTTTTTGTTGATTCTTTTTCTGTTAGATCGTATTTTGAAAACGAATATCTTGGATAAGAGAAATCTTAGTGATGGGTACTTTGTCTCTAAATCTTGTCTTGATGTCTTGAATCTTCAAACGTGTGTGGAATCTTCGTTTTTGTCCGTTTTGTTTGATTTTTCTCGTCCAACTCTATTTTGACCTTCTTGACAAAGTTTCATTGCTTTGAACATTATCTCAGTTTATTTGCCAAGTATTGTTCCAGAATGAGAGAGATATCGATAGTAAAAACGTGACTTTTTACGCGATATCATCCCCACAATTTATTAATAATAATAATAACAATAATAATAATAATAATAATAATATATTATTATTATTATTATTATTATAATTAAATTAAAGATTAATTATTAATAATATATTAATTAAATTAAATATTAATTATAATAATAATATTATTATTATTATTATATTAATTGAATTAAAGATTAATTATTAATAATATGTTAATTGAATTATATATTAATTATTAATAATAAACAAAAAGACTTCTTTGAAAAGAAAAAAATCTGACACCCTCCCTATAGTTTCTTATTGATATACTAATAATATTATATAACATATGCAAAATGATTTGTTTGGAAGAAAAAAAATTATGTCCCCAGTATTTCGTCAATAAAGAAATCAAACAATTGAATGACGGACAATAATAATCAAGCACAATCCCCACAAACCCTCTTAAAAAAATAATCCAAACCCTAATCACACCATACATGCATACATCTATTTATATGCATTTTAATACACCTCGAACACATTTTACATCTCTACTATTTCACAATAAATTCCTGAAAACTCCAAAGGTATGTTACATACAATCTTAAACGTAGATATATTCTTTCTATTTTAATCGCAAAATTTAGAATTTTTTATGCTTACTAACAAAAATTTTAATGTATCGTTAACTAAATAGTATATATCTAATCTATTTTTCATGCAAAATACTCATTAAGTCTGATCTTTAATAATAATCAAATTCAACACAATATTTTTTTATATGAAAAATTATATCTTTACGTAAATAATATATATCTAAACAGTTTTAAAGACCTACCATGTTTCAATCATATGCCTACCATTATACAATTGTGAATACCACCTTAAAGGCACGCTCAACATTCACATTCGCAAAACATTAAACGCATAAAATCATTATAACATTACGCTCAATTTTCTTCAATGGGTCAATGTCACTACTTTTCTCTGCAGCATCATTTACTAAAACAGGGATCTCAGTATTACCTATTCTAGCAAAACCGCTCATCGAAGTCATCGTAAGCCATTGGTCGTTAAGGCGTATTCTCAAATAACCGATCAAAGACGGATTGAAGGCTCTAATATTGGATGATGATGAAGAATTTAATTTACAAAGAAGTTCTCCAACGCATATGATTTATTTACTTTAAGCTCACGATATAATTGAACATTAAAGTATTATTGCTTATAAACTCATACTATGCAACATAAACAGGTTAAACATCTCATTATCTTAGTATTGTTACTTTTCAATTGCAAAAATATGTTTATTTTTACAATGTTTTCCTAATTAGCGTGTTCATCATTGAATTAAAAGTATACGTACTTATTTATGTAGAACTTTATGCCTATCGAATATTTTAAATTAGCCGGGGTTTTCAATCAACTTAATTTGAAAGAAATAAGAATTTAAATCAATATTCACTCTTACAAACAATTGTGCATTAGAAATAAATTATCCGAACCATTTAGACATTTTTCAATAAAATTTTTCGTACATATTAATCAACTATGGTAAGAACACTAAATAATTAATAACAAATGCATAAATATAGCTAGGAAGTCCGCCGTCAACGATTCCTTTACCTAGTAATATAATATTAAAAAAAGTTATCGGGTCAAATAAGAATTGTGGCTTTTGAGGCGCCGCTTTGCTTATTTCCCGCCACATTTGCTTTGGATTAGACACTTTTTATATATTATGATTTCTTTTTCACGTTTCAACATAAAATTCGTAACTCCAAATATGTTATATAAACACGGTTGATTAAAAAATATACTAAAAAGCTAACGACACCAACAAGATCCAAATATTAGATCTTATGTTACGTTAAGATGTCAACATACTCGATTTTCTGTCATCCACCTACTTTCATATAATAAAATCATCAACAACTTGCCGGCTCAAAATTAATACACTATACATAGAAAAAAATTATTAGTGATACAGTAGAATTGTAAATGAGTTGAGCTATCAACTTGCTAGGTTCAACTCGTTTAAAACACTAGTCCAATATATAAAATATTACTTCATAATAAATATATATCTATAAATTTAAGTTAGGCTAACGTCACACGTTACAAAATCCTTTATAGCCTAAGTAAAAACAATTATAGCTAAAAATCAAAAATATGACTATGAGTCTATATGTATATATCCACTAATGTGATTTTGATGTCGATGGTAGGGGACAATTTATATATGTCATTCTTACGTGGGTGGTTTAATGAATTAATTCAGGAACCCGTCGGTTTAAAGACAACTCATAAGTCATTAGTTCTCATGTTATTTATAACCAAATTTAGACAAAACTAATTTGTGAAACAATTATATATCCCTTGATGAAGTGCGCAAATCCATAGTTATTTATATAAATGGAGTCAACCTAAAGAGGTTTTCAAGCTTCAAAAAGTTATAAACTTGATTTTGCATGGGTAAAATATAGGTTAATATAATTCCACAATTTTATCTAATCCCTGTATTTTTACTTGATCTTCAATAATACTACTATGGTAGTGTTTAGCAACAACGAGCTAGAGCTGTGGGCTTGAATAAAGGTCGAAGCTTGGTTTGAGCTTCTATTTAAAAGTTACATTAAAAAACTTCTTCTTTAAGGGCTTCTTCAAGCTTATTTTTACAAGAACTTCATTTTTATTGTGTTGTCAAACAAAACTATAAACTAAAACTTATTAAAAGAAATTCAAACTACTAAAAGCTCCAAAAAATCATTTCCAAGACACATCTTGTTCTAAATCCGTCCGTGCACTCGTGTCTCTTTCGTGTCTCGATGAGACGACGATAAATCCAAGTGGTGGCCAACAACTACTACCGTCACTCTTCTTCCAATTTTGACAATTTAACCTTTTTACATTATAATTATTGAATATGAATATACAAGTCCTAATTGTAAAGACACAGAGACAATATCACGTTTTACCCCCGAGAAATTATTGGGCTTTGGGGAAGGTAGTTTTGTCCTTATTTGTTCTAGAAGAAGCAATATTCAAGATGATATTTATAATACAAAATTTGATACATGCATATATCATAACTATGCTATGATGTATTTATAGTTTGTGCTTTATATTTGTATAGTTTGATGTAAACATCGATTTATATTGTATATATCAGTTTTCAAGTTAAAAGATAAATTGGTAAAGAATGTTTCACTTTTAGAATAAAGGTTCATTTTTAAAACTATAGTTTTACTCAATATATATTTTGTTCACTTTCAAATATAATATTAATTTTACAAATTAGTTATAACTTACTTATTCACAAAATCTATTATTAAAGGTTGTGAAAAAAATAAGAGCAAAGTTATTATTTTTATTTTATACAATATTGATTATTTATTTGGTATTGGTCCTTTCTTCGTGATTGTAGCAATTACGTGGAAAATAAATGGACTGATGGAGTCAAATTACAAAAGAAAAAACAAACATACTCCCTAAAGTCCCGATTATATCATCTCCCAACAAAAGTTGTTTGATTCAACAAGGTTGTCAAAATCAGGATCTTATGTAGGATCGTTTTTGCCTTTACAAGATCAGGATCGTAAGATCGATATCGGTATCGTAGATCCTACCAAAATATGATTTTTTATACAAAGATATTTAAATTCTTATAGAAAACTACTATTAGATAAACTAATCTAACATTCAAACTTTTATATTACCGAAGTGATGCAATTTGTCAACATATATTTCTCAAACGATAAACGTATTAAAACAAAAGATAGCGGTGTAGTACAATCGCATCAAAGTTTGAGAGCATATTACAAATGAAAATTTATAATCGTCGTTTAGAGTTTCTAGACTTTTCTTATGTTACCTTGATAATAAATGGGGAAATTGAACTTGAAAACAAGTGTATGGTAAGTTTTGAGATAGGATTTGGACTACTTATGAGCCTTACAAGTCCAATTGTAAAAAAAAAAACTATTTGTAGGATCGGATCGTTCAACGATCCTACGATCTTACGATCGATCCTACGATCCTACTCTGATCCTACCTCCTGACCGATCTTACTCCGATCCTGCACGTTTTTCCTTGGTAGGATTGTAAGATCGTACGATCCTACGATCAAGATCGCGATCTTAACAACCTTGGGATTTAAGATAGATCACGTACATTTCATTTTTGTCTCTATATTAAATTCAAATTTGACATGAAATTGTTAAGTAATAAGTTATTAAGAGTGATAAATGAAAATAAAATTGATAATTTTAATATTTTTTATCATTATCTTCAATAAGTGAACAATTTTTTACGGATATTGGTTCACGGATGGAAGTTCTGTTTGGGACGGAAGTGAGGGAACGAAATAGGAGATTGACATGTGTCCTTTTCCATTTCTCTACCACCTTCATTTCTCCACCTTTTTCATTTTTCTAACTTTATCATTTATCCTTCATTATTTTTCCCTAAACTTTTTTAGTGTTTTATTTTTTTACATTAATTTTGTTTTCATTATTATATTTTCGTTTTTTTACTTTATTTTAATTTTAAAAAATTCTTGTTATCAATTTTTTTAAAGCTTTTCATTTAACCATTTTCATAGCTTGTTTATAATTGTTTTTTTTTCGCGTTTTCAACATTTTTTCTGTTGTTGTTTTACCTCACGTTGTTATATGTAAATACAATTTTATATATACTATTACAAAAAAAAATTATGTGATGCACCATATTCATACCTTGAATAAAATAAATTCTGATATAACAAAGTTATAACTTCAATGCATTATAAATTAAAATTATGATACACCATATTTTATAAATATGATGCATCAAGATTTATACACTAATGATGTTTATTGTATATCTAAAAGTTGGAGCGTCATATTTATAACTATGATGCACCATATTTTATAATTATGATGCATCATATTTTATAACTATGATGTACCATGTTTTTATAACTATGATGCACACCTTTTAATTCAATAACGATATTTTATAGTATATTTTTGAAAGTCGATGCATGTTATTTTTAAACACTCAATGCACCATGTTTATAATTATGATGAACCACGTTTTTAAACTATGATGCACCATGTTTTATAACTATGATGGACCACCTTCTAGTTCAATAACGTTGTTTTATAGTATATTTTAAAATTTAATGAATGATATTTTTTTAACTCTCGATGCACCATGTTGTATAACTATGATAAACCATATCTTATATCTATGATGCACCATTTTTAATTTAATAACGATGTTTTATAGTATTTTTGAAAGTCGATACATGATATTTAAATACTCGATGCATCATATTCAGAGAAAATCAGTGTATCATAGTTATAATGTTGATGAATACAATAAGAATTAAGTTTTATTGCATCTTATTTTTAATATTCATTTGCATCATTATATATAATATATGGTGCATCACAAATTTCAATATGATATAAAAAAAAAAGATAAACTAAATAGGAAAAATGGTTAAAAATTAATTTTTAAAATTTTTAAAGTGAATCTTTTCTAAAAAAATGTTAACAAATTTTATTTAATTATTTATTTATTTATTTTAAAAAATTGTTATAGAAGATTTTACATGTTTACAAAAATTAATATTTTTAAGTTTAAATTTTATTTTATAATAAAAAATTTTAACAAAAAAGTAAATAAAAAAAAATGAAATTGAAAAAAAAGTGAAGAAATAAAGAAAGTGAGAGAATTGGATTAAAAATGTGAAGAAATGAGAAATGGGGAGAGAAAAATAAATAAAAAATGTGGAGAAATGAGAAGATACTTATCATCTATTCATTGGCTTCTCTCCTTTCCTTCAATTTCGCCCCTTCTTCCAGGAACCTCACCCTTTTTTACGATATACAAAAATAATACCTTTTTTACGATATACAAAAATAATAAAGTGAACTATAAAATTGAAGTGAAGTAAATAAATTACCAACTACTTTGTCAACCGTTATTTTTACCCTTCGTGGCGGGAAACTGGGAAACTTAGATACTGACAAATACTTTCCAATTAAATATTATACATATAAATATCAACTTTTCTCAGTATTCATAATTAATTATAATCCACTATTTATACTTAATTTTCAACTAATAAACATAAACAAAATTCAAAAATATATATAAAAAATGGATAAAAGGACTAGACAAAATCCATGGCTCCGGCCAAATATTAATCAAGTGCATTAGGGCCAGTACAGTAATTTACTACATGGTTCCAAACCCACTGTACCAAGTACCTCCGTCGGATCCCGTGCATGTTATACGTGGCACCATCTTTGTCGTTCATCATTTGTCCTGTGTAAGACCCACCACCTCCTGTACCATAAATACCCTCACATAAATCTGCTATCTCCACCGGAAACACAGGATCCTGACCTGCATACCAAGCGTTTACCAACGGATTCGATGCTAATTCCGCTAATTCATGTCCTATCACACTTATCATCCCGTCGATTCCGACGTTTCCGTTTGGTGATTTCACCGGTTTTAAACCCGGGATGTAATCAGGAACTGCGAACGGGTAGGCGCACGTACCCGGACACAGTTTTCCTGAATTCCCGATCCATGCGTAGGGTAGAGTGTACCCTACGATGGACGAGAATGTAAAGTAATGGAATCCGCATACGTTCTGGCAGAAATCCTGAACGTACACGTCATCTGCTGTTAGTAGCAGATACAACCCGCCTTTCGGGCTGATCGGTAACGGTTTTGTTCTGGCTGTTACTGCAGCTTTTATCACGTGTTGTACGGAAAGCCTCGTTAAGGACTTTCCGTGTGATAAAAGCCGGTCGTTTTTCTCTTCACCGAGCTGAACGGTTCGAGAAATATTCGAACCGGTCTGGTCAGTGTAGAGCTGGACCGTTTTCCACCACCCGGAAACTGATGGGGACCGAGTGGTGGTATCAGATATCGAATTGATAAACTCGCGGATGATCCGTTTTTGGTCCCTGGGCCATGTACCGTACCAAATAATGTGCACAGTAATATTGGAGGTCAAAACAGGGCCCATATGGTATCGGAGTTTGACAAAGTCTGATGACCCTTCGTACTTTTTAGAATTACCGAATTCAAGTTCGGTTTTGTTGTTAATTTGGTTAGGCCAAGGGCGCCATGCAATAGATGGGTGTATGAAGAGGAGGGTAGAAAGTACAGCGAGGATGATGAGCGGTGGCGCCGGAGACCGGCGGTTTTCAATGGCCCACCGGCTCATTTTTTACAGGGAGTGTAGTTGCTGGGGTAGCACCAATGCTGTAATGGTGCGACAGTCGGACAGTGTATATATAAAGATATAGTGAAAAGTATTTGTGTTTACATTTATAAAATAAAATGCTACCTTTGGTTTTAGTGTATTGGCTTATTAGTCCCTTGTATTTTGATTTTTGAATTAACAAATGTGTTACTTTTTCTTTTGGCACCACAAATGCCAACATAGTAGTCTTTTAATAGATCATGGTAAGGTAATATACAATAATATAAATATCAGATGCTTTATTGTTATACAAGTATAAAAGCGCGCTATTGTATTCTACTTGGTGGTTTGAGTATAAAAAACTTATTTGTATAGATGGAAATGAACTCTAGAATTCGAATTTGAAAATTTAATGAACAAAAACTATAAAAAGTGAAATTCTTAAATTAATTATCTTTGAAAAGGGACCAAATTAACAACCCAAATCGGTTGAATTTTAAGAACATGTAATACGGAGTAACATTATTTAGAAGAGGTATGAACTATGGTAGATGTGAAACGCGTGAGATTTTAATGTTGTTATATATACTTAATAATGGTTTAATCTTTCATGTTTCAAATATTTTACGTTTTAACCATTCAAATTTCTTTGAGTGATTTATTCATCTAAATGTGTACATGTTTGAGTTATTAGTTTAACCATTTAAAGGGTTAAACTATTAAATTTTTGAAAGTTTAATAACTCATTTTTTATATAGTTAGAAGGGTAAAATCATTATAAAAATAAACCTAAGAGATTAAATTATCAAACTTTTGAAGTAAAAAAGTTGATATCTACATAAAAGGTTAAAGTACAAATTTTTTAAAACTTAAATACTTAAATCATGAGATAAATTCTTAAAGGGTTTAAATGAAAAATAAAATAAAATGTAAAACTGTCTGAATTAAAACATTATTAATGGGAGGTGATAGATACAACACTAACTATGTTCCTACACCATATTGTACAATACTTAAAGTCTACAGTACAAGTATAATGTAACATGACTTTAGTTTATGAATCAAATTATAAGTTGTATTTATCAACTCCCTTATTAATAACCTCATTACATCAACTACCCTAGGGTGTGTTTGGTTGGTGAGTTTAATGGGTATCAAACCCACCAATTTAGCCATACTCCATATCTTACAAGGTATGTTTGACAAAATGGGTTTAATTTGTTTTTGTTATCATACCAAACTCATAGGCATAGTAACTCCTAAAGTCTACACGTACACATCCACACTATATTGTAACATATACTAATGAGGAAATTACAGAACGAGGTTATACATATAGAAGCGATATATCGTCCAAATTGAAGCTCTAAATCATTCACGGATGCATTATGTCGCATACTTAATTTTGACAGTTTTGCAAATGAAGGATCGACTAGTGAAAACCTACTCAAAGTTCAATTTAACTGTTCATGTCAAAACTCTAAGCCACACTTAAAAAACATATATAAAGGATAAATATTTTTTGTATGTGAGGACTCATTTTTGGTCGTGGTTGCTCTTTCACACCACTTTCGCTCGTGGAGCTCGGTTTCAAAATTCCGATGTTGAAATATCAATGTTGTGTACGTCGAGTGTTTAGGTATCTTTTCTAAAACTAATAGTTAAATACCCTTAAGGGCTGTTTACTTTTCACTTAATGGTCTGTTTCCAGACATCTCTTAATCCAGACAGATAAATTGCTATCTCTTTTTCACTTAATCTGAAAGGAATGTCTGTTTCTGAAACAGGAAGAAAAATGAAGTCCTTACCAAAAAGAGACTTAATTATAAACATACATTTTTTCAACATTTTTTCTCCAATAGAATTTGAACACGCCATTTTTTATTCAAACTTTATATCATTTAAGCTCATTATTTTGGTCAAAACAAAAATTACATTTACATAAACAACACTTGTTATAAACAGACATGTTTATCCAGACAGACATCACATGTAAACATCACTTAATAGGAAAAAAAGTAAACAGCCCCTTAGCTAATGAATGAGATGTAGCTTAGTTGATAATGAGTCTAACACATCTTTAAAACATAGAAAATAAGGTCTCGGTAGCATACCTCGACACCTCTATCCGTTGAGAGAGTTATATACATACATCCCAAATTATGAATAGATAGCCGATTGTTAATCAGTCTAAATTATCGCATATTTTACATCTAAATAACTAGAAAACGCTAAGTGTAACCTTTAGGTCTATGATACAACCTTTTAATTTAATTTCATAATTATAACTCACAAATATCATAAATAAATAAATACTCTTAACGAAATTAAATAAGGAAATTTGATATTATAATGGAATGTTCATCTTTTATAATTAATTCTACCGAGTTTAAAACTTTAAATGTAGACATCTTAAGCTCACGATTAGCATTCTTGTTCTTGATAATAATAATCGTGCTTTAACGAAAGAAAAAAAAAAAAGATAGAGAGAGCGTTAAAGTAGGGGATGATATTTAGGTGGGAGTAATTTTGAAGTGCAAGAAAAGTGGGTAGGGGGCGTAAGTGGCATTGATTTGCGGGGTTAATGGACGACAGATAAGCTGTCATGTTTTTTCTTCTCTTTTTCTTCATGCGGGTCCCCTTAAAGCTTCAGCCAATGCCCCCACTCTTCTATTATACACTTCCCCGTAAGAAAAAAAAATTGTAAATCGACGGAACACTCTAATCTTGTATATTTTTGGCATCAGTTATTCTTACAAGCCTCGTATGTTTTGTTTTACGAGGGTAGGTAACTAGTATGCTAAATGTTTAGCTAGGGCAGGATTTGAACCCTCGACCTCTCGGAAGCCAAGAGTCTACTGTACCACTGGGCCATCTAGACAACTGCTTCCATGTTACTTTCATTATTAATTATTACTCTCATCGTCCCATTCAGTTTTGAATTTTGAAAGTTTTTGTTTTACAACTTTGATATTAATTTTTTTTATTTGCGTTATATAATACTTAATGGAAAATATATAAATGGATTGAGTTTTAAATGTATGTTCATTGATATAATTTTCATTTAGTATTATATAACACAAACAACAATATTTAATATAAGTTAAAAGAGAAAGATTTCAAAAGGTTAAAATGAACGTTTGTAATTGGATGGAAATAAAACTATTATTAAGCTAATGGTCCATCTATATATTTACTTCCTTTTTCATTTGTGTCCCTATGCTTTAAACATTTGAATTCATATATTCATTGTTTGTCTAACATGCTACAACAGTTATTTTTATAGGTTTTGAGTTAATATGTTTATTCGTAATCGATTCACGGCTATGCGTCAACACGAAGAATTTTGGATTTATGAAACGAATATGCTTTATTGTCACATATAAATTTTTTACGAAATATGTTTGTATTAAAATATTTGTTACACTAAACAATTTCTAAGGTAATACGCATAGTACATGACTACATGTAAGCATGTATAGTAGCTTCTCAATTTATTCAAATTAAAATGCAGTCATTAAAAGTTCACGTAATTAGATAATATTTCTGAAACAAATAAGAACAATGTGAATAACATAGATGAGACAGAGGGAGTAACAATTAACCATACCATATTTCTACTTCAACTTATTTATTGATTGATAGAACGGCTTAACTTTTCATAACAATTATTTAATCTCAAACTTAGGATATCTTTAATACTTTAATCATCAAGTTCTTATGACCTTACTTTGACATGTTAGTGTAATTGGACTGATGTTGAAGTCTTTATATAACAAGTTACAAAATGTTCGATATGTACTGCTTAGTCATTTCGTAGCGTGACCTGAAAGGATTAATAACATCTATATAATGGAGTTTGTGTATTGGAAATTTAACAATTACTCATGTTATTATCAATATTGGTTAAACTAACATAAAATAAAACTATAAGACCATTAATGATGGACGTTCTGAGACGCCACATAAACAACCATGCTACATCACCAACCCACTCCAATTTGCCGCATAAGCCCCACCAATTGAATTTATTTATTTTTAAAAATGTTTTCTTTTGATTTATTTTGATTTAAAACTTGGAAAGAAAGAAAAAAGAAAAGAAAAAACATGAACGCCTATTTTTTTGCCCGTGTTGGGCTCCAGAACGCCCCCCAGAACGCATCATTATGGGTGTTCTGGACGTTCTGAGCCTTGAGAATACCCTTGATTTAAAACTTGGGAAGAAAGAAAAAAGAAAAGAAAAAACATGAACACCTATTTTTTTGCCCGTGTTAGGCTCCAGAACACCCCACCCAAAACGCTTCATTATGGGTGTTCTGGACGTTCTGAGCCTTGACAAATACCCCATGCAGGACGCGTCGCGAGTGTTCTAATAGTATAACAACAAATAAACAATGAAAAATGAATTACAATGAAAAGGAAAATGATTAATAGACCTATTTATACAGATCTAAAGTAGACCTAAAAATATAAGAATGATATGTGTTATGTTTAACTAATTAGATTAAGAGAGAAAAATTATTTTAACCAATCAAATAGTTAAACCTACTTTTAGGTCCACCTAATTAAGTCTATATATCATTAGTTTACTCCAATGAAAATGTAGAGTTTTAACACCAAAAATTCGATCTATGTGCTTTGACTTTTGCTTGACGTGTGAAGGGTGTTTATGATGGTAGATCACTAGATTGGTAGATGAAAGAAGCAGAGAGCTTTTTTTGGGTCAGTTATCAGAGAAATAATAATATTTTAAATAAAACCACTGTAATTCAGTCATTTGGTCCATTTGGACCATCACCAACATTTGTTATTTATAACTAATTTAATAGGTATTTATACTACGTAATTATTAAGTTTTATATAATAATAATTCATTTGTCTTGGTCAACTTTGACTATCCAGATAGTTTTGTATCAAGTAACAACATTTTTCACTAATTAAATACCTTGTTTACCCCGTTAAAGTGTTTTTCTATTAGTTAAACAACAAAGTTGACACTTATCTGAAAACTTTAAGTGGAACGGAAGTAGTATGAATGTTCGTTTTCTATTTAGATGGATAATTTAGTGTTATCGTATCAAAATTGAATAGCACATTTTCATTTGTTAATAATGATTTGATACATACATGAACAGAATTGAGGAATTTATTATACAACTATTTAGAGCATGAGGAGCGCCCCCATTATTCTCGCCGTTTTTGGTTCAAAAACGCCGGAGTCCGGCGTTTTCCGCTTCAGACCGGCGTTTTTGACCTGCGTTTTTCATCAAAGTTATACCCCAAACGTTGAAGCAAGCTGCGTTTTCGATTTTTTTATTATTTTTTTTTTGTTTCTTCGAGGAAGCAACGGATACATATAAAAAAAAAGTAAAAAAAATGGACGTTGGATATAGCCGTTTTTTTGGCATTTTTTATATTATTTTTTTTTCAAATTTTACACTTTCACTCTTTAAATACCCACTCAAACTACAACCATTTTTCATACCTCAAAACTTATATTCTATCTACTTCTTCAAACTAACAAAAAAAAATATCTCAAAACCCAAATAACCCATTCAACCTCCAATCACAATGGAATCCTTTTCCACCAAACTACAACCCGTAAACACAATCATCTTACACCCCAAACAACCCACAAACGCCACAATCATCTTACAACCCGCAAACACACGTTTCACCCAACCAATTACCGCCAATAGCATCCGATAGTTACCAAGAGTTTTTGTTATGGAAGCAAAGTCAAGTGGTGCCGCCATTGGAGCATTCGGTTGAGGCCGAAACACCCACCTCATCTCGGCCCAAAAATATCAAAGAAAAAGTGGTTGACTCCCCGAAGAAAAAGAAAAATTTTACGGTCCGCAATCTTTGGACGTCTAAAGAAGAGCTACTTTTAGCTAAATCTTGGATATGCATTTCCGAAGATAAGAACCGTGGCATCGATCAAAAACACGATTCATTTTGGTACTTGGTGTTGGACGAGTACAACAAGCGTGCGGATGTTGAAAAAGTAGTCCGACGGGGAAAAGACGCATTGTCGTTTAAGTGGACTTTTTTGAACAATCGTTGTAACAAGTATGGAGGAATCGTTGAGAGGTTGGGAAGACAAAGACATAGCGGTGAAAAAGATGAAGATTTTAGGTTGCGGTGTTTGAAGACTTACCGGGATGAGGCGAATGCGCCTTTCCACCACGAGGTCGCTTGGAATTTTTTGAAAGACAAGCAAAAATGGTTGGTACCCGACGCGATTGTAGTCGGCCGTTGGAACAAGCGAAGGGAGACGGTTGACTTGGAAGATGTAGCTGGATTTGGAGAATGACATGGAGAATGAAGAAAACCCGAACAACGCCCTTTTTGGTGATGATGTACACCCGCGGCCTCCCGGAAAATCAAGACGGGCTAAAAGTGCCAAAACATCTTCCGACTCTTCTGCTAAAAGTAGCACGCCTTCTTTTGATGAGTCGATCACAGCAAACTTTCAACAATTGACCGAAACCAAAGCTAGTGTTTATCGTACCCGAGATATCACCGAAGCAATGCGGGTTCTGAAAATGACAACGGATGGTTTATCCGAAGATGACGCATGGTTTCTTAACATGGAAAAGGAGAAGATTCGCGAGAAGTTCGGTTGGAAGCGACCGGGTTCGGGTGGTGGATCGGGTTCGGATGGTGGATCGTGTTCGGGTGGTAGCGAATGATTATGTATTTTGAAGTTATCGTATTTGAATAATATAATTTTAGGAACTTTAATTATGTATTTTTAGGAACTTTAAATTATCGTATTTGAATAATGTAATTAGGATTTTTAATTATTGCATGAAAGTACTTTTTAATTTAATGTAATTTATTTTTATTTTGTATTATTTTTATCTATTTAATTTGTTTTTAAAAGAAAAAAAACAATAAAATAATCACAATAACACTTAACTTAACAATGAACCTCAAAATTAACCATTACCCCACTTTTCTGCTTCAGTGTTATTGTTCAGTGTTATCAATAACACTGAACTTAACACTGAAACTTCATTAAGCACTCCTCGTTCTCTTATACAATATTCATCCATCTCTTATTATTTAGACTAGAAAGCTAAAAAAAGCTCCAAATCATTAAAGAGCTTGTTACTTGTACAGCTAAACCACAGTTTTATCTAAATATGACGTTTAATATTAGTTTTTTTTGTTTTTTTTTGTTTTCATATATGTCATTTAAAATGTAGCCTTCTACCAAACAGTTTGCATATTTAATAAAACTTTTTTTTTAAATCAAAGATTATTAAAACACCCAAATTAGATGCAAGAATACATCAGAAGCAAAGCTTTGATCCAAGTTAGAGCACACGCATAACACAAAACAAATTATATTTCCAATTGAATTAATCTATGAGGCAACCCACAAAACTCCTAAACCTTTAGGATTAGACACACAAAGATTCCAGGAACGATCCACATGTTTGCATCTGTTTGAGATCCATAGTAAAGATAGTTTTGTGTACAAAGAAATAATTAAAACTTATTATCTGTACATCACTAGTCGTGTACACAATATAAAACACAAATAATTATGTACGATAATTTTTTATGATGTACGGATCACTCTCCTAAACTTCAAATTATAATTTAAAATAACAAAACGTTGCAATTAATTATTTGGAATCATTAAAAAGGGTTGTATCGGACTGTAGTGGACTAGTGGCAGTAGAGGCCCAAAGTATATAATGAGCCTGCGTTGCGAATTACAAGCTTGTATTGTAACTTTTGTAAGGATGCAAACGGTCAAGCCCACATGATATCAGCTATTTCCAAAATAAATAATCGAACACTCATTCCGTCCAAATTTTTTATGGTTCATCTTGTTATTTTTGTCAGTTTCAAAAATATTGTTATTTGCAAAAAATAATCATAAAAATTAATTAAACTCCCAATTTACCCTCATTTAATATTCCCAAATTATTCATTTCGTAAAAATTTCCAATCAAACTTACTTTGAATATATGAGCAAAATTGACATTCATTCAATCTATCTTAAATCCAACACAATTCTTTAGGGGATAATATAAGTGGGACAGATAGAGTAGTTAACTAGAATGTAATAAGGGGGTGTTTGGGGGAGCGTTAGCGCTTTAACTCCGCGTTATGAAAAAGCCCCAAAATCCTGGCTTTTGACTTTTTAGCTAGTGAGAAGCTCCTCTCAGAAAATACATCCAAATACTTAAAAAGAGTTTTTCTGTGTTATGATACTATAAAAAATTAAAAAGTCTCCCACTAACGCTCCCCCAAACATCCCGGAAGTATATGAGTTTTCTCTTAAAATACATCTCTTGTTGCGTTATGTTGTTCTTATACTTCCATTAAAGAAATATGGATTTTAATCATATACTAAGTGTACGGGTTTTTTATGTTCAAATTGTCGCACCCTCAAATTTGTGATTAGCGGAAGCATTCGTTTGGTGCGACTAATGGGGTAATCACAGCACATAAGATATATAATGAACGACTCTACATGTGTCGTTTACAATTACATTGATAATACAAAAGTATTACATTGTTATACTAATTTGAAAAGCTCGTAAGCCAAATGATAGAGATTCTAGGGCATATCTAATTTTACAAAATGTAGAAATGCAAGGAAATCTCCTGATATCTGTATGCAACTCGAGCTAAGTATTCTGATATGGCAGACCTATTGCTGCTGAGAACCTGAGAATACATACTAAAAGGTCAGCTAAAAGCTGGTCAACTCACATGTTTGTATGTATAAACATAATGTATGAACCGCAAGATTTAAGTATAATGATTTGCAAACAAGCAAATTAATGAATGAGTGTATATCACTGTCATGAGCACATAGTCTGAGCTTAATTGAGGTGTCAGGATCACAATCAAATTCCTGATTAAGGGTGCCTCTCTGCGAGTGCTTAATCTACACTCGTATGAACAAATGATAATGCGTCCGTTTGATCAGTTGGGGCTTCCAACCCGGACGAGGATTGTCAATCGTATATGGTACCATACACTAACATTCACGCTACAACAGTATTACCAACCTATGCTAGAGGACTTAAAATGATTAGAGAAAACAACTCATGTAGTATATGGCGATATTTTGTTACTTGCGTTCACATGTAAAACAAAATAAGCATGTATTCCCACCCCTGGGTTAAAAACAATAAAATGAGGGGCTATGAGACTCACCCGAGTCTAGCGTGTTGCTATCAAGCAATAATGATGTTGCACAATGAAATGATGTCGTCCAAACGACTGTAACCTGTCGGGCGTCCTAAACGCGCAAGGTTATATTAATGATTAGATATCTCGACATATCATCTATGCTAATTGTCCACTCAACTATTTATGTCCAAATGTTTAGTTGTTTGTTTGGGTTTTGAAAGCATGTACGGTTCGTTGGTGACGGTTGTAATAATAATCTTGACGTATTATTATTATTATTATTATTATTATTATTATTATTATTATTATTATTATTATTATTATTATTATTATTATTATTATGTTGTTGTTGTTGTTGTTGTTGTTGTCAGGCTACACTTGTAAAATATGTTTCAGTGTTGTATCGTATATAAGTATTGATGTTACACAAGTTCGACACTTAGTGTGAAAAATGTATTTTCAAGAATTTGAATGACGGGGGTCCGGGGGCAGCACCCCTGATAGCGGAGTTCAAGGGGTGGCAACCCCTGACGGGGTCCAAGGGGTAGAGCCCCTGGCTGGGGTCGAGCTGTCAGGTCAGCTTGGAAATTTTTATTTCTACTATATTGCTTTAGTAAAAACGCATTTGAAATTCTAATTCGGAGTAAAATTTGGTGGCAAAATCTTAGTTTCGTCAATTAATAAAATTGTGTTTGAAGTTATCACACGATCGGGTGAGGCTTGCATTTATTAGATCAGAACAAAAGTCGAAACTGCTTTAACTCAGATTTTAACCCATACCCGATCGGCTAACTTTCCGTACCCGTTCGGGTATCATACCTTACCCGTTAGGGTAAGTTAGCTTACCCGATCGAGTATCCAACGAATTTCCGTTTTAAAATCAAGTCCAAAGTTCTGTAATCATTTTGTTCTATTTCACGCCATTGGGTAATTTTACCCGTTCGGGTAACACTTCATACGCGATCGGGTAGGTACTCATACCTGATCGGGTACCTACGCTAAACCCAGATGCGGGTGACTTTGTATACCCATTCGGGTGGACAGTCATACCCGTTCGGGTGACGTTCGTTTTCCAGTTTTGTTCGTGCGATTTCAGTTTAAACAAGTTTTGATTCAAATCTTCAGACATAATCAGTTTATATAACACCAGCATATGATGATATAAGTAGTTCTAAACACAAAAATCAAGGAAATAGGGGAGTGTTCATACGGATGAAAATGGAGACCGAATGATGAAGATGACTATGGTGAAGATGATGATGCTTCGCGATGAAGATGATGATAATCCGTTACCTCCTTGCTTCCTCCTTTGATTATGATTCCGAAAAGATGATGGTGGTGGTGGTTTGGAGTGTGAACCGAGAGAGAAGTGAAGAAGAAGAAGATGAAGAAAATGAAATGAAATGAAATGAAATAAAGGGTGTAGTTGGTCTGCTTTTGGTCATGGGGCAAGATCCACAATTTGTGGATCTTGTCCAGTTCAATAATACAAAAGGGGTAGTATTAAACCTCATGTCTCACTCAATTATTCGTTCATTTTATAATTAGTTTTAAACGTTATATTCTAGGAAATTTTATTGAAGTATTTATTAAATGTTTGTCGAGTACAGTTCGTGTGTTTGGTACGTTTATTCCTAAAACGTATAAGTTTTATGTTATAAAAATAATATAAAGTAAATAATTTTGTTCACCAACGTCCGCATTAATGAATCGGAAATTCGGCCGATTAAAAGTGGCATGATTTAATCAAACTGTCTATGTGTATATATAATAATATACATAATGATACGTACAATTAGCCTAACATAGAACTAATTACATGTATAAACTAAGTGATTAGGAACTAAAAAGTAGCCCTAATTTGGAGGGTGTCACACAAATCTACATAAGGTAAAAGCATATACAATGAGCTTATTTGGCATAGTTCAGAGTTAGTTTGAACTATGAGCTAGAATGAAAAACATCACTGCAACATTCATGCGTATATTTTGAGGCCAAGACTGCCTCAATCATACGTGAATATGTTAGACCATTTCCTTAACTACCCTAAATATCTTTATCTAAACTTATACTCCGTATTATAACACCCTCAAATTTTGGGTTGCGGAAGCGGTCGGGTCGGGTGTTACCAAATCAAATATCACAAGCACAAAGGTACATAATGAACGACTCTAAATGAGACGTTTGAAAATAGTTATACATTTCCAAAATAAAAGTGTATACAAGTTGGGAGTTCGCAAAATAATTTCAATACATAATTTGTAATACAAAAGTTATGCAGAGAAATCCAGTTGTTTGAAAACATGCAACTCGAGCTAGCAAAGCTTGTAGCAATCCTAATCCTGCTGGGCACCTGAGAACACATGGTAAAACGGGTCAGCTATAAAGCTGGTGAGTTCGTAGGATTGTCAGTTGAAACATAAAGTATAAAACCTTATATGTTTTGAAAAGTAGTTCAAAATCTACGATTTTGATATGTATCGTATTGAAGTTGTAACACCAATGTGTATACATCCTACAAGGTATCTCATACCTAAGTGACCGTGATGTATACCTAAGCACATAAACATTGAGGCATTCCGGGCCTGGATACCTATCAGGTATTAAGTAAATCTATCAATGCGAGGCAATACATGCCTAAGGACTATCGGGTAATTGTATGACCACATCATATGATGTTGTGTAATAATTGATGTGCCACTTGGCATAGCGTGTTGCATCCAGCAACATAATTGTAGTCCCACGGATTATGATTGAGTATTTAGTCAAATACTGAGTTGACAGCCTCGCGCGAAAGTTCGCCGATCCATTAATTGTACGGATCACGAGCATAAGCTCGCCCATCCGTATATGTGTGTGGATCACGAGCATAAGCTCGCCCATCCATCGAGTGTATCGCTTTACCGCGATATCGTACTTTTGCCCACTGCAATACCGTGGCATCGTTTTGTGCCCACTTCTCACCGTGGCATCGTTTTGTGCCTATCTGGCATCGACCGAATTGCTCACAAGCAAAGTATGTAATTGAGCCGGCAGTACTACGACATGCCCGACTTGAGTAATTGAGCCGACAGTACAACGACATGTCCGACTTGAGTAATTGAGAGCCGACAGTACTACGACATGTCCGACTAGTTTGATTGTGTTTGTATGCGTGTATGTATACCTATATACATAACTAAACTGTAGGTGACACTAAGTGCTCGAGGTAGAGTACGAGTAGGTATATATATATATCTATGTGTATATATATATATATATATATATATATATGTATATATATATATATATGTATCAAGTTAACAAACACATCTAATAGGGTATCATGTTCATATGATAGTGATTTATTGTATCTAAATATGTATATACAATACTTAGATATTAGTTGTATCGCAATAAGTCTAGGTATGACTAATCATCACCTAGTTGTTTTGTATTAGTATAAGGAATCTATACTAACGTATGTTAATAACGTGTACTCCTAGCCTCAGCCTAGCAAGTACATTGAGGTCCGTGATTAACATTTGTTTAAGTACAATTCCATTCTAAAGATCCTGGTGTGTATTGGCAGTCTCAGTTCCTAAAAGGAAAACTAATCCTGTAAAAATCTAGATGTTGTCCAATGTGGGTAGAACTACCAGTTCTAATGTATTCCATGATATTGACCCACGACAATATGACCAAAGTATAATTATAACCTAATTAGATTAAGTAGTGGTTTTGTTCAATAGCATTATGATGGGTGTAATTTCTAAGTATTACACATTTGTATTACATAGCAGTAATATGATTAAGTGTGAATTATAAAGGTTTATTATTATAATTTGAAAACAGTAATTGAGCATGCGTCTCACCCCGAAAACAGTAAAACAGTTGAAAGAGTAGGGCTATGAACTCATCTGTGAGTTGTCAGCGATCCTACTATACGTGTGTCGTCCGAATGGTAACCTCCTAGTGTCCTAAACACGTGAGGTTATATGAGTACGAGACAAATCAGTTTGTCTAAGCGAATTGTGTAAGTATTCATTTGTCCTTCAGGTTTGGAAACCGTGTACGGGGGCCCGGGGGCAGCGCCCCTGGTAGCGGGGTCCAAGGGGTGGCAACCCCTGGCGGGGTCCAAGGGGCAGAGCCCCTGGCTGGGGTCGAGCTGAGAGAAAAACGCATCTGAAAATTTAAATTCGGAAAAATTAACCAAGTCTGGTTGCGGACTGAAATGGTGTTGCGAACTGAGTTCGCGGTGCGAAATGAGTTTGGGTTCGCAAGGCAGTAGGCTGTGAACCGAGTTGGGTTCGCAGCACAAGGTTCGACTCGCAAGTCAACTCGCAAGTCGGCTCGCATCTCAACTCGCAGGTCAGTTCGGTTCGTAGATTTCGGTTCGCTTCGTAGGACGAACCACAACTGGGATCTCAGTTCGCAGGACGAACTGATGCGAGTTTTGAAGTGGGTTTCTATTTTTAAAACATTTTTAACAGATTTCTTGGATATATTCTTGTTTTGTGGACTCAATAACATGTTACTCCCTCCGTCCCAAAATTATTGTCCACCAACAAATAGCACACAGTTTAATAAAAGTGGAACCACGACAGTTTTCAACCACTCAAATAGAATCTGCACCCACTAAACTCTCTTCTTATTGGTTAAAATGGGAAGTGGACAATTATTTTGGGACGTCCCAAAAAGGAAAGATGGACAATAATTTTGGGATGGAGGTAGTAATAAACATAAATCAAGTGTTTTGAAGGTGTGAAATCGGGTGTTCTTACCAAATATCGATAGAGCTCAAAAATGACGGATCGAGATGATGGAGATGGCGATGATGAAAACGAAGATGATGTGTTTCTTCTTCTTGCTTCCCTTTCTCTGATTATGATGATGATTCCCGATTTTGATGATGATGGTGGTGTTTGTGGTTGCGAGGCGAGAGAGAGGGAGGGAGGGTGTGTTTGGTATGAAATAAAAACAAGAATGAGGGGTAAAGGGTATGGGTTGGGGTTTTATTGTCTCCCCAAATATTGGTGTTAAACCCCGTGTTCGTTTACCCGATTGTATAATTGAGTAATATTTTCAAAGTTTAAAATTTTGACGGGTATTTAGAATGATTTAATATATTCCAACTAAATAATATCTATTCTTAATAATAATACATTATTTAGAAAAGTTTTGTCACCAATGTATGTATCGTAGATGTCGGATTCCATCCGAGTTGTTATCGCGCGATTTTAAATAAATCATGTTCGTGTGTATATATATAAATATACGAAATGGATATATGTACTTAGTCCTATTTCTGACTAATACGTATATTAATGATATGATTAGGCATAATAATGATGGCCTAAAATGTCGGGTGTCACATTCTCTCCGTGTTAAGAAAATTTCGTCCTGAAATTTCGTGTGAAGTAGCGTGGGGTCCGGGGAGAAGTGTATGTATGAGAAGTTCGAGTAGATACTAGACATACGATGTCTATGTCGGGTTTGAAAGCAGTCAATCCATGACTGTGTCGTGGTTCATCATAGTAGTCAGATCACTGACTATTTCATTTGTTCAGATTATTGTTAAGTCGTGGTTACAAAGTAACCATTTACGTGGTAGTCCATCCAGGACTAGATAGTTGTTACAAGGTGACTGTTTACATAGTAGTCCTATAAGGACTAAGTGATTAGTAAACGTTCAGTTTGTCTAGTCTGCTGAAAGCAAACCTTGAGTTTTACATTGGCCTAGGTTAACTAGCCTAATGATGCACTCGGCATCAAATCGGTAAAAGCAATATTGTAGTTCATCATACTAGTCAGATCACATGGCTTTCCATTATTATAAATTTAAATTTAAATATTATTATAAATCATTTTTAAAAAGTGTTTGTAATAGTTTAATCCTCACACTTTTATTTTTTTCGTTTTAACCCTTCTAAGTTTTTTTTTGAACGGCAGAAGAGAAATTATCATAAAAAGATCAAACTAGCAAGGAGCTAGAGATCAAAAATACAAAAATATAGAAATACAACAAATACATAATCTAGATTCTTACCGAAACTTTAACTGCAAAGATTGCAAAAGGAGTGAAAAAACTCATGTCGATTACAGACAAGACATGAGAAAAAAACCCACCAGCGAAGGCCGTGCCACCGGTTTTCACTTCGAGGTGTTTTTGATGCAATCTCATACAAGTCCCGGTGAAAGGCTAACCATGATAAAATATGCCAAGACATCGCAAATAGAAGCAACCACGAACACGAAACAACATTAGCTCCATGTTGCTTAAGTTCATAAGAGAGGATATTTAAATCACTCATCCCATCGAATGCTTGAAAATTTGCCCCTGTTACTAAACCACAAATAAGAAAAATTAACAATAGAATCAACAAGGACCAGATCGCGCTTCTTAGAAGAGTTAAAAAGTGAGTCGTTTCTAAAACGCCACAACTCCTACCATAAGGTATAAATGATAACCTTAATGGCTTCCTTAGCTTTGGATTTCAAATTTATAGAATCACATAGTCGATGATCTCATTGCATTCTAGAGTGTAAGGGATTTGAATGTTCATCCATTTTAAAATGGAATTCCAACATTTCTTCGCAACAATACACTCAGCCATAGTATGGTGTAAAGTTTCAATGCCATTACCGCAAGTGGGACAAAGAAAAGAGTTAATGTGAATCCCTCTAAACCACAAATTAAATCGAGTCGGCAAGCGATCTTTCATTACCCTCCAAACGTGGATATTAACCTTTCACGAAACATTTTTGTTCCATCTCGTGGCTAGGAAGTGTCTAGGCAAAATAAGGTTGTCAAGGTATTTTCGAACTCCCTTAACTGTGAACTCTTTAACCTGAGTGCATTCCCAAGCCCACTTATCCTCGGAATTAGCAATAGTCACATTTTTATATCATTTATAATATTTTGCAACTTTGTCTCTTCAACACCACCACGAATCTTTCTACGCCATTCCCAAGAAAACTCAACACCGTTCCATCTGTCTCCTACCTTAACATGTTTAAAAGTCTCCAAAGAGAACAGGCGAGGATATCTGGATGCCTGATATCGCTCATTTTGTACATGTTTATCTCTCGCGATATTACCATTTTTTGCATTTATTTCCAGTAAATTTCATGAACTTTTGGTACTTATTTAGTTTGAAATCTATTTTGTGTGTTAGGTTTAAGATTGATGTGAATAATGCAAAAAGAAAGGTGGTCTGCTGGAAAATAGTGAGAAGCCGTCGGGTCAAGCACATCAGCTGCCGGGTCAATGGTATTAGCCGCCGGGTTGTTTGGGTTAGCCGTCGGGTGAATTAAGGATTCCCAACATTTGTGGTAACAGAGAAATTCACCCGAATGAAGCTTGTAGAAGCCGGCTGGTTGTAGTATTAACCGTCGGGTCCCTTTGTCTATTGAAACCCGCCGGCTTGATTGAAAAATCAGCCGGTTCATTTGAACTTGGAGAAGCCGCCGGTTGGAGACCCAAATCAGCCGGGTTCTTTGGGCGGCAACAGCCCTTGTACTAGAAAAAGCACTTTATCTTTTAGATCTCACTAACCTTTTTCTCAATATCTTCATCTCCGAAATACTTCTATTTTTTTGGTAAAACTCCAAGGTTTTGGTGTATTCTTCACCATTTTAAAGACCTCCTATCTTACTAGATCATTTGGTAACAACGAATCATCATCCATACATTGTAATCACTCGGTTTGCATCTTTATTCGATTATAATTATGTTTCCTTTGATTTCTCTCATTACATGTTTTTATCTTGTTGTTATGATGATTAATGGCTAGATTATTATGCTTGCTTGTATGAACTAACTAGTTGCTTAGGGGTGTATATTGAGGTGTTTAATTGTAATACCCGCAATTATGGCTTGAGGGTAATCCGGTAATTTTTTAAACTTTGATATTATTATTAATTGTTATATTTCAAATATTGTGTCTTATATGTTTTGGTTAATAACTTAGGAAATCCGGTCAAAGGATTTATTGTGACTAGTAAATTATTAACCGGTTTAAATAGTCCTAGCTCACGATACAATAAAATAGTTTTCTCGCAATTGGTATTTAGATTCCAGACAATTGAGTTAGGACGGGTATAATCAAAATAATGGGTCGGTTTGAGTTGTGAGGTGTTAACCTCCATTTCCCTAACTTTCCCAATATGTTATGCTTATTTCCTTGCAAGAACTTACATACATACATACTTATACTTCAAATAAATTCCATCAAAATCATACTAACTATATGCTGTGATTTTGATTAACATAAGATTGATTATCATCTTGTTCATCTATTCCAATTTGGTAAGCTATTTAAATTTTCATGATACTAAGTTGCTTAAATTGTATAGGTTATGAGCTTTGTTGAATTTAAGTATATGCTTGTTGATTACTTCTGATTATATGATGATTCTTGCTAAGTTGTGTTAGTAATAAGCTAGCCTAATTGTTGTTCTTCCAACTTGTTAAAATTGTGAGGGTTTGTGATATAATTATCATATTATTATGAAATCTTGATGATTGAAAGATGATAGGTGATATTAGAAGTTATTTTGATGTTCCAAACTGATGCTGCAATTGAATTGTAAGATTTTGTGGGTTGATTTCGGAAATGAACAGCAGCAACAACAGGTTCAGGGGTCTGGGCGCCGATGAACATCGCGCCACGATGGTATAGGGTTGCGACGCAATCTTATTTATATTGCGACGCGATGGTACAGTGTTGCGACGCAACCAATATTAAATAACGACGCGATTGTAGATGGTTGCGCCGCGATTTGTGTCTGCGGATCAGTTTATGCTTTTGTTTATGTGGTGCAGGCTGATATTGTATATAGATGTTATAGTAACACATATAAAAGTGACTTGGAACTTATAATTTGGTTAATATAATTGATGAACATTGTTATGATGCAAATATATATAAAGCTAATTGTTATATGCTTAATATATAAAGTGTTCTATTGTTGATATGCGGTTATATTAACTTAGTTACGGCGAGAATTGAATTGAGTTACTAACTCCATTGGTTTGTGGTGTTTACAGATACACCGAAGACTCAGTGAGCTAGTTAGCTGAGTAGTTAAAGTGAAGTAGACAGGTGAATTGACTTGGAACTTCAGTATGGTTTGGTTGTGATGAATTAGTTACAACGGATTAAACATAGTAGTGTTAAATGTTGATTGTTGCTGTGATATATATATATATATATATATATATATATATATATATATATATATATATATAAACTGCTTTAAGCATTTTGAGGTATCGGAGGTCAAAAATTGTTGAACTGGGTTGCTACAGGTTAACCAACATAGGAATTGTGAACATGTGTTGTGATTGGAACTTATGTTGGTTAAAGGTAACAAACATTTATCGGTAAATCACTGTAATGGCCTGCAGTGATCATAAGTGTTGCTTGGTGGGCCACCGCGGTCTGAGGGCGCCACAAGTACCACCGATCCTCTTGGTGATGTTGAGTCTATGTGTTAATTGTTGATATTTAATTTTGTTGAGCTAAGTCAAACTGTTTGTAACAGGTTTATTCACTTAGCTTCGTGCTAATCCCGTTGTTTACTCTTTGTAGGTTTTGACTTGAATGGGACTGGGCAAGGAGTGCTTGAAAACTGTCGACCATGACTACTCTGGTATTATTTTGATACTTTATATTGCCCAGATACATTTTAATAGTTTGTAATTTAACAGATAATACTTATAACTTGTATAATGTTTTTGGTAAATGACGTCATGTCATCTATTATATAATATAAATGGGATTACGCTTCTGACTTTGTGTAAAAAAAAAATGTGGTGTGTTATATTAATTTATGCTTTGAGTTTGTGATTCATCCACAAATTTGTGTGTATCTAGCTTGATGTTGTTAAACTTGTGGCATTTTTAGCTAAGCAATTATAACGAATGTTCTTTTGCTTATTAAAAAAATACCTATCAAGTTGTTTATTTGTTATGAATGAACCATCAATTGTGGAAGAAAACTTTGGTGTATGTAACAACAATGAGCTAAATACATATAAGTTAGCAATTTTAGCGAATGTTTTCGTGTGGATGAATCGTAAACTCATAAAATCCTAATTTATATTTAATCGAAGAACCTTGTGTGTTTGAAGCTTAATCTCAAAGATTTGACTTATTTGGTGATTTACTAGTTGATATAGCGAACGTTTTCAACCAAGTAAATTGCTATTGATTATTTGTCTATAAATGATTGAACAAAATTGCGAATGTAGTTTTGGAATGTGTTAGATGATTTAAGCTAAATTGTGCAAGATGGTAATCATGGCGAACGTCCGTTACTAGATTAAATCATAGGTTTGTTAATTGAAGTTGAACATTTGGTCTTGACGAACGTTGAGCTTATGTTTGATGAATATTACTTTGGCATATATTTAACCGGTTATAACTTCACAGCCCGAAATCACTAGTGAAATAGTCCAAGCAAGTATTGTTTTTAATATACGAAAGTTTCTAACAAATTACTTTGACTCTTCAGAGTCCACCTGCCTAGATTAACTAAGATTGTAGTTTTAAGCAACGTGACAATTCGGTCACACAATCCCCCACTTTTATTTTATTTTCTAAATTACTCACACTTATCTTAATTCATTTAAAACTGAGTTCCCTGTGTTCAAACCCTAACTTATCCAACTATACTACTACACGATAGGGTCCACTGTCCGGTTGTGTTTTGGTCTAGCACGATACTTTCTTGTTCATATTTCAACGATAAATTTTATAAATAGATTTAGCACATCAATGCTAATGGGACCTCATCAAACCACGTGTCAAGCCAAAATGTCGTAGACATACCATCACCTATATTTCTTTTTATCACGGTTATACGAATTCTCCCATTATCATGGAGCTTTTGGACCAAATTAATAATTGTATTCCATGGTCCAGATTTTGGAATACTCCTAGCACTCGGTGTTTGGTAAAATGACGGACTATGTATTCGATTAATGATTCTAACCCACAATGAAATCAGGGAATATATGGTACCCCCATCTCCATTTGTATAAGAGGGATAGATTGAAAGCATGTAGACTACCAAAACCGAGGCCGCCATTTTCTTTACTTGCCAATACCAACTCCCATTTAACCCAATGCATTGTTTAACCATTCAACTCAGCACCCCAAAAGAAATTAGACTGCATAGCCTCCAATAATTTACAGACTTTGACCGGAAAGGAGAATAGGGAAAGATAATATGTGGGAAGAGCACCTAAAACAGAAGAAATAAGAACCAACCTTCCACCAATATATAGCAGTTTAGTTTTCCATTTCGATAATCGTTTAGAAAACTTGTTTAACACCGGTTGCCACGAAGAAACACGATTCATATTGGCGCCAATGGGAATTTCAAGATACACAAACAGAAGCTTATCCCCTTTACACCCCGCCATCTCAGCAAACTGCTCCACTTCCCTGTCGTCAACTCCTAATCCAAAAAGTTTGGACTTAGTGACGCTAATCTGTAAACCAAAAACAAAATAAAAACACCTGAAAATGTCTAAAACATTAATGAAGTTATTCATATTCCACTCTCCAATTACAATCACATCATTAAGTGACGCTAATGTGTTTAACTCGTGAAATGTTAATCAAAAGTTAATCATTTAAGTTTATTTTTACTATAAGTTAAGGTGTTTAAACATTTTTACCAGAAGTTAATCATTTAAATTTGTTTTTACTAGGTATGTTTTGCATTGATTAACACAAGAGTTAAGTACACCCGTTGTCTCATTGAATTTATTTCATCAACAATCGAATTTCACTCGTGATCAACTATTTGTAGACATTTCACGAGTTAAACACATTGGTGGATTGAGATCTCGAGTTGAGACAAAAATGTTAGAAACTATTACATATGTTGCTTACGTTAAAGTTATATAACATTTGTTATTGTAATATTTTACGTTAACAATTTTTAACTCGTTATCATTGTTTCTTATGTTGTTACTCACAAAAACTTTGAACTTTTGATTCACATATGTTTTGGTTGTTGTATACTGTTTTTCTAATTTTCAATGACAAATTAATAGTTTTCAATTACAATATTGACATTGACTATTGCATAATATATAAGAGTTTTGTATACATTATTGTGCATTGTACGGGCTTAAAGACCTACAATTTTTTATGAACACATGTGATAATTAAATTTATCTTCGTACAATTCACTGTGATTTATTTGTCTCCATATATTAATTTCTACAATTAATTATAATACGGAGTAGTTTGTTAATTTATTATATAGTTTGGTTTATGTTATTATATATTTTTTTTAATTTTCAATCATAACTGCACATTTAAAGTTAACAACAGTAATTTATTGGACTACTTACAAATAAACTTATAATTGTATTTTTTTTAACGACCGTGCATCGCACGAGCTAAAAACCTAGTATTTAAATAAGACATAAATGTTATTGGTCCACCAACTTGTAAAACAATATCATAATGAGAGAGTTAATAAAGAAATATAACAATCATCATACTAATATAATAACATCCATTAGACTAGGGTGTTGAAAATGTCTGAATCTGAAAATGCAACCAGACTTTAATCGGATTCAGGTAAAATGGATTGGATTATTCGGTTAATCGAATCCAAATAACCCAAATCCGAGTAACCCGAATCTTATTTGGATTGGATTACGGATAAATAATTTTAAATTTGGTTGATCCGAATAATCTGAATAACCCGAAGAAGGTACTAAACATAGAAATATAATTTTTGATATGTATATGTTATTTAAGATTTATGTGAGTATATTTATATACAATCAATATATACATCACTTATAATGATTTATATAAAGCTTTTAGTATTATTTTGTGGAGTTTAGGTTATGTTAAAGACGTGGAAGTTTAAGATATTCTCTCATTTGGATAAAAACGTAATATCCGAATCCGAATAAACCAAAACCGAATAATCCAAATCTTATTCGGTTTGGTTTACTGATAAATTATAAACTTGAAAAATCCGAATAATCTGATCAGAACAACGCCCCTACATTTGACATCTCAAGCACAAGTAATAAGGGAAGTGATCAACCGCAAATGACAGCCACAAAGAAACCCAACAGCAGCAACAAGGAAGTCTGGACGACAGTAGTACAACACCGCTGTACATTTGGGAGCATCAATCAAAGTATGCAAGTTGGGAGCATAATGCCTTGGCTTGAAAAATTAACAAAAGGATACAATTTATTTAGAGCATCACTCGAGTTGCAAGTTAACCTTCTTCCATTGGGAACCTTGAATATCCAGATCGATCTGATCATCAATTAAGGAAGACAACATGTTACGGCCCAATTCGAGAAGGGCTAGGTCTCCCAAAAATAACAAGAAACAAGAAGCGTTGGGGCAATTTTCTGTATATTCCTCAAATCAAATTACAATGCTTATTATACTACTTGGAATTAGAAAGTGCTTGCTACTTCTACGGAACATGAATAGTGGAAAAGAACATGGAAAACAGATGCAAGTGGTTACTAATACCACGTACTCTTCATGCATGCAATACGGGAATTAATGCAACAAAAATGGAGATAATAACTGCCTTGACTTCTTCCTCCTCAATCCAGATATCGCATGGGCTTCCTAATGATCCTACTGGGCCTAGCTGCTTGTTGGGCTGCGGTGTCATGATGGGCCTGATGGGCTGCATTGCTATGGCCCGATGAGGTATCCACATACGTATCAATTTCCTCCCCGTTGAGAAAGGACTCGTCCTCGAGGCCAATAAGTGATGGAAAACGAATAGTGATATCGTTAAAATCTTCCCATGTAGCTTCCGATTGATCCCGACCTTTCCATTTGATTAATAGCTCGATCTTGCCATTCGATTCTCTCTGTTGCACGATGCTCTCTGGTTGGAGCTCTGGTGTTGGTTGATTAGTGGCCCATTCCGTAGGAAATTCCGCTGAAGGTTCCTGATCATGACTCTCCTTAAGTAAAGAAACGTGAAAAACGGGGTGGACTCGAGATGTGAGTGGTAACTCCAATCGGTAAGCGACAGGTCCAATTTTCTCCAAAACTCGATAAGGACCAAAATAACGTTTCGACAGCTTCTGATTGTCTCGTGCTACCACAGATTGTTGTCGATAATTATGTAGCCGTAGGTACACCAAATCTCCTACCTGGAAGTGTTTTTCCATTCGTTTCTTGTTGGCCTGCTTTGTCATCCGATCTCGAGTATGTTCCAGAGCCTCCTTCAAAACTGACATGAGACGCTGATGCTCTATCAGAGTCGAATCAATTGAGGCTGTCTTGTTTGACCCCGGAGAATATTCATGAATAGTGGATGCCTCTCTACCATAGACTGCCTTAAAAGGTGTCATGTGTATCGAAGAGTGAAAACTGGTATTATACCAAAACTCCGCAAGGTATAAATACTTATGCCACGTCTTCGGTTCATCGTATACAAACGCACGTAAATAAGACTCTAAGCATCTGTTGACGACCTCTGTTTGCCCATCGGTTTGGGGGTGGTATGCGCTTGAATGACGTAGTTTAGTACCCAATTGTTTGAATAGCTGAGTCCAAAAATGGCTAAGGAAAAGCGGATCTCTATCCGAGGTAATAGAACTAGGTAATCCATGGAGACGGTAAATTTCTTTAAGAAATGTGGTGGCAAGAGTTGTGGCTGTATATTGTGATGGTAGAGATATGAAATGAGAGAATTTTGAAAAGCGATCGACTATTACCCATATGGTCGTTTTCCCATTCGATGGAGGGAGGTGCGTAATGAAATCCATCGTGATATCGGTCCAAGGTTTCGATGGTGTAGGAAGCGCCTAGAGCAACCCGTAGGGCTTATGTGTTGGGTACTTAGTAGCTTGACACGTCGGACATCTTTTAACGTAGTCAATGACATCTTGTCTGAGTGACGGCCAAAAGAAAGATGGTGTAATACGCCGTATTGTAGCCTGTACCCCACTGTGACCTCCCCAAGTTGAATCATGAAATTCCTGCAAAATAAGGAGACGAAGATGTGGAATGTTAGGAATTAAAAGGCGCCCATGCACATACACCAATCCATTTTGCTGTGTATATGATGGCATAGCATTTGAATCAACTTGTTCCAGCAACTTTTTCCCTTCTGAATTAACACGATAATATTCACGTATATCTTCTAGCCATGCTGCTGTTGGAATTGAAATGGCCATAAGTGTTCCTTGTGCCGGACGACTAAGAGCGTCCGCGACTTTGTTCTCTTTCCCGGGTTTGTAATGTAACTCAAAATCATAGCCCATCAACTTGGTTAACCACTTGTGTTGCTCGGGAGTTTGCACCGTTTGTGTAAGAAGATGTTTGAGGCTATGGTGATCGGTGAACACCCGAAATCTGCGACCTAAAAGATACTGACGCCATTTTTTAATTGCCTCTGTAATTGCATAAAGTTCTCGAACGTAAGTAGAGTTGCCTTTCATTTGATCACCAAGCTTTTTACTAAAGAACGCAATTGGCTTGTCTTTTTGTGAAAGAACCGCGCCTATAGCCACCCCCGATGCATCGGTGGTAATATCAAATGGTTCCCCAAAGTTCGGAAGTGCCAATGTAACTAATTGAGACATCGCTTTTTTGAGTGCTTCAAACGCGTTTGCGGCTTTATCGTTCCAAGTAAAGGTAGAGTGCTTTAAGATATCGGTGAGTGGTGAAGCGATGCGAGCATACGTCGGTACAAAACGACGGTAATAACCGGTAAGTCCCAAGAATGCCCGGAGATTTGTAAACGAAGATGGAGTTGGCCATGACTGAATTGCAACGATTTTGTCTGGATCGGCTTGCACACCCTGAGATGATATAATATGGCCAAGAAAAGGCATCGAATATTCTGCGAACAAACATTTGGACCTCTTTGCATGGAACTGGTTATCCAATAGTGTTTTGCATACATAACGTAAATGATCATAATGTTGATCCAATGATTCACTGTACACCAAAATATCATCGAAAAAAACTATAACAAATTTACGCAAAACTGACCGAAATAGATCGTTCATAGCCGCTTGAAAAGATGATGGCGCATTTGTGAGTCCAAATGGCATGACACGAAATTCGTAATGGCCATCGATAGTACGAAAAGCCGTTTTGTGGATATCCTCCGTTGCTACCCAAATTTGGTGGTATCCCGCTCGTAAATCGATTTTGGAAAAAACTGTGGCGCCGTGTAATTCATCGAGCAACTCATCGATTGTGGGTATTGGAAATCTATCTCTTATCGTGACTGCGTTGAGGCCGCGGTAGTCAACACAAAATCGCCACGTGCCATCTTTTTTCTGAACAAGTAATACCGGTGATGAGTAGGGGCTATGACTCGGTTGGATTACGCCGTCTTTAAGCATATCGGTGATGAGGTTAGTCATGATCTCCTTTTGATAATGTGGATAACGGTAAGGTTTAATGTTGATTGGTTTGGTGTCGGGAAGGAGCGGTATATGATGATCATGTAAGCGTGGTGGAGGCAGGCCATGGGGAGGTTCGAAAAGGTTGTGGTAATCTGAAAGGATAGACTGGATGATTGGGTTTTCATGTTGTGTGATGGTATGCGAGGTAGATATGGTTGGTTGATGATGGTATAACATGGTGTGGAGGGAGGCGATTGAATTTTTTTTGATGAGAGTAGTAAGAGAACTAGGGTTGATTGATGTGGACAATGGCTCACCACGCAAAGTACAAGTTTTCCCGTTTATCATAAAAGAGAGTTGTGGTATTGCGAAATCCGCCGTGATTGTACCCAACGAGCTTAACCAAGCTAACCCTAATATGACATCGGCACCTGCAACCGGGATGATAAACATGGGAACGTTGAATGTGGTTTTGTTCATTTCGAGTGGCGTTGAAGCGATGATTGAGTTGCACTCCAAAAAATGGCCACTTCCAACCATCACCGGAAAAGGACGAATCGGAGTTGGAGTGATCGACAAGAGTGATGCTATCCTTGGTTGGATAATATTATGAGTACTCCCACAATCCACCAAAATTGTGACAATTTGACCTTGAATATGACCTGTTACTCGAACTGCCCGTGGTGATTGTGAACCAAGGTATGCGGCGTCGGAGAGAGACAAGAATTGGGGTGCTTGTGGGTCGGTTACAATGGATAGTTCGATGGAGTCTAACGAAGTGTCTTCAATATGAAAGAATCCTGAATCAGGGATTACATCGGAATCCGTTTCATTGTCATTACCCGCAATTAAAAGAAATTGGGGTGGGCTACAAACGTGACCTGGATGAAACTTTTCGGGGCATCGAAAACAAAGCCCTTCGGCTCTACGTTTTTGTAAAGCTTCCGGTGAAAGGCGAGAAAACGGTAAGGGGGTCCGTGTTTTAGGAGTACTCAACAGGCCAGAGGGGGAATTAGCGCTTGTAGTAGGGTTGGTAGTTGTCGTGGAAGTTGGTTTTGGTGTAGTGGTAGGATTTTGTGCTATGAAACGTGGTGATGGAGTAAAACGGGTGCGGTTTGTGTCTAGTTTCTCTTCAACTAACTTTGCAAGTCCGTAGGTGTTGTACAATGTAGTGGGATTGTGAAGGGCAAGTTCGGATTGTATCTCGGTTCGTAAACCCGAAATAAAACAGTTACGAAGTGCTTCGTTGGATAACCCAGTGACACAGTTACTGATTCGTTCGAACTCGGTTTGGTATGCTGCGACGGTAGAAGTTTGGTGGAGTTTAAAGAGTGTTGCTTGGTGGTTTTCGTAAGTGGATGGTCCGAAACGTAATTCTAACGCTCGAGTGAACTCCGGCCATGTGCCAAGAAGTTGATTATTGGAAAGATGCTTATACCAACTAAGCGCGTCTCCTGTGAAATAGAAAACGGCTAAGGGAATGCGTTGGTTGGGCGGTATAGCATGATAAGTAAAGTAATTCTCGGCTTGGAACACCCAATCGAGTGGATTGGATCCATTAAATGTGGGGAGAAGTATCTTAGGTGGTCTGGGTTGGTTAGGTTGTGGTGGAACCGGCGGTGGAGGTGGTGGCGGTGGGGGTAATTGTCTTTGTTCGGGTTTGGAGAGCATAGCAGTAAGGTTATTGATGGCGTCGGTTTGGTTGGACATGGCGGTCGATTGGGCGGTTATGTGGGTGAGGAGGGATGTGGTCAATTGGATGAGGGTTTGGATATCGGAGGTGGTGGCGGAGTCATCGGAAGTGGAATCTTTCCTTGGAGGCATGGTAACGAGAATGAAAGCACCAAATGTTACGGCCCAATTCGAGAAGGGCTAGGTCTCCCAAAAATAACAAGAAACAAGAAGCGTTGGGGCAATTTTCTGTATATTCCTCAAATCAAATTACAATGCTTATTATACTACTTGGAATTAGAAAGTGCTTGCTACTTCTACGGAACATGAATAGTGGAAAAGAACATGGAAAACAGATGCAAGTGGTTACTAATACCACGTACTCTTCATGCATGCAATACGGGAATTAATGCAACAAAAATGGAGATAATAACTGCCTTGACTTCTTCCTCCTCAATCCAGATATCGCATGGGCTTCCTAATGATCCTACTGGGCCTAGCTGCTTGTTGGGCTGCGGTGTCATGATGGGCCTGATGGGCTGCATTGCTATGGCCCGATGAGGTATCCACATACGTATCACAACATGTACACTATGCGTATATTTTGAGGCCAAGACTGCCTAAACCATACATGAATATGTTGACCATTTCCTTAACTACCCTAAATATCTTCATCTAAAAATTATACTCCGTATTAGAAAAAAATATCGGGTGTTGAATATTTCAATAAGACATAAATATTATTGCTCCACCAACTTGTAAAACAATATCATTAGACATCTCAAGCACGAGTTGAGCTTATTTATTGTTCTTCCACAAAAAGAACGATGTCAATTACCGATTACCGACCAAAGAACCATCGAATCATAATCGTTCCATTAACTATACTTTTCACCGATCAAATAACATATCTACCTATTTAGTCTTTTTCGATTAATTGGAATATGAAAGACTTGTGATGGGACTATAAACAAGCCTCTGGACTTTTTTTAGTAGAAGTGCATCGTTTCTAATTAAATCGAATTAAATATGTGGATATCCACGTGCAAACACCTTGTAGCTCCTCGTATTCACAACTAATAATAACCAAACTATTTTGACCACCTCCTTCTCAGCTCATACACTCTTCAGTGTTTTATTTTATATTTTTAATTAATAATTCTGTTTCAGAAGAAGAAATCGATCAATGGCAGCAGCAGCATCATCATCCCTCACTCAAGCTTCTAATTTCCCCATCACAAAAAACAAACAAAATATCAACAAAACATGCAATTCATCCGATCACCACCTCACTTTCATTTCCACCAACTCCACCGCTTTAAAATTATTATGTCCTCCCATACGCACGCGATCATCACGTGCCTGCACTATCAAACCAGCAGCAGCATCTTCGTCGTTGGTTGAAAAGTCAGTGAACACCATTAGATTCCTGGCGGTTGATGCAGTTGAGAAAGCGAATTCGGGTCACCCGGGATTACCCATGGGTTGTGCTCCGATGGGTCAGATTTTATTTGATGAGGTCATGAAGTACAACCCTAAGAACCCTTATTGGTTTAATCGTGATCGGTTCGTGTTGTCTGCTGGTCATGGTTGCATGTTGCACTATGCTTTGCTTCATTTGGCTGGTTATGACAGTGTTAAGGTATTATTACTATTATTATTTTTATTCATCCTCTAAACTTAATTATATCTATTATGTTGCATTATGATTGGTTAATTCTAGTGTTCTCTTGATATTGCAAAAAGACAGTCTAAAAAGTTTAGATTCATGATTATTTTCTTTAATAATATAGAATAATTTTCATGCATATAGATAGTGAGTGTTCCCAAAATTGATGATTTTTATTGAATAAATTCATGATTTCTGCATTTATTTTGGGACGATTGGAGGATGTAGTTATTACGTATTGTGTTTAATCAAATTTGGATTTGGATGTAGGAAGAAGACTTGAAGAGCTTCAGGCAATGGGGAAGTAAAACACCCGGACACCCTGAAAACTTTGTGACACCAGGAATTGAAGTTACAACTGGTATGATCATCTTTATTACCCATTGATATAAATTATACTTTTACATTTTAACTGGTTAAATTTATGTTGTATATTTAGATATACATGCTGGGTCAAATAAAAAGTTTAGAAAGTAGCTGAGATAAACGGTTCAAATAGACTAAGCGGATCAAAAGTCGCCCTAATATGAGTACAAATGCTTACAACATCCTAAATCACTCTAGTTATTATCGTATTATATTCTGGTTATTTAAAAAGTTCAAACAATGGACAGAGATGTGTTGGTGGGCTGGTCCTGACTAATTTCGCTCACAAATGGACATACTTAGATGCTCTAAGCTAGAAATAAAGTTTAATATGTACTATTGTAGGACCCCTCGGCCAGGGTATCGCAAATGCTGTTGGTTTAGCCCTTGCGGAGAAGCATCTAGCAAGCCGATTCAACAAACCAGACCATGAGATCGTCGATCATTACACGTAAAACAACATTTCCTATTCTTAAGTTTATGTTCATGTTTTGTGACCCATTACCTAGAAATGGGTTATCAACGTTTCACATATGGAACGGGTATATTGATATATTGTAAATAGTAACCCAACAGTGCATATATATTTATATAACCTCCTGAATTGAGTTATTAAGAAAATCAGTGTTATTGTTAAAATTATTAGGTGTTATAATTAGATCCAACACGCTGATTCGCTGAATACTTATATAAACTAAAAATCTGACATGGCTTAATTTCGACCTAAGCACCCATTGTTCAACTTAACATATGACTTATCTTAAAACTCAACTAGGTATGTTATACTTGGTGACGGTTGCCAAATGGAAGGAGTCTCGAATGAAGCCTGCTCCCTTGCAGCACATTGGGGACTTGGGAAGTTAATAGCATTCTATGATGAAAACAAAATCTCCATTGATGGAGACACCAACATTGCTTTCACTGAGAATGTTGACAGAAGGTTCGAAGGATTAGGGTGGCATGTAATTTGGGTGAAGAACGGTAACTCTGGATATGATGAAATCCGTGAGGCGATTGAGGAGGCAAAGTCTGTTAATGATAGACCGACTCTGATCAGGGTATTTTGTTTTTAATCAAACATACACTTTAGTTGTATGTGAATCTAAAAGTTGAAATTTCAACTCATTTACATATAAATGGGTCGATTTGGGCTATGTTTGGTCAAATTGGTTTGAAAGTCACGTGAAAAGTTAATGCATACACTTCCGTTAACTGTATCTTTCTAAAGTTATAGTTTATCGGTGATACAAAATAATTTTTGTAAAAATGAAAAATATGCAGAAAATAGTGTTTCGGGTCCACTCATTTTGACCCGTTTGACCGGTTACCTATTTTGCTTGACCACCACCCTATATTAATCTTTTGTTCTCTCTTTCTTGGCTTTATATTGTTTGAGATTTCATGTATACAGGTGTCGACTACAATTGGTTTTGGATCACCAAACAAAGCCAACTCATATAGTGCTCACGGTAGCGCATTGGGAGCTAAGGAAGTTGAGGCAACGAGGAAGAATCTTGGGTGGGTCCATGAGCCATTCCATGTGCCTGAAGATGTTAAAAAGTAAGATATCATTCATTTTAGTCATTCAGGTTCTATGTGTGTGATGTGATGTGAGGATAAATGAAGATACACTCAAAGATATCATACATAGATAGAACAAAAAAAAGAGATCCATAGTTCCATACAACGTAGATATATGGAGTAAATGAATTTGGATTTGATTGGTGTGCAGGCATTGGAATCGTCACATTTCTGAAGGAGCATCTCTTGAAACCGATTGGAACAAGAAGTTCGCAGAATATGAGAAGAAGTACAAGAAAGATGCCACAGAATTGAAAATTCTTATGAGTGGTGAATTGCCTCCTGGTTGGGAGAAAGCTCTACCGGTTAGCTTCTGTTGATAATTGATTAATAATATCTGTTCCATTCAGGTTGTAGTTTATTGATAACATGTGAGAATGAGTAAAATGTAAAAAGTTAACCTTAAATTGGTCAATCGGGTCAAAAGTTGCCTGAAGTGACTTGAGTTTACTTTAGACGAGTTATTATCATATAAATGTGAAGAATATGTCTTCATTGCAGACTTACACTCCTGAAACCCCCGGTGATGCGACACGAAATCTTTCACAACAATGCCTTAATAACTTAGCAAAAGTTCTTCCTGGACTTCTAGGAGGCAGTGCAGATCTTGCATCCTCCAACATGACTCTCCTAAAAATGTTTGGAGATTTTCAGAAGAACACTCCCGCAGAACGTAATGTGCGATTTGGTGTTCGTGAACATGGAATGGGAGCAATTTGCAATGGGATTTCTCATCACACAAAAGGACTAATTCCATATTGTGCAACTTTCTTTGTTTTCACAGATTATATGAGAGCCGCCATGAGACTCGCTGCATTATCCGAATCTCGAGTAATTTATGTGATGACACACGATTCGATTGGTCTAGGGGAGGACGGGCCCACACATCAACCTGTGGAACATATTGCAAGTTTCCGAGCAATGCCGAACATCCTCATGCTCCGACCTGCAGATGGTAATGAAACTGCTGGTGCTTACAGAATTGCGATTCTTAACACGAAACGTCCTTCGGTTTTGGCGTTATCCAGACAAAAGCTTCCAAATCTTCAGGTACGTGTGACGATATGGGTGGGTTTGGTTGGGTTGGGTAATGGGTCAAGACTTACCTAAAATTCTAAAAATGGGCCATGCAGGTTAATTGACCAAGGTTTTTTCTTTTGAAAAAAAAAAATACGTGTCAACAAATTAGTAATTTATAGTATCAAGTCTTAGACCAATTTCATGTCAAAAGTATTATATTTATATGTTTACTAGTACTCCTAAGTCCTAACTTTTTCATTCCATAAAGTTGTTTTTTACCGTAAACTTTCCGCAATCATTCTTAACACTGGTTATTTAAAAATAGCTCACAGGATAAAACAGTGTTAGCGGGTCAACCCAACCTGTTCCTACCCCATTGACACATTTAGATATGTTGTTTTGCCGGGATTTTAATTTTTATAGCCGAATCGATCTGGTTTTGTGCATTTGGGTCAAACATGTCTTCTTTTTAATAACAGGGAACATCAATCGAACATGTAGAGAAGGGAGGATATATTTTGTCTGATAATTCATCAAACAACCAACCGGATGTGATTCTGATCGGAACAGGGTCAGAACTCGAGCTTGCAGTGAAGGCTGGCGACGAGTTGAGGAAAGAAGGGAAGGCAGTTCGGGTGGTGTCATTTGTTTCTTGGGAGCTTTTTGATGAACAAAGTGATGAATATAAACAAAGTGTGCTGCCAAGTGGTGTAAGCGCTAGAGTTAGTATCGAGGCGGGGTCAACATTTGGGTGGGAGAAGATTGTGGGCACAAAAGGGAAGGCGATTGGGATCGATAAGTTTGGGGCAAGTGCCCCAGCGGGGAGGGTATACAAGGAATATGGAATTACAGTTGAAGCTGTAATTGAGGCAGCCAAGAAAGTTTGTTGAGTATAGTTTCATTTGTTTACGTAGAGTAAGGTTCAAATGAGTTCATGATTTTTGAGTGAGACTAAGGGAACCAATGATATCATGTCACATGTACAAAGAGAATATTTCATACTACATAATTCATTTACCTCAAATATCAATTATCTCACAAATGACAAATCGAAAAATCATGAAACTTGCACCATATTTTTCAGCGTTTTATCCTCTTCGATTTGCTGTCCTCAAGGCATACTTTCGATTAAAAAAAATCAGTTTTTTGTTGGTTTTTATAAATTAGTAACACATGTGTTAGTGATTGATTGTACATTTTATTTACGGTTATGGTTAGGGTTTAGGGTTAGAGTTTAGGGTTAGAGTTTAGGGTTAGGATTTAGCAGGGTTTATGGTTTAGGGTTTAGATTTTATGTTTTAATAGGGTTTAGGGTTTATTAGGGTTTAGGGCTTAGTATGATTTAGGGTTTAGAGTTTTATAAAGCGTTTGAGGTTTGGGGGTTAGGGGTTAGGGTTTTGGGGTTTCTCCCCCGAAACCCCAAAACTCAAACCCCAAACCCTAAACGCAACACTCTAACACATGTTTTAGTAACATATGAAACCCACCAAAAAAATGAAAAAAAAAATCGCCGGAAGTATGCCTTGAGGGACGGCAAATCGAAGAGGATAAAACGCTGAAAATTATGGTGCAAGTTTCATGATTTTTCGATTTGTCGTTTGTGACATAATTGATGTTTGGGGTAAATGGGGTTTGTAGTATGAAACATTCTCTTTGTTCACGTAACATGATATAATTGGTTCCTTAGTCTCACACAAATTTTTAATCTCATTTGAACCTCACCTAGCTTATGTAATATGAAATTTGAAACTAGATTTAACGTTATAATCATTCTACAAATAATCTGACCTTTTTAGTATGATATATGAGCCAATAATTCACCATGAATACATATAACTTTGTTTTTTTTTTGTTTTTCTTTTTTTGTTTTTTTTTGAGATTAAGCTGGATGTTTCACATTTTATTATACCTATGAATTAGCAGGTACTTTAGAAAAGTTATTTTAGATATTGAAATGTTGTCCTTTAAATGGAGAACTAGACCGATCCACCACCGATGAACTGATTTATACGTAGATAGTTTCTGTAATAACCTCACTTTTGATGTTAACTAACTTTGTACAAAATAACTTATACTGCTGAACTAGATCACTAGATACATTGTCGTTAATATTGATCCTGCTTTAACTTTTAGGCTCCGTTTGGTTCGTAGAATGTTTTTAAAGGAATTGGAATCTGTCAAAGGAATTGGAATGTGAATGAATTGAAATATACTCCCTCCGTCCCATTACAAATGTCCACTTTGACTTTACACGTAGTCTTAGGATTCTCCACTATCTACACTTTTCACCAATCAAATACTATATCCACCCACTAAAGTCTTTTTTGATTGGTTAAATATCAAAGTGGACACTTATAATGGAACATCCCAAAATAGTAACGTGGACATTTCAAATGGGACGGAGGGAGTAAAAGAATTGAAATCTGATGTAATTGGAATCTGAACATGCTGAAATTTGTCATGTTTGGTTGACAAAATTCGAATTAATGATAATAAAAGTATAAATAAAATAGGTATAATATTAACATACAATTAATTAAAATATATAATAAAAAATACTAATAAATTATTAGTTATATATATAAATATTGTTATAATCTTCTTTTATATTTTATAACATATATCATAAAAATATAAATATAAAATTAACATTAATATAATATTTAATTAATAAAATAAATATAAAAGAACATAAATTTAACATTAAAATAATATTTATATAATAGCAGTATTAATAAAAAAAATTTATAAAAGAATATTTTAATCAGCAATCTAAATTCCAATGAAATCGCAAGTGTTCCATGTAATTTGCTAAGGAATCTGAATTCCTTTGTCTGAGGGAATTCGAAGGATTACAATTCCTTCAAATTCTGTGAAACAAACGCATGTACTGGAATCTGAATTCCATTCTGCCAACCAAACAGAATATGGAATGAAATTCAGATTCCTACGAATTCTGTGAACCAAACATGCCCTTTGGATTTCCCACCATTTCCGCCATTTTTATATATGATTATCTTTTTCTGTTTACAAAGCAAATACATTGTATTTTTCAACTTTAAATTATATAAAGTGTGTTCGAATGTGGAATCTAAACGCATTTGGTTTGAATCATACACAGAATCATCAGTCAAAGGCGGGTCAGATATTATAGATAGATATGGGGTGCACAACCGAATAGGGAGAAGTAAACTAACAATGCCCATGTAGAAGCATTTAAGCTAAAGAAAAGAAAATCAATCAATTGTTGACATAAAACCAGATTACCAATGTCTTACATCAGAATATTTCAGTTAAAGTTATTCACAAGCAGCCTGTTTGGAAGAGGAAAATGAGAAACGGACACACAAGTATCGGGTTTCAGGAGCATCATCCCGACGTACAAAGAGTTTATCAAAAACTAGCAAGCGAAAAACTCTGATTCCAGAGTAGAGAAATTTACCACATGAAAAATATTGCATCTAAAGAAGACAAAGAAGAGGGGTGGGAAGCTTGTAGCCCATTAGCACCTCCAACCTGCACAGCAAACATGACCTGCAGAGAATTGTACATCAGATTTTCAGCATAACCTAAAAATTAGAACAGATGGTAGATGGTAGGGTGATAAATTGTCAATTTCAACCCAACTAATGGGTCGATTTGGTTCTGGTATATCTAAAATGGGTCAAAAAAATATTAGCTTAAAGGATATGGGTCAAAGGGCTTGAAGTTGCTCGGTCCATATCTGATGCATAAACCTCCTAAATATTTATATTCACAGATTTAGATTGTTTTGCAATCATGATAAACACACTAATCATTAATAATATTTGTTGCAAATATGAACATGAAGTGTAAGCAGGTCAACCCAATCATTATGACATTTACTATATATGACCCATTTTGTCCCATTACCAACCCGTCCGACTTACCCATCTTGCCAGTCAAGTAGATAGATAAATAAATGAAATGGACAGAACATGCAGAAGCAACTGATAATGAATTAACAACAAAAGCATATGGGCACAAAAACAAATGACGAAAACAATCTATTATTGCATCAATGCTTGAGACATTTTAGATCCATATAGAAACCTTTGCTGAATAGAAAATTGCACAAATGATCAAAAAAATTAGTCAAGAGAATCAAGGTTTGACAGTGCAAAATGCAGGGTGTGTACACCAAAAGGGGTTATATTTTCGTAGTGTATCCAACTTTACATCTTTTATTATTGTCATGTATTCATCTTTTAAACCTTCAATTGTATGTATTCAAATTTTATAACTGTCTTTTGTATGCATTTAACCTTCTATTGTATAAAACTTACGAAAAACACATTATAACTTATGTAGCCAAAAACTTGCAAAAAACATACGAAGGACGGTTTTGAAACTTGAATACATACATTATGAGGTTTCAAAGTTGGATGCATACAATAGTAAAAAGTATAAAGTTCGATACATTGCCAAAATATAAACCCATACCAAAAAGCCAACCTAAAGAAAAAACACGTCAAACATGTCAAAAGTTGCTAAACTTGTAATCTAATTCTTACAGCCTTTTAGATCAATTTGTCTTGTAATCTACATGAAAACCTATTGCAACAATTACATACACCCCCCTACAAGGCTGCATATCCATCTTTCTAACAACTTAGCACATGTACACATATCACTTCTCAAATTTAAATTATAAGTATTAGATCTGAGAAGTACGCCATTAGATATCTGAGGCCACCAATAGATCCTACAATATTCTCTACACTTTTACTTTCGTGCTGCGTTTTAAGCTTACAAAGTTACAAATAGAAAGCATACCTAAACTCAACAAATAACTTTAAAATGCATTAACCCTCAAAAAAACCTAAGATATCACCTCTCAGTGTTGAGATTCTCATTCAGTTCTCAAATAAAAAGCATACGAATACGTGCATCTTTTTCTACCATACCTGGAGCACTTCAGTTTACTTGAAATCTCAAAAAGCTAGCCAAATCATAACTAACCTATGATTTTTCCTAATTTTCATCGTCTTCCAACTAATATATAGACACCAAAAACAAGCTATAATTACAAACCTTACATATCCTGATATCCATATTGTGAATTCTAATATTTCATGTTACCTTGGTAAATTTCCCTATTTATAAATAAGCATCAAATTTGGGAACCTAATATTCAAACCACATGTAATAAATATATTTAAAAATTGGAGTAAATCAACAAAATATAACATAATTAAGATAAAATAAAATAAAAAAGCGAAAACTTACAGAAAATCATTTAGCAACCATACGAGCAATGAAATCCTCATACTTAATTTTACCATCAGATCCAACATCAATTTCACGGATCCACTCATCGAATTCCGCCGGCTCTAATTTCTCCCCAATGCTCGTCAAAATATGTTTGAGATCCGCAACGACGACGTATCCGGTTCCATCTTTATCAATCACTTTGAACGCGTCACGGAGCTGACGATCAAACGGCTCAGGCTTCAGATGTTTCCCCATTAGATCGGTGAAGCGGTTGAAATCGAAAGGTGACGTCAGCTTCTCTTCAGCGATGATGGATTTGAGCTGCGCTTGCGTAGGGTTTCCACCGAGAGATCGCATCAGAATACCGAGCTCCGAGGGTGAGATCTTTCCGTCACCGTCGGTGTCGAAGAGCGTGAAGGCTTCTTTCATGGCGGAAACTTGCTCATCGTTCAGATTTTTCCCCATTTCTGGTGTCTGTTGATTTGTTTTGTGGAATTTGGAAACGAAATGAAATAATCTGTTGTATTTTCGGGTGATATGATTAAATTGATTGGTTTCAGTTTTTCAGGGAGACGAAGAATAGAAATCATCAACAACCTGCAAATTATTTGGGCCTTAATTTACACGGCCCATTTGTTAACTCGTCCAATGCGTTAGGTCAGTTAACCCATCGGGCTGTCAATATCACGAATATATTGTAGGTATTGAGCTTTATTTCAAACAAAACATCGTTCTTCCTTTCTCAGCTTTTCTCTCTTTTGTTCCCTTTCTCAGCTTGTCTCTCTTTTCTCTGAGATTCACATACAAAACCCTAAAATTCATAAACACGTTCATCAAATCATCTAATCGTTGTTGTTTCTTGCTAAAATCACCGTCTACTTCATCTACACTGTTAGCTTCATCTTTCTATCGATTTAGTTTTCACTGAAATCCATTTTGTGAAACCCTAATTCTTAAACAGAGGTTAAAATTCATCATTAACGCTATTTAGATCATACAATGGATATTCGTAATGAGATTCGTCCAAATGCAACATCATCAGAGGTGATTCCTGCTATGTAACTTCGTATAGTTCCGTTATGTAAGTTATTTTGATGTTCTATGTGTAGCTTTTAGTTTTAAATACGTTATATTTCACTTCTAGTTTGTTTTGATATTGTATGACTGTGTTTTTTTGTGTTTCTGTTTGAATTTAGGGTTTGGTACACATGTGTTGTTTTTTTAGTGTATGGTTATACAAAATTTAGCGAATCTGTTTGGTTTTGATGTTACACAAGTGTTACTCCTATATGTTGATGTGGATAGTGGTAGTATAGTGTCTGGATGTTTAGATGTTGATGCGGTAGTCTAGTTACACAAGTATTAATAGCGTAGTTTGTATGATGTTTTATATGGAATGTGTATATGTGATATTAGGTGATATATATACTTACATTGATATATATTTCATTGATTTTTATGTTTTTCGTTGTGTTTTTTGAAGTTTTTGTGTGTTCGTTTGTTTGTATTGTAATAGCCGTTGAAACTGGTGAGGATGTTCATAGTTCACTAAAAGGTTATATTTGTTTGTTACTATGTTTTTTATCACATGATCTTGTCATCTTTTGTTTTGAAGGTTTATGTGTGTTGTTTTATTTTTTCAGTTGTGAAGTCGTTACCCTTTTTGAATGTAAATCCTTAATAGGTTTATAATAGAAAAAGCGGCCAAAAAATATTCATATTGATGAAGGTAAATGTCCCTTCAATTAACATGATGTTTTTCATACTTATATCCATATGTTGTTGATTATTTTTTGTGCTTTTTATTGTATTTGAAATGTGATTAATCCACTAGTATCACACATTTTAGCCCAGTAGCGTAATTGTTAGTATGAAGTACCACATGGTTAAATAGGTGTATAACATGTGTTAAGAGTTTGTATCACATATGTTAGTAAGCATTGACACATGTGGTTTTCAGTCATGCTAATCTTACACTATTATTGTGTTTTGTGTTATGTTTTTTTCCCAGGTGTCAATGATCCAATACGTTCACCTACGATTGCCGAGCTTTTGAATACGCAAAAGAACGATCTATACGTGATCGCATAGAAGCCTGCATAGAAGCCGATGAAAAAAAGGAGGTTGCAAAGATTGCCCTCGCATAATCTACCGCTGCAAGGGTTGAATATCTAAAGGCTGCAAGTAAAAAAAAGAGATTGCCGCTCAAATAAAAAAAAAAGAAACTCGCGGAAACGAAGAAAAAAATTGAAGTTGAACAGAGTAAGAATGCTGCTCTTGAAGAAGAAATAGCACAGAAGAAGAAGGCTAAGGCGGAAGAGAACAAGAGGGTTGCAGAGGAGTTGAAAAAGAAAGAAGCCATTGAGACGAAGACGAAGAATAGGAGGCTAGGAGTCAACTCTCAACTGAGCAGGAGGAATGTCTCATGGACATTGGGTTTGGTGCGTTCATTAATCTTCAGTGTTCTCCCAAGTAATTTATCATACTTTTCTAGATCATTTCACATGTGTTCCTGTAGATATAAGATTATGTTGATACCTTAGTAACACTTGTGATACTGATAACTAACACCGTGTTTGTAGGTGATACAAGTATCAAAGTGACAGCAGACGCTGTAAGTGATGTGTTCATAATACCCAATGGTGGTACGAATATAATGGAATAACCTGATGTAAACCATGATGATCCATGTATGGTACAAGTTTAAGAAAGAATTTCCATAATTTTTGAATGTCTACTTTAGTGCTAAGGATGTGGTTTCTAAGATTGTCACAAATAAAGATGCCGACTTTTGCTTCAAGTTGGAATTCCTGCTGCTATTTGCAAATACAATGGGTAAATGCTTTAGCAACGAAAAATTTATGCAGCATTTTGTGTATAAGTTTACCGAAGCTACTGATCTAAAGAATCTAAAGATGCTTGACTGGTGTGGGTTTATTATGGAGTGTTTGGAGAGACCAACAATCACTTGAAAAAATGATAGCTCGACTCGTTATCAAGGCCCAATCACCTTCCTTACTGTGAGTTAATTCTCTCTCTTTTTATTTATTTTTAATATATAAATGTTACTTATATAAATTTAAACACCATTTGATCCGAAATATTGTAGTTGTTGTATCTTGATCCTATGAAGCCGACATCATGCTCTGTTATTCGTCAACGTCCAATTATTTCTAATTGGACTAACACGTTGATGAAGCGTGTTCAAGAAGAGGAGGTAGCTAGTGGATCGTTTGGCCAGTTGGAAATTGATGGTAAGTATGATCCAGATGCTGCGTATGAAGAAGAAGGTTTCGTGATTCCATCAAAAGGAGATGACGGTGGTGCAAGTGTAAGTATTAATACTTTGTTTTGGCATTGTTTAATTTTTATTTTTTAGTGTTTACTTGTTGATTACACATGTGTTACCTACTGGTATCACAAGTGTTCCCTGGTGGTACCATATGTGTTACATGCTATATCAATTTTTTTAATAGTTGTATCACATGTGTTACCATAATGAGATACCACATGTGTTACCTACTAGTGTATTGATTTTGATTTCACATGGCATTTATTTAGTTTTTGTTTTGGTGTATATATAGGATTGGTTTGATGTCATCTCAAAGGTGATAGAATATGTGAAGAAAACTCAAGGTGTTATCGAAAGGAGGATGAACGAAGGAAGAAAGAAGTTTCCTGATGACGCACGTTTTGTCTAACTTGCAGAAAGATATGATGGAATCTTTAAAAATCGTGTGTACAATCTAGATGCTGTGGACAGTCATGACAAGGTATTTGCTGATAAAGGTGATGGTAAGGACAAGAAAAGGAGAAGGGCCAGAGTCTATGGGTCATGATGGTGACGTTCCTCGTTGTGTGCAGGAATACTTCACGATGGATGATGACGTTGTCGTCGAGGTTTTTGACATGACTACTCTATTTTTTTCATCCGTAACAATTTAACTCAACCGATACGCCTATCTTATCTACGATACCTATCTCAGATGCCTTACCTATCTCTATTACTTGACCTCTTTCCGAATATCCTAAATTTTTACTTGGTCTGACTCAAGAGTTCGAGAGTGCAGGTGATGATGGTGGGGCTGGTGTTGGTGGGGAGAGTACTGTTAAGCCCCCAGTTTATTTGCATTCTCACCGTACACGAACCTTAAGAACGATGTGGGAACGAAGGTCAAGCTGCATGAACCGAAGCTTTCCAATTGGCTATTTGCCATGTTAGGCGAGAAGCTGTAAGTGTTCTTTTTTTTTACTTTTTGTATTTTAGGTCTATATAATATGTGTGCTACTTACTTAAAGTATCTCCTCAATGTTACGGTTTTTGAACATACAAAAAATGTGTCTACATAAGAATCCACACCTAGTGAACTTCTTGCAGTTACACAGTTACACTATACTGAGCCATCCTTTATGGTGCAAAGCACCTTGATTCAAATAAAACAGTGTGGGGTAATAGTTACTATCACATGTGTAAATACTTTGTATCACATGTGTTATTTTTGGCAGTATCACATGTGTTATTGATATGTAAGACATGTGATAGCATCACTAATGCATGCAGTACTCATCACTATCACATGTGTTAGTAATAACAAAATTATAGAATCACATTTTTTAACTTTTTAATAAGATTAACGCATGTGTTACCGATATATAACAAATGTGTTAGAAATACATAATCAAACCGTTACATACTTATAATCATATAGATCTCGTACCTTATAGTCATATGTTCGTGTCTTTTTATCTTTAGGCCAAAGCTCAACTTCACAGTCTTCATTTGAAGCTCTTTCTTCTTCCGTGTACTTTCTACTTTCCTTGATTATGTATTCTTGAAAATCATCTATTGAGCATTCCCACATAGATTTCTATATCTTTATCTGCACGAGATTAAAAATTATTCTCGAGTACATCTTTGCCACATGTTTTTCAATCCTAAGTTGTGTCTTGTACTTTGTAAGAGTGTCCGTCGTTTGGTGGTCAAGAACATCCTGATTATACCTCTGCTTTTCCATAGCATTCTCAAAGCACAACATAAAATTGACAAGTATTGATCTTTTGTTATTGAATGTCCTGAAGAAAGAGTTTTCACTCTCTGATCTTGAGGTTGTCCTCATGAGTCGACACAATACAAAGTCTGCAAAGTAAGCCGATATCCACGTAGACCTAATGTCATATATTTTGGTTAGCCATTTGTGGTTTTGGGTGTTGTATTCTTCCATCAACTTTGCTCACTCTTCCTCGAACTGTGAAGGTGTAATCCACATGTTCTATATAATCTCGTTGAACATTTTCTTGAACTCGGTGTTATCAGGTACGTCATGAAGAATATGCAATCACAAATGCAATCAGTTACACGTGTTAAGATACAATAACACATGTATTAGCAAACAGTAACACATGTGTTAGCAAACAGTAACACATGTTTTATAAAGCAAACTGCATTCTAACACATGTGACATACTTGCATATGAGTGTTACCATATAATAGTACAACAAACATACCTTTCCTGGTAGCTTCTGTATGATGTGCCACATACAAAGTCTGTGCTTCGACTCAGTTAGGATCTCATCCACGGCTATTTTCATTGATTTGTCCTGATATGTCACGATAATTTTTGGCTGCACTCCAAACGTCTTTAGGAATGCGTTGAGCAGACAAATGTAACTATCGGAAGTTTCATTGTTTAGCAAGCCCGCACCAAGCGTCATACTCCTTCGGTGGTTGTCTATTCCAGTAAAGGGTATGAACATCATGTTGTAGTCGTTGGATAAAGTGAGTTTTATGTCTAAATTCTATATTTGAGAAAAATGTAACGCTGCACACAATATGAAACTGACAGGAACACATGTGTTACTATCCTGTAACGCATGGGTTACTGTCCTGTAACACATGTGTTACTATCCTGTAATACATTTGATACACACTAGTATTCTAGTATATTATATGACATGCTTTTTAACTTGCTTTTATACGTACTTGTTGATTGAGTAAGTGGCATCAAAAGAGACGATATCACCAAATTCTCTGAATTAGCCTTGGCTACTTCATCAGCCCAAAACAAAGAGGCTAACTTGCCTCCTTCGACTTTGTACTCGAATTAGAAGTCAGGTACATACATAAGCTTTTTTGTTAAGCATTTTTGTCACCAGAATTTGTGCATCGATGCCTCCTATATATGTGTTCATATCTCTTCTAAATTTTTTGAAATCCACCACAGTTCCATTCGTAATCTCATAAGATCCTTTAAGTGTCTTGTATATGTTGTGTGCCTTGGTTGGTCCAATATTCAACGTCCCTAGTTTGAATATGAACTGTTGTTGCTGGAATGTCAGTTTCCTCGCCTTTTTCAGAAGATGTTCATGCTCCTTGAGGCACATCATGTGATTGTGCGTCTCCATAAACTTGATTACCTTATACTTTCCATCTGGAATTAGCTTTACTGTTACTCTTGTTGTGCACCCAATGACTTTAATATTGGAAACTCTCTTTTTAGTTTTACGTTTGTTTGCCTTTTTTCTGTTTCTTTCAACGTGTCTTCTTCATTTTTCTCTGGATATCCGGCCTTGCTACATATATAGTGCTTCTCACACACCAGTTGACTCTTTAGCCTATTTTGAGTGGAACTCCTTACTCCGAATCTTTCCACTAATGCGTATCTTAAATAGTACACATACGCATCTTGAAGCTCATCAAAAACTTGTCCAACGTATGGTTTTACATCTTCTGGGACTTTAGGTGTGACACCCGGTTAAAAAGGGCCAAAATTTGCGGACAATTTAAACTTTAAACCTTTGCACTTAGTACAAGATAATACGAAAGTATTGGATATTATATATGTATTTATATATATATATATATAACACAACGATTATTTAATCACGTACAAACAAATATGAAAGAACGCATAATCTTAAATACGGATGTTGGTGAAAAACATTTTCAAATAAAGTATTATTATTGAGAATAATAATTATGTACTCCGTTAAAAATTTAAATACGTTTTGGACACGTAAAACTATCCGTATATTTTAAGTAAAACAAAGATACAATTGTATAACTCCGTAAAAACATTTTTATAAAATATTTCAATTAAAAACTTATACGAATCTATTTTTAGAAAATTATCATTTCAAAAGATTATACTGCTTTACGATCGGGTACGCGAACACGGGTCGGAAAATACCCAACTACCTCAATAATTGAGGCCGGTATATATAACCGACCTCAATTATTTCACACACACTACACACATCCACGGCTCCTCTTTTTCTCTCTCGATCTCTTGCTCCTTCGGCTCATCATCATCCTCATCAATCCACAACAACAACAGCAACTTAAACATCATCAGAATCATCTAGCTCCTTGATCATCATCATCATCATCATCATCATCATCATCATCATCATCATCGTGATCCTCATCATCGCCATACGTTTCATTTTCCAAATCGTAAGAAACCTTTCCGTTTTCCTTTAAATTTCGTGTTTACAATACTTATATAGCTATGTATTATCATTATATTAAGTTGATTATATGTGAAAACGGATTTAAAACTGGGTTGGGGATGAACTGCACGAACAAACCTGCAACTAGTACCTGAGCCAAACGGCTGGAAGTCATTAGCCGAACGGCTGGACTTCATGAGCCGAACAGCTCACACAACTGAGCCGAACGGCTAGTTGTTGTTGAGCCGAACGGCTAGTTGTTTTTGAGCCGAACGGCTAGGACTTCTCAGCCGAACAGCTAGGTTTTCCATAGCCGAACGGCTGGACCTTCACAGCCGAATGGCTGGAATACTCGAACGGAACAATTTTTGTAAAAATGCCGAAGAATTTCACAAGTGCCTTCAGGGTAGCTTCTCGATGAAAAATTTATCATAAACGTTTTGGGCTAAAAGTCACACGGTCACTCGAAAATGGCCCAATGATCAAGGCTATGTACCATAGCCTAGGCGGTTTTAGGCCTTTCGGGGTCGTCTAGGGGTCGAAAATGGCATATTTTTCTGTTTTCGGACCCGTACCAAATTTCGTAACTCATGAAATAAAATGTAACGGATGGGACGAACTTGAGTAACAACTAAATTTATACGATAGACTTACACGCGAAACACATCTACTTTTATAAGTACAACAAATCATGTATAATAATAATAGTTTGGAATTATTATTACAAACCGTCACCAACGAGCCGTATACCTTTTCACAAACACTTATACGGATGGTTTAGTTAAACATCCACTTACTCGTTATAATCTCACATGTTTAGGACATTAGGAGATTACCATTGGAACAACTCACGTACATTAGGATTGCTTGCTCTTCAGGTGCGTCTCGCAGCCCCTTTTTACCGTTTTACTGTTTTGGGGAGATGTATTACTTGTTTTACTTGAATACATGTATAAATGTATTGATTACTTACTTGTACTTATTGGATTACAAACTTAATGATTACGACTTGGCGACCCTTGGGGTTTATTACTTTACGGAGTTACTACTCCATGAACTTACTATTTTACCGATGAACTACTTTACTACTGTACAAACTTAGTGACTCACTGTTTTACTACGATACTGATACCTTGCTACTTTACAAACGCAGTGAGCCACTGTTTTACTACGTTACCGATTTACTACTTTGCTACTGTACGAACTTACAAACTTGTTGTTCTACTACGATACTGAATTACTACTTACCGGTATATCAAATTGCATGAGTTTCCGTTTAATCCAATGAAGGCCTTTGAAATCATAGTAGTTAATTATCAGATAAGCGCGAGTTTTAGTATATGGATCCATATGGGACTGACAATCCCCACCTGGGGTGGTAGCGCCACCACGAACCGTTACTCGTATAAACAGGTGTTTTCTACTCGTTACATATGAGTGATTTTGGGTTGCACTCACGAGGGGAAAAATTATGGTTAAGCTTCGACTATGATGGCTCATGGCAAGTGTAACACCCCCAAATTTAATATTGCGCGGAAGCAAGCTTTGGGTGTTACTAATCAATAATTAAGCACCAAAGTATAGCAAACGACTTCTAAATGAGACGTTTGTAAAATAGTTCCATACCATTATAAAATAGGGTTTGAAAACATAATATTTTTGTTACAAAAGTAAGGTCCCCTAGAGTCCGCGTATGTAGCGGGAGATTCTATTACATAACCATAGTTACAAAAGATAATGCCAAAGAATCTCCGTTAAATGCAGTTTGGAAATCATGAGACTCTAGCTAGTAATCCTGGAGTAATCCTACTCCGTACGTGTACATGAGAATACATGCTAAAAAGGGTCAACACGAATGTTGGTGAATCTCACAGGTTTGTAAGTAAGTAATAGTTTGAACACAAGATTTTTATCAGTTGTGCCCGCAGGCGTAAATCAAGTATCTGCAACCAAGCAAATAATAAGTAAATATGTATATACCGTTGTCATGAGCTCATAGTCGAAGCTTAACCCGTAAATCAGTGGTACAACCAAGTACCGTATAGTGCCCCCGCGAGTGCCCAATCCAAACACTCGTACGAAACAAATAAAAGTCGCCCGTTTATACATAACGGTTCGTGGTAGCGCTACTACCCCGGGCGGGGAGGGTCAGTCCCTAATGGATCCATTAACTAATATTCGCGCTTAAGTCCATAACTAACGAAACTATGATGGATGGACTTCAGTGGATTAGTAAGTAACTCATGCAAGCCCGTATATGAAAAGTAAGTAATTTAGCACTTGTGTTCAAGAAAACGTAAGCAATGTATCTCACCCCATAAGTAAAACAGTAAAAAGTGGGGCTGTAAGACTCACCTGAGTCAAGCAAGCAAGTGTTTAATTCAATAAACGTGATGTAGTAATCCGTAGGTTCCCTGAACCCGCAACCTTCTAATGCCCTAAGCATATAAGGTTGTGTAAGTAGATGTCTCGTAAGACCATCCATGCTAGTGTTCATCCCACTAGTTATGTCCAAATACATTTTGTTTGTGTTCGAAAGTATGTACGGCCCGTTGGTGACGGTTGGTACTAATAATCTTTAAAAGTATCAACTTTATACTTTTGTTTAACGTATTACCACTGTTTGCGTATTAGCTTGTTATTACTGTTTATATAATACTCGTTATCACTGTTTATGTTATTACCTTGTCCATTTGACACTTACGTTCGTGTATAAATCATGCGACAATCGCATTTTTGAACTACTGTTCATACGACCATAGTGTTTCACGAAATTTCATTTATCCGACAATAGGCATTCCCGTATACTACTCATGCGTCAATATGTATTCCGACAATGAGAGTTTTATTTAAGTGTTCTATTTATCCGTCAATAGCAGATTGGATCCGTGAATAAGGAAATCACGGATATATTTTTATCCGACAATAAGGTTTTACTTGAATTCGTTTATCTGACAATTAGATTTCCGACAATAACAACATACGACAATAAGGTTATGCGATATTAAGGTTCTGTTAAGTTATTAATTCGTCCGACAATAGCGTATTCACGGAATAATATACGACAATACTGAGGATTCACGGATTGTGCATTCCGACAATAGGGTTTATTCACGGAATGGTTCGACAATGAGGTTATTCACGGAATTTGGGATTCACGGATTGGGCTTTTGCGACAATAAGGATTCACGGGTTCTGGTATTCACGGAATGCCTAATCCGTGAATAAGCATTGTCGGATTTGGGCATTCACGGATAGGAGATTTGTTATGCAGTTACGTTTTTCACTCGTGTTTATTTAACTATTTGACCAAGCATAACTCAGAAACAATTTATGAAATTTTTATATGTTGTTCTCCTATGTCTTAGCTCTCCAAAACATATTTTTACATCTAGAATGGTCAAACGATGCCCGTGATATGATTTTTAGAATGGTCAAGGGTCAAACAGCTTCTTTTAGTGACGTGCGTCTGTTTAAAAATTCATAACTCAAGTTTTACAAAACTTCACAAGGTGGGCGAGTAGGGGAATTAAAGATAACAAGATTATCTAACTTTTCCATGTGGTTTCATCGATTTTTGATGGGTATAACTCGAGATATACCATTTCCAAGTTGACCAGAGTTTCTGGTCAGATGGTACAGACCTGCTATTGTACTTTATTTGACTTATTAAAAATAGAAAACGACTGAGTTGGATCGTAAGGCTTACATATTTGTAAAGTAGACTCAAAATACTTCAATTTAGAGCTAAGAAACGTTAGATTTCATCAAGTTTTGGTTCCATTATGACCGATCTAAGTCGTTCTAAATTATTATCCAGTGGGTAAAACTTTTATCCAGGGGTTAATAGCATGTTCTTCACGATTTTAGTATGATTTTGGACATAATCCAGCTGGAGCAAAGTACTAGCATGTAATTTAACATCATCCAAAGAGTTGAGAGCAAAGTTTTTGAAATACTTACAACCGAAAGTCGATTTTTGAGTCGAAATGGATAGAAGTGTTGCTGCTGTGCGCTGTTCTGTACTTCCTTGCAATTCCGGTGAAAGAAGGTGGTGGAGGGTGGTGGTGGTGGCTAGATTTACTTGGGGGGGGGGGTGGGAAGGTGGTGGAAGGTGTGGCTGATCGAATTTTTCAGAGAGAGATGGGTGTAGTTGCAGATTTGTTGTTGTGTAATGAAATGTGTTAAAAAGGTTTAGGTGCCCATATGTGTAGGTCACATATATTGGGTTTTGGGCTTGGCCTTCGGGCCGTGGGTCTTCTAGGCCTGACTTGGGCCGTGGCCTGGGTCCATTCCATCATGGGTTGGGCTCGGGTCTTGTCTCTCGAGCTCGGGTTACGTTTGTTTGTCGGTTAGACGTTAAATCGCGCGGTTTAAAAGTTAATAATTAACGTTTGATTTTTCGTGTATATTCTTGATATGTAAATGGTATTTGGGATGATTAAGTATTTTTAGAATACTTTCCTTAAGTATCTAAGACATATTTTGGATCTCATTCAGGTGTTGGACTCGATTTGTGTATTTCCTCGCGTACGTCATGTTTTACATTACACGTAAAATGTTTTCACGTATATCATTATATAATAATAATACCAAGTAAATAATGACTATTTTATCTTCAGAATAAGTTTACAAGTCACACGAAAAAAAGGGTCACCAACAGCCGGAGTTTCGGAAATCCATCCGAGAAAATCGCGTAATATCAATTTATTACGTACAGGTGTATATCCAATATACGTTATATTACCTGTAACTTAGTCCTATTTCGTACTAATTACAAGTAATTACAAACAATATTAGGGTATATTAATACGCCTAAGTACGAGTTGTTACAGCAAGATACACCGACCTTACTTACCTAATTACCTTGGCGTAAGTGATATTACTTACTTAATTACCGTGGTGTAATTGTTTCTACTTATTGAACTATACTGGATTTTCTATTACTATATACTACAAACCTGTGAGATTCACCAACCTTTTGGTTGACGCGTTTTAGTAATGCATTCTCAGGTACGCAGCCACAATAGGATGGCCCAGCAGGATCTACCATTATGCTAAGCTAGTACGAGTCGCATGCATACACACTTATGAAGATTTTACTCGCATTATCTTTTGTACTTTGATTATGTATTTAAAATCTTCTGAATCATTTTGCGAACTCGCTAATGATGTACACTTATGACTTACAACTTCGTACTACTTTTGTAATGTAATATATTTTCTAAAACGTCTCATTTAGAGTCGTTTGTTTAAATCTTCGTGCTTGATAATTGATTAGTCACGCTCAAAAACAATCACTTCCGCAAAGCATGAAATTGGGGGTGTGACATTAGGTATTCATAGTGTAGTCCCACCCGGTATTTCAATCTTATTTGAAACGCACAAAATGGTTTTTGGGGTAGCCATTGACCCTGTAAAAGATTTTGCAGAAATATAAGGTTCTGTATAACCAGTAACACATGTGATATTATACATTAACACAGTGATAATAAATTAGTAACACATGTGATAATAACAGATGTAATGTGTTAATAACTTTTTTGACAATATTACATATGTTACTGTTTTTTTAGTTATATAATATTTTTTTTGATTAAAAAAATAAAAAAACATATTATATAACTAAAAAAACAGTAACATATGTAATACTGTCAAAAAAGTTATTAACAACAAAAATTTTTGTTAAATAGTATGTGGTATTTAAATAGTTTCACGTGTAGTTTCAACTAGTAACACATATGATACTAGTTAGTAACACATATGTTATTAATAGTACCACATGTGATAGTATCAGAAAATAAAATGTCATTCTCATTTGAACATCACCACACGTGAAACTATTTAATTACCACATACTATTTAACGAAATTTTTTGTTCTTGATGAGTCCTGTGATTTGATTTAAAAAACATATCATTTAACTAAAAAAATAGTAACATGTGATATTGTCAAAAAAGTTAAAGAACACATGACATCTGTACTATCACATGTGTTATTAATTTATTACCACTTGTGTTAATGTATAATATCACATGTGTTATTGGTTATACAGAATCTTATATTTCTGCAAAATCTTTTACAAGATTAATGGCTACCTCAAAAACCATGTTGTGCGTTTCAAATGAGATTGAAACACTGGGTGGGACTACACTATGGATACCTGAAGTCCTAGAAGATGTAAAACCATACGGTTGGACAAGTTTTTAATGAGCTTCAAGATGCACATGTGTACTATTTAAGATACCATTTGTGGAAAGATTCGGAGTGGGGAGTTCCACTCAAAACAGGCTAAAGAGTCAACTGGTGTGTGAGAAGCACTATATATGTAGCAAGGCCGGATATCCAGAGAAAAATGAATAAGACACGTTGAAAGAAACATAAAAAAGGCAAAAAAACGTAAAACTAAAAAGAGAGTTTCCAATATTAAAGTCATTAGGTGCACAACAAGAGTAACAGTTAAGCTGGTTCGAGATGGAAAGTATAAGGTAATCAAGTTTATGAAGACGCATAATCACATGATGTGCATCGAGGAGCACGAAAATCTGCTGAAAAGGGTAAGGAAACTGACATTCCAGCAACAACAGTTCATATTCAAACTAGGGACGCTGAATATTGGACCAACCAAGGCACACAACATATACAAGACACTTAAAGGATCTTATGAGATTACGAATGGAACTGTGGTGGATTTCAAAAACTTTAGAAGAGACATGATCGCGTATATAAGAGGTAGCGACACAAAAATTCTGGTGACAAAAATGCTTAACAAAAAAGCTTGTTTAGCTGACTTCTCATTTGAGTACAAAGTTGAAGGAGGCAAGTTAGCCTCTTTGTTTTTGGCTGATGAAGTAGCCAAGGCTAACTTCAGGAAATTTGGTGATATCGTCTCTTTTGATGGCACTTACTCAACCAACAAGTACGTATAAAAGCAAGTTAAAAAGCATGTCATATAATATACTAGAATACCATTATGTATCACATGTGTTACAGGACATTAACACATGTGTTACAGGATAGTAACACATGTGTTACCGTCAGTTTCATATTGTGTGCATCGTTACATTTTTCTCATATATAGGATTTAGATATAATACATACTTTATCCAACAGGTTCAACATGATGTTCGTACCCTTCACTGGAATAGACAACCACCGAAAGAGTGTGACACTTGGTGCGGGCTTGCTAAACAATGAAACTTCCGATAGTTACATTTGGTTTCTCAACGCATTCCTAAAGACATTTGGAGTGCAGCAAAAAATTATCGTGACAGATCAGGACAAATTAATGAAACTAGCCGTGGATGAGGTCCTAACGAGTCGAAGTACAGACTTTGAATGTGGCACATCACACAGAAGCTACCGGGAAAGGTATGTTTGTTGTACTATTATATGATAACACTCATCTGCAAGTATGTCACATGTGTTAGAATGCAGCTTGATTTATTAAACATGTGTTACTGTTCGCTAACACATGTGTTATTGTTTGCTAATACATGTGTTATTGTATCCTAACACATGTGTAATTGATTGCTTTTGTGATTGCAGATTCTTCATGACGTACCTGATAACACCGAGTTCAAGAAAAAGTTCTACAAGATTATATGGAATATGTGGATTACACGGTTCGAGGAAAAATGGGTAAAGTTGATGGAAGAATACAACAACCAAAACCATAAATGGCTAACCAAAATCTATGACATTAGGTCTACGTGGATTCCGGCTTACTTTGCAGACTTTGAATTGTGTGCATTCATGAGGACAACCTCAAGATCAGAGAGTGAAAACTCTTTCTTCTAGACATTCAATAACAAAAGATCAACACTTGTCAATTTTATGTTGTGCTTTTAGAATGCTATGGAAAAGCAGAGGCATAATCAGGATGTTCTTGATCACCAAACAACAGAAACGGTTCCAAAGTACAAGACACAGCATAGGATTGAAAAACATGCGGTGAAGATGTACATGAGAACAATTTTTAATCTCGTGCAGATAGAGATAGTGAAATCTATGTGGGAATGATCAATAGACGGCTTAAAAACTGAAGATGATTTCCAAGAATACATAATCAAGGAAAGGAGAAAGTATACGGAAGAAGAAAGAGCTTCAAATGAAGACTGTGAAGTTGAGTTTTGGCCTGAAGATAAAAAGACACGAACATATGACTATAAGGTACGAGGTCTAAATGATTATAAGTCTGTAACAGTTTGATTAAATATTTCTAACACATTTGTTATATATCAGTAACACATGTGTTAATCTTATAAAGAAGTTAAAAAATGTGTTTATATAATTTTGTTATTACTAACACATGTGATAGTGATGAGTACCACATGTATTAGTGATGCTATCACTTGTCTTACATATCAATAACACATGTGATACTGCCAAAAATAACACATGTGATACAAAGTATTTACACATGTAATAGTAACTATTACTTCACATTGTTTTATTTGAATCAAGGTGCTTTGCACCATAAAGGATGGCTCAGTATAGTGTAACTGCAAGAAGTTCACTAGGTGTGGATTCTTATGTAGGCACATTTTTTGTATGTTTAAAACCGTAACATTGAGGAGATACTTTAAGCAAGTAGCACACATGTTATATAGACCTAAAATACAAAAGGTAAAAACAAAACAAAAAAGAACACTTACAGCTTCTCGCCTAACATGGCAAACAGCCATCTGGAAAGCTTTAGTTCATGCAGCTTGACCTTAGTTCCCACATCGGTCTTAAGGTTCATGTACGGTGAGAATGCAAACAAACTGGGCTTAACAATACTCTCCCCACCAACACCAGCCCCACCATCATCACCCACACTCTCGAACTCTTGAGTCAGACCAAGTGAAAATTTAGGACATTCGAAAACAGGTCAGGTAATAGAGATAGGTAAGGCAGCTGAGATAGGTATCGTAGATAAGATAGGCGTATCGGTTGAGTTAAATTGTTACGGATGAAAAAATAGAGTAGTCATGTCAAAAACCTCGACGACAACGTCATCATCCATCGTGAAGTATTCCTGCACACAACGAGGAACGTCACCATCATGACCCATAGACTCTGGCCCTTCTCCTTTTCTTGTCCTTACCATCACCTTTATCTACAAACACCTTGTCATGACTGTCCACAACATCCAGATTGTACACACGATTTTTAAAGATTCCATCATATCTTTCTGCAAGTTAGACAAAACGTGCATCATCAGGAAACTTCTTTCTTCCTTCGTTCATCCTCCTTTCGATAACACCTTGAGTTTTCTTCACAGATTCTATCATCTTTGAGATGACATCAAACCAATCCTATATATACACCAAAACAAAAACTAAATAAATGCCATGTAAAATCAAAACACTAGTAGGTAACACATGTGGTATGTTACTACGATAACACATGTGATACAACTAATAAAAAAATTGATATAGCATGTAACCCATGTGGTACCACCAGGGAACACTTATGATACACGTAGGTGTAATAATATGGGGAGCTCCTACATCTGCCCCTAGTTATATGTAATAACTAGTGTTAAATCCGTGTGATGCACGGCTAGCATTATAAGATGTCGTAATATGTGAATCACAAGTCAAAATGATATATAAAATGGTGAAAACTTTCAGATTATATAAGGAATTTTTATATCGGTATTAGTGATACTTCATAAATTTTAACCCCTCAAAAATGAATTAATAACAACATATTTTTCCCACAATATATCAATGAAATGGGAAGGTTAAAAAAGATGTGTATGTTATAAATTGACATTTTTCTAGCTAACAAAAATTGTCTAGTCATTGTGACCTCCGTTTCCTATAGTTATAATATGTTAACCTTGCAACAATTGATAAACAATGTGTACGTTAATAGTCTTGGAAAAAATAAATTGTAAAAATTACTATAACAATTTAGACGTTTTATTGAATAACTAATGTACATATATATGCACAAAATATAAATCATTCTACAACAATCAAATATATACCTACATTATATAGATTTGAAAAGTAATCTAGAATTAATAGAAGTACACGTCTTACCATTCGCATACTGAATTGTAATTAAGTTCTTTTAAAATGATTTCGTCCCCGAAATCAGAAATATTAACCATTTTAGCTTCACTATATGAAATTATCATTGTATACCATTCAAACAGCTACTATTATTATGTAAATGTACCTATCGTAGAACGGTATTGTTATTTGTTCCATTTTTTTTATTAGTCATGGATTTAGCTTTGAGGGGCGTTACATATGGAATCAGAGACATAGTCTCTCGGGGTGTTACGGGCACGCGGCTCGTGCATCTCCTGGGGTATGGATCCTGATTATGTTTCGGCCTGACGAGGACGTCAGGATTTTAAGTGGGGGAGTTTGTAACAACCCGTCCCACATCGGAAAAAGATAAGAATTTGGAGTCTCTTATAAGTCTAAAGTTGTGGCTAATAGATACATTCCACCATGGTCTTTAGTTGATACCTGAAGGTATCCGGTTAGTCACTGCTTTCGGCTTTGCGGGGGCGTTTCATATGGTATCACCATAGCTATTGTATTGTATTGTTTGTGGATGGAGGTGTAGTGCCCAACGTCTCATTCACCATTGTTTGGTACACTTGGACCCATGTGATACAACTATAAGTGTTATTATATGATACATTATTTTGAATTAAAATAGTATAATTTAATTTTATTAATTACCTTATTAAATGAAAATAGTTATAATATAAATTTTAATTGAGTATTACCTTATTTGGAATAAGGGTGTAGGAAGATCCACATCATCAAGTTTTTTTTTATATGGTGATGACACATAGGATTTGTATGATGTGACATTTGTATATATTTAACAAATAATTAAGGGTCTTCTCCCTTAGTTATAAAGATAGATTTGGGAAGCTTGCTATAAATAGGTGGATGAATTTATATCTTTAGTTTTGAGCACACCTTGTCTATACATCTTGTAGATCACCAAGTGGTATTTTAGCTTATGTCCACTGTAAATAGGTCGATTGTTTTGGTGCCTTGAATGAAAAACAAATTGATATCACTTGTAGTGTTGTATGATATTCTCTAAAAAGTGAAGGACTATACTAGGCATTTCATCATACATGAAGGACTATTAATGTCAACTAATGAGGAAGACTCGTTCGCGGGTTTCAAGCACTAGGCGGTTTGATAGTCTACGTTGAGACTCATATCTTCACATAACAACAAAATCTTGTACACGGATATTTTCTTTTAGAACAACATATATCTATCACTTCCTATAAATATCGTTTATATATAGATAGATAGATATATACAACCTATACATACATACATCTATATTTGTAGATGGGGAACGCATCGTGTATATTTGTAGGTTGCATAGACCAAGCAAGCGTAGGGATCGTTGAGAAATGGGGACGATTCGAGAAATTGGCTCAACCAGGTCTTAATTTCTTCAATCCCTGCGCCGGTCAGTACCTCGCCGGTGTTCTTTCCACCAGGATCGACTCTCTCGAAGTTAAAATCGAGACTAAAACTAAGGTATTCTTGTTTCACTATGACTCCTCATATCATGATCTGTAGAATTTTACCTATCATTTTATGTGTTTATGTTGATGTATGTGGATTGTTGTTAATGTATGTTGTGTGATTAAACCCTGGATTAATCGAATGATCTGCAATTGTATGGTTGTATGAGAAGCTAGAGCTAGGGTTTCTATTTGACATATCGATCTTCTAGTATTACCACATGTGAGATGGTTAGAAATTTGGAATAGCATGAAGCTAGGGCTCTTATTAGTACTGCTGTTATTTAGTTAACTTTTGTTAGGATTTTTTTATGATATTTTATGATTTTTAGTTTTTTCATGCTCTTTTCACCTTGTTTCATTTGGTGAAAAATTAATGTGTTGAAGGCTGAACGATATAATAACAGCAGTACTAATAATTGTGATTAACAAGTTCTGCTTGAAATAATGTTACTGATTTGAAAACCAGAGTTATTATAAAAGCGTACCTTTTTGGGTGAGTGTAATTCACTTTGGAACTAACCTGAAATGAGTACTTCATTGGATAGGAAAATTAAACATGGTATTGATAAGCGTAACCGTATAATAGGACTAGCTACGTGAAATAAGCAAGGAGCACGATGTTTGAGAACCGTCTCATTTTCTCGAAATCCATACGTCTTACTAAACCCTAAAAACTTTTTCGATGTAAGTAGTCGACAGATCTTTATATGTTTAACGGATTAGGATGAGATTATAATTTCAAGGAAAATTAAATAGGAACCTTAAATAAAGATTTTGATTATTTGGAAAACTAGAGAACACATAATATATGGCAAGTCTTCCACCAAAATTTAAGCAGAAGAAATACAGAATGGGAACTAAAAGATAGAACTAGACAAATAGTAATAATGGAGAAAGCAAACAGAACCATACACGTTTTGGCTGCAAGAGAACCTAGTAGGCATGGCAAACTTTCCTAGGAGAGTAAAGTCCTACTTAATATTAACTTCGTTAGCATCTTTTTATTCTGCAGGACAATGTATTTGTTCAAATAATTTCTTCAATTCAGTACCGAGTGATAAAGCAAAGTGCTGATGATGCATTCTACGAGTTGCAGAACCCCCGGGAACAAATTCAAGCCTATGTTTTTGATGGTAAATTTAACGGGATTTGGGGCATCGTGTTTCTTTGACGGTACCTCTATCACTATACTCAATTTTAATTTCCTCGTGATTAATCAAATCTGTTGTTTCAGTTGTACGAGCACAGGTTCCAAGAATTACTTTGGACCAGCTCTTTGAGCAGAAGGATGAAGTTGCAAAAACTGTATTGTTGGAACTTGAGAAGGTGACTCAGGCTGTCTATTTATTTTTAGGGAGGCTAAATGGGTGTACCGGGCTGGTTGGGTAATAGGTCAAGACCAACTCTTTTTTTTAGACTACGGGTTGAAGTGGACTGGGTCAGGTTGGGTTGTCCCTCCAAAGATCCTAAGTCTTCGCTAAGTTTCAATCCCTAAGACCCATTCTCCGTTTTAGCTAAAGAAAAAGTTTATATTTGAATCGCTTGAATTGAAATACGATTCAAATCGGCAGATGGTCCATTCGTAAGTAAATAGGTTGAAAAGGCCACCTTTAATTTATTCGTTCCAAGTATAAGCACATCGTACAACAAGGCCGATTAGATTATATATTCATGTTATAAGACCATATTGAAATGCAGTGTTGCACTAATCATATAATAGTATACCTTGTTCTAACTTTGAAGTATTTCTTGGTTGTGTCATATCAGGTGATGGGAGAATATGGATACAACATAGAGCACATACTGATGGTTGACATTATACCTGATCCCTCTGTGCGTAGAGCAATGAATGAGATTAATGCAGGTAATGCCGTTTTCATGTTTCTTTCTTTTACAATTAATATAATATATTTGAAATCAACAGCATACGATTCTCAATATTAAGGATCTCGTTGCATTAATAAATGTTATATTCAGATTATGAAACTTTCCTAGAGCTATAAGATACATAATACATAAATCATAAGAGAGTTGATTACAACTAGTTGAACTTTAACGAAGTACTGACCGACACACAAAATTAAATTCTATACAAATAGAGAGAAGCTTTGTTTTGTTTTATATTTCAGTACATAAATTCTATACGCATGTCTGTCTATAACCTCTGTTATCAATGATCAGAGTGGGTAATCTTCCTTCAACAGAAAAAGGAAGGGAAATAGTGAATAATAAGCTTCTAAATCTTAAATCTTAAAGTTAAATATTAAAATGCGAAGTATATTTAATAGGAGAAGATGACTCATGACTGATACTATAGCAGTAACTATTCTAGTTATCATTTACCCCTTCAATGTGCCATTTCAGTGTCACGTATGAACAAAGTGGTATCCAACTGCAGTTTCAGGATCTTATTGGACTCCATGTGGGTGTTTGGGTTCTGTTGTCATTATTTCATTCGAAACAATCAGAACAAAATATTCCCTATGGTCTGCTGTGTTGTAGCTGATTATCTAAGTTTGGTTATCCAATATAATATAATATAATCACTTCCAAAACGCGCTCCCAAACACCCCCTGTTTTCTTACAGACATACTGAAATAATTTTCTCTATCTACTAATGTGCAGCTCAAAGGCTTCAGCTTGCTAGTGTCTACAAAGGAGAGGCAGATAAGATCCTTCAAGTTAAGAAAGCAGAAGCCGAAGCTGAAGCCAAATACTTGGGTGGTGTTGGTGTTGCAAGGCAGAGACAAGCAATAACAGATGGATTAAGAGAGAACATATTGAATTTCTCCCATAAAGTAGAAGGAGCATCTGCAAAAGAGGTCATGGATCTTATTATGATCACCCAGTACTTTGATACCATTAAAGATCTTGGAAATTCATCAAAGAACACAACAGTCTTTATACCCCACGGGCCGGGCCATGTTAGAGACATTGGTGACCAGATTCGTAATGGTCTCATGGAAGGGAAAGCGGGCAGCTCCAATGCCCATGCTGACTAAGTGTACAGTTTTGCCACATATCGGATGTTCTTTGTTTTTTATGCAAGTTTTAAATTATAGAATAAAGAATAACAGTTCTAAAGTTGGATTTATACAATTACTATGAAACTTAAGTTGCAAAGATTTTATAGTTATTTGTTGTTTTTATTTTTTTTATGTAATGAAATACTATTGTTTTAACCGTTAACATGCATATTAGTGACGTTTGCTTATTAGGCTACTAGTATCTGCTAAAATATTTTCATGGCGTTGCACTCAATTACTCACTTAACTTGTTAAAGTATCAATAACACCTGCCATTTTCCTATATTTTAGAAAGGCCACTCAACTATTTATATGCTGGTAACATTTTGAAGACCAGTGAGTCAGTGACTTGAATAAGAATTGCTAATATAACTTTGGACAGCGCCAGCATTTGATCAAATTTCATGAGAAAAACAAGTTGACAACACTCATACTTCAATTATAGTTCATCTATTCTTATGATGAAGATATTTGGCAGCTGTGGAGAAACCTACGCCATATTCGAAAGTCTAAACATGCTATACGACTAACATTATATAAATCCCGATTTCACATAAAATGTGGAAATTTTATTACATTCCATTGGATAACCACTGCATTCTCAGAGAAGTGGATATATTGATAACAGATGATTTAAGTTTGAAAATTTTAGAAACTTACCTTCGTATACTTTTTTACTTCTTCTTCTTCTTCTAGTAAGGGTAAAAGTGACATTTACTCTACATAATATTTAGCGTTGTGTACAATCAACAACCGGTTAAAATCCTACCCCCACAAACTGTAGCCATTAACACATTGTCCTACATATGAACCTTTCAGCTTCAAAAGCATCTAAAGCTAGTTGGCAAGATATATACTTTATCGATAATCAGTACTTAGGATTTCATAAGGATAAAAACACAAGTGTATAGTAGTTCTTAAGTTAAAGAGCAAATTTATATTTTAGCACTAAAAACTTAAAAGTATATGGCTCATGGTACAGAGAAGCAGATTCCTCATTGATTAAACACTGCTTCTACGAATAAGAAATAAAAAAACCTAAACGACAAATGTCTTCATCCTCAAGCATTTATTGACATTATCAACTCAGTAATATGTCCGTTGACTACTGTAAGCCCCACTGTAACTGCCACTACCCTGCATAGAGTAACAGTTAGATGGTATTTCAACCCATTTACGTCTAAAGGGGTCAATTCATATAACGTTACGGGTCAAATGGAAAATCAGCATAAAAAGATCCAGTTGATTGCAAGCCACCATAGGTGTATCTATAACACTGAACCTCCTTTATTTATAAAATTAGATAAATGTGGAAATATCCAAGTTTCTGTAATCATATTTGACACACTGCAATTATATAAATATCCAAAAACTTAAACAGAACATGTTTTGGACCAACCCCGCCAGACACGTTTTGACATTCTTCCCAGCCAGCCCATTTTATCCACCTGGCACCTGCCGTCGCAGTTGTTGGTCAAAAACAAAATTCTAAAGTAGACTCGTCAAAGAAAAGTGAAGCGCCAACTCAAGAAACAACAGAGGCATGCAAATAAATGCAATAATGCCAATGTATAATAAAACTACACTCTGATAATATTTCACCTAGAAAAGCCAAACAATGGTACGGATATATAGAATTGACAATTGCACACACAAAATTTAGGAGGATATATTTTCAACGTCGCTAATAACTGTTACTGTTCCTATACATTTTGTGAGGTAAAGGAAAAAAAGTCATTTCAACAAGAATTCAGATAAAAATTACAAGTCAGACAAACAATCTTCCCCATTGTCACGTATACTAGTTTTCCAAGAGAATTGGGTTTTAAGTGGTTATTTATATCCCTGTACAAGATTTCCATCAAAGTCAATGTTTGAGATTCTGATTGTTTATTCTTTGGTTCTCCCTTTTTAATGGTTCCCATTTTCATATTACTTGATGTTAAGTAAGAATACCAAAAATCAAAATTTTCAATTTCCTTTAGCCATTAACCAATAACACCACTAAGCAAAAACTCCTTAGAAAACCACTAATGCACTTCATCTTATTTCACAATTAGTCATACAGGTGTGGGTTGAGTGCATATGGTAACACGTCAAAGTGGGACAGGTTGGAAGAGGTTGTTTAAGTTATTGGTGGCTTGACTTAACTTTTATTTTGCAATAAATTCACGCATCATATATGATAACAAAAAACGATATTTATACAGGAAAAACGCTATAATCTTTATCTATAAAGTGATTAGAAATTTTTGTATGCATAACGAATACACTTTGGGCGACTTAACCCGTTCAAACCATTCGAGATAAATCACAACCAAAATGAGCCCATCTATAGATATTTGGCTCCAAAAGCCCACATCGACTAAATCATTTCAAGCTTTTCGTACATTTTATACAGATATTTGTGACAGTATCTTTTAGTTGTCTGTAACTCTGCATGTGTGTTTTGTCTTTGTGCGTGTGTGTGTGTGTGTGTGGGGGGGGGGGGGGGGGGGGGGGGGAAGACAGAGAGATAGAGAGAGACAGAGAGAGAGACGGAGACCTGGTAATAGCTTCTGTGATTTCGAACTTGAGAAGAAGCCGGAGGCGGTGGACCTACAAGTTGACAAGATATATTTAGCATACCAATAATACATTAGCATCCCCTCAAATCTAAAGAACAGAAAATTTACATAAACAAAATACATTTTGCTAAGTTTCATCCACACATAAAACTTTTTGTTGACCTTTTAACTTATTGCCTACCTCCAACATAAGTAAGTACGCCAGCCCCTCTGCCATCATGTCGAACAACCCTACCAAAACCACATAACATCTTGGTCAGATATAGATCAAGGCCAAGTTCAAAGTTCGAAAAACAAAATGAGTAAAAAAAAGAAGTATTAATGAGAACCTTGCAAGCCCAGAATCATAAGGATCATGAGCAATCTGTACATACTCAGATGAACGGTAATTTCTATAAGGTTGAACCTTGGGTACAACAGCAGTCTCAATGTACCCCCTATGAGATTGGGTCAAACCAGAATGATCTAAATATCTAGATTGAATATGACTTCGACTCGTGGAAGCAGGTTCAAGGTACACTGTCTGATGTTGGGTATGAGATGTTCGAACTATAGGCTGAACATATCTTGAATACGATAGACTTTGCGTAGCAGAAGAAGGTTCAATGTATCCAGCATGTGGTTCCTGAAATCATTTACAAATTAAATAAAAAAAGAAGAAGAGATAAATGCATAGAAGATAACAAAAAGACCACCCATTGTACCATCTCCTTGAGGCGTCTTGCAGACAAGGAATCAGGACCCAAATGATAAGCAGTGGATGCAGATACAGCATATTTAGGTGCATACGGATCTGTATATCTGGTAGAATTTCTGTAGTCATCCTGCCTTCTTATAGAGCTAGTATCAACTTTTGGGTTCCTCAAAATATTTCTTTCCCTTTCATTCATATTGCCTATTTATCAAGTAGATCAGTCAAATTTGGAAAGTTCGACCATTTACTTATAAGTGGGTCCATTAGGGTCTTATATCTATATTCAGCCGGATGGGTACAAAAAAAAGTTTAGAAAGAAACTGGTCAATTGGATAAAACAGATCGAATGAGTTAAAACTTAAAAGTAACCCAGAAAGTTCTGCGAAAAAATATTATAAATCTTGTAAGGATAGTTGGCACACTAATTTATTTAACGAAAAATTTGAAATTTTTAACAAAAAGTGTTCCAGATCAACCAACCCGATATGACCACTATATGACCCATAAAACAGATAACTTTAAAACAATGCAACCAACATGCCAGATCTATCTATCATTACATGTGTTGTCAAATATTAATTCTCTGACCAGAAAGAGAGCACGCAAATACCTTTCTGTTTCTTTTGTGGCTTTTTGTCACGAGTATTACTGTGACCCCTGTCTTCATGGCCTCCATATGTTGTTGCCTTCTTTCTTTTGTAATTCCTTGCTTTGGAGGCAGTATTACTGTTTTCACCTTCATCACCTTTTTTTGGTTTTTTAGGAGTACCCTGATCACGCTCATTCAACTTCTGCTCAAAAGGTGCTTTTCTTTTACTTTTAGCCTGTTGAGAATTCAGCTCAGCTTTCATCTTGGGTAATTCAGCTGCTTTAGAACTTTCATCATCTTTTTTAAGTGACCCCTTCTGCTGAGGCTTGACAGTGTTGGCTTTGATCTGCAACGAGTAGATATTTTTACAACAACTTTTCATTTAGAGCTACAGAAGGGAATAGATGTAAAAATACGCCATTTCTCAACTACGGACCTTAACCTCGCGTTTGGAGGAACCTTTTTTATTTCTTTTAGGTTGCTGAGTGTTTACAACACCTTTCATCTTTGAAGATTTGGGTTCTGAATTTTTATTAGAAATTCCACCATCTTTATGCGATGTTGACACGTCAGTTTGCTTCTCAACTTTTGATCCCCCACTAAAACCTGGCTTCTGACGTGAACTCTTTTGTCGAGACTTAACGATGCCAGCTATTATCTAAAGACAAGAACAGTAGCCATAGTGATAATTTATAAGAATAACCACTGGATATACGTACATATGTACACACACATAGAGTCACATATACCTTGGCTTCTCCTCCAACAGCAGTATTATTAATCCCCTCCACACAACTTAGAGCACTTTCAGGAGAAGCGAAAGTGATGAACCCTCTTTGCTTTGTTCCTGAGCTCTGGCATAGATTGATTTTAACAATCTCACCATACTTATTACAGATCTCCTTAACTTTCTCTTCATTCCAATCCTTAGTGAGCCCTTCCACAAAGACCTGATTGATCTAGAGCATGAATAATAGACACATATATTAGAACAATTAGGATGAAAACAAACTTTATAGCAGTTTTAGAATTGGCATTAGAATTAGAATACAATTGAAAAGAAAAACATATTAAACCATAAACAAATTATAACCTGTGAAAGACAACATAACATAAATCAATCTATGATTTGTCATGGACCAATAATTATAAATAATAATGATATAATACATATGTTGGTAAAGGCGTTTTATTTTCAAGCCGTGACAAGTGTACAACTTGAAACCATTTATTCTGCATATGCAGCAAAGCATCAACCAGATTGTGACTCAATCTATTCTGCAAAACAAGCATTAAGCAAGATTTGTCTTACCTGTGATGAATCTTCATCAATTGAATGCATAGGTGCCCGTGCAAAAGCAACTTTAGCACTTATATCACGCCCAAAATAAACATCTGGCTTTTGGAGTCGTTGAAATGCTTCTGTTGCATCAGAATGTGTGGTGAACTCCAAGAAAGCAAACCCCTTGATTTTTTTATTAATCTTTGGATCCTCTGGTATGCGTATTGTCTCCATATGTTCAATTCCGTAGTGTTTCAATTGTTGCAAAACCTTGAAAAAGTAAATGGAAACATGGACCATTAGCTGGCGATTTTTGTAACAATGGCATGCCACAGAAGTAATGTGGATACTTGGTACCCATTAAGATATTCTCAAACAATACAACAAATTATGAATCCAACAAAAAAAAACGTGAATGATTGTAATATATACAAACTTACTTCCTCCTTTTTCCAAGTTTTGCAAATATTTCCTAAAAAGAGTGTATCTTTGTCCTGGCTTGCAGATACCATTACATGCTTGCCCCTCACCTGGGCATGAATCAAATTCATTGTGTTACAGACTAATGGTGTGATAGAAAGTAGCTTCAAATCTGGCTTGTCTATTTCACCTTCTCTGAATTACAAAACTATATATGCAGCTCATACCTCAAATCCATCTTTCAACTCAGAAAGAGCACGTTTTGCTTGATCAATAGATGCAAACCGGACAAATGCATAACCTTTGCTCTTCTTTGTGACTGGACTCCTCACTATTCTAATGGATTTCAGCTCACCAAACTGTTGAAAGACATTAACAAGATCATCTTCAACTGTATCCTTGTCCAGTTTTCCAACATAGATTTCAACGCCCTTATCTTTCTTACCTACAGGTGGGGAATCCTGAACAGCAAGGGAACGATCTTGATCTTCATGGTCTGCACCATTTCCATCATTATCATCATCACGTTCATCATCATCCCCACCGTCCTTGGAATCATCTTTGACATCTACAGCAGTGTTATTCTCACAAGATGTTTGAGTGCCAGCATCTTGAGCAGATTCATGACTGGTGAATATTTCGACTGAATCCTGTACACCCCCATCGCCACCATCTTCGACAACTAAAGCATCATTATTCTTACAAGGTGCTTCGCTGACGTTAGATTTTTGAGCCAAGACGACTTCTACAATTTCTTCACCTTTCTCATTATCGTCACTTTTCACAACTACAGAATTGTTATTGTCATTAATTTTTTCGATCCCATCAACTTTAACAGCAGTCGTCTCTTCGTGAGCAGAATATTTCTCTACAAATAAGCGTCATGAAGAATAGGTTAAACTATCCTTTAAATGTATACATGTTCTAACAAAATATCACAAGTTCAAGTATGTCTTGTAGAACAGCTATCACACATACTATTTCCAGTAAACTAAAAACAAATTGATAATGACGCATATGATACGGTGACAAATGCATCAAGATCATCATATTAAATATAATCAATAAGCTAACAGCTCAAAACTTCAAATTCATATTGATCAGAAATAGTTGTTACCTACAACTGCGTCCACATTATTCTCAGTTTCCTGTAAATATACTTTCTGTTTTTCCGGTTCATCATGTCTAACGCAATCCGGTTCAGCATCCGGTTTAGCGTCCAGTTCACCACGGTCCTCATTGATCAATTTTCCACAATTGATACCTACACTCTTAGTTTCAGTCAGATTAGGTTTAGATACATGTTCCTGAACCGATACATTAGTTTCTGTATCATCGAATTTTATATTGTCGGTAAATTTAGGTTCCGTTCCAACTTCTGGCGCCGTTGATTCATGATCGTTATCGACAGGTGTTGATGATGATGATGATAATAACAATTTCTTTCGCTTTATAAGCTTTTTACGAGGAGGCATGATGTGAAATTGATTGTTAGGGTTAGGGATGTTGAAATTGTAATGGTAACGGAGATGAAAGTAGGAACAGATCGATTGAGAACCGGAGAAAGAAAGGTGGAAAGTCAACCCGACGGGGTTAGTTTGGACCTAACACACACATTATCCATGTTCAGAAAAACCAATTTTTTTCCCCCTATAACATTCTAAACAAAACAATATAACATACTTCAGATTAATCTATATTCTTCCAACTAAAGTAATCTGTGTATTGTTAATATGGTTTGATGTGGTAACTTTTTATTTTCTTTTTACGAAATGAAGTTAATTTGATCGTTAACGTTGTAAAGTTAATTCAAATAGAAGCGTAGAAGGTAAACATCATTGAGAAGGTAATGATACGAATGGAAACTCGAATATTGGAAGTATATCTTGTGTTTAGATGGAATTGAATTATTGAAATATACTCCGTGTAATAATAATAAAAAAAGTGATTATGAATGATCCGTTGAACCAAAATAAATTTATGGGCATTTGGATCTATTAACTAAAAGTGCTTGTTGCAAGAATTTTATAAAATATTTCGGTAACTACAAATCAACTTGTTGTAGAAACTTGAATACTGATCAAGAACACTTTCTCTTTTTATCGTCTAATAGTAATATGAATATGGAACATTCAATGAAATACGTGGTTAGGTACTTTTTATATGACTCTTTCGATATTGTAGGCCCAACCCCATTATATCCTAAAGGTGCGCCACATAGGTCCTTCCCGAAATGAGTATGGCGAGTTCGGTAGCCGTTCAATGATAGCACGAGATCCTTACTTCACTAGGTTACAAGGTTGAGTGCAATTAGCAAGGCGATGTTGGCAATGGACTCTTCTCAAAGAGATGACGACCTTCTTCTTATTGCTCCATATCATTGTTCATCCAGATCACTCTAGATTATGGATGAGTTTTGAATAGGACCTTTGCAAGTGACAATCAAGTGATGGAATAAGTGGCATTTGACATTGTTTTGATAAATGGACGAGGTGTTAAGCAAGATACCGACACAAGAAAAGAGGCTTGAGGGTAACTACCAATTATGAGTTAAATGAGCATATCATAAGTCTAAGAACACTTGCGATGAGATCTATTGAAAGAAGTCTACGATTGTAAACCCCAACCAACGAGTATGTGGTTGTTGACAAAGATAGGGGCCTAGCAAAGTAGGAAGTCAGTGAGCTAGAGTCATGCAATGAGACAATAAAGAAGATGATCTCAACTATTAATGGTGACAATTAGTCGAGTACCGTACATGAGCCCAGCAATCAGGCCCAAAAAACATTTTTACAGGACTCAAGTAGAGGGCCCAATTACCAGGCAAAGGCCCAATAGGCCAAGTCGAGTACAACACACAGGCCCATCAAGTTAGGGTTTATGTCTCCTTGATATGGGACCACCTAGTACAGAGATTCACCAACGTTAGTGGTGGTCCCCTACAAACAGACAAGGGTTTAATCCGTGTTCATTCATTGGTCCACGTCAGTGCAGAGGGCCTACGCACAAGAATAATTAATCACAGTCGTCTACTGACATCACTAGATGATGCCATGTGGCAAAACTTTCCCACCAAGTTGATCCAAGCATCACTATATATACAAGGGTATGTGCACTATTCATCTTCAAATACACCTTCATCCATAAACCCTAAAACCCATATTTTCCATGAAAATATAACAAACTTATTTTTTTGAAGCCGATTCACGCCAACCTTAGCACTCGTTCAATATAAGCTAACGGGGTAACCACGTAGATCAGAGTGCATCGAATCGATCCAACACACCTTCACTCAAGTATACTTTTTATGCTTGATCAATAATCATGCCATGAATCTACTGTTTTTACACCCAAGTCAAAAATAGAAAGATGGAATGAAGTGAAAATGAAGGAATAAATCACCAATTAATTTTAACGGTACGCTAAAGAAGCAAGTAAATTGCTATTTTAATTTTCTAGTACGAAGTTTGTAATAATATTTGACAATAGTTATATCTTTTGATATGTTATTAGTGTAATGTAACACTATAATAATTGATTTCTCAATTTAATGGTAGATTACATAATAAATATACATAATAAAAGGGTGATGATAAATTCACCATAACAGTGCATTACTGATTTGTACAATACAACTTTTGATTGCACAAGTTGGGTGGATTCATTAAAATATTTGTTGGAAATATCACCACTCATAAAGGAAAAAATACACGGGTCATCCATGTGATTTGTTCAAAATTTTACTGGTAGTCCCTGCAAGTTTTTTTTGACACTAGTCATCCCTGTGGTTGCTAGTAATTAGAGCTGCAAAGGAGTCAAGCTTTTATCGAGCAACTCGAGCTCGGATCAAGCTTAAGCTTGATCGAGTCGAGCTTTTATCGAGTTCGAGCCCGAGCTCGAGCTTAAAAACCAAGCTCGAAATATATATCGAACCGAGCTCGAGCCTTTAAGACCTCGGCTCGAGCTGTTATTGAGCTTTTCGAGCTTTAATTAATATTTATATAATGTATGTAAATATATACGTAATTTTTTATATGTAAATGATATTATTATTATTTTTAGAAAATTTTATACAATTTTACATAGTTTTTGATTTGTTTTCACGGTGTATTTTAATTATATATATTTGAAATGATTTTTATTATTGATCTTTATTTTTAAAATATATATAAAATAATTTTGAATATTAAAAATTATTTTTTATAAAAAAACTCGAGTTTTTCAAGCCGAGCTCGAGCCATTTAAAAATATTTTTGAGCCGAGCTCGAGCCTGCATCGTTAAAGCTTGTCGATCTTTTGAGCCGAGCTCAAGCTCGGCTCGACTCCATTACAGCCCTATGCTAGTTCTTGCACTCGTCGTCCTTGTCACTAACGGCCGTTAGTTTTCTTCATTAAATATTGACATGTGCTATGCATGTTAGGGTAGAATGGTCATTTCAGTAACTACAGTGACTGCGAGTGTAATTTTGAACTACATGGACCATACACGTAATTTTTATTTTTATTTTTTCAAGTTTATTAAAATTTAATATTGTGTTTAATTGTATTTAGTTAATTTATTATTCGAATAATTTTATCAATTTAATTTAATTACTTTAATTGACCTTTTTAGTGATAATTATTTTATTTTTGACAATTTAAATGATCAACTTACATATTTCTTTATTCTAGTTTTTTGTAATTGTCTCAATCTGTATCACTAAAAATATAATAGTTTTTTAATTAACCAATATAAAAATTTGTCAGCTACGATCCATTTAATTTTGCTTGTATTCTTTATACTCTTAATTTTGCATATCATCGTCGATTTTATGACTCCGTGGAGATAATTCTGCATGCCTACATATATATTGTTAACAGTTTTGTATATTCTGAATGTACTTAGTGCATCTTATCAACATGTAACATTTGTTTTTAACTTAATTGAAGATTAAATTATGAAATACTAAATAACTATATAGCGTATAGTATTATTATACTTCATATGTTGAACATTGTGTTTTTTTCTTTCAAATAACCGACACATATTAAATTATGTAATTTACAAGAAAAATTATACGGATAGTACCTGACAATTTTTTACATTGTTTTTTTTTTTTAAATATGGTAGTCTTAATAGGTTGATTTATAGAATAAAGAAATATTTAAATTAATCATTTTAATTGTCAAAATAAAATAGCTGTTACTAAAAATTTAAATTAAATAATAAAGTTAAATTAAAAAGATTATTAGAAAAAAAATTAATTAAATACAAGTAAAAAAAATATTAAATTTAAATAAAGTTGAAAAGAAAAATATTACATGGATGGTCCATGTGGTTCAAAATTACACTCGCAGTCCCTCTAGTTACTGCAATGACCATTCTACCCTCACATGCATAACACATGTCAATATTTAACGAAGAAAACTTACCGTCATTAGCGACAAGGACGACGAATGCAAAAACTAGCAACTACATGGATAACCACTATAAAAAAAAAAAAAAACTTGCAGGATCGACTAGTGTAATTTTTTCACCCATAAACTCATAATAAAAACTTAGTCAATACAAGATACATTTTTCATGTATGTACAAATAACTAAATCGTTTCATAATCATAACGTCACTTTAAGATATATAATGACTTTTTAATCATAATAATCATAATTTTTACAATATAGTAACTAAACTAATTGCACAACACCCTTTTATGTTGAGAGATATATGGGTTGGCGACATTTTGTTATGATAAATAATGACTTTTTAATCATAATCATAAGCATAATTTTTACAATAAAGTACTAGTAACTAAACTAATTGCACAATACCCTTTTATGTTAAGAGAGATATATGGGTTGGCGACATTTTGTTATGATAAATAAAAATTTTTAATCATAATATTCATAATTTTTACAATAAAGTAGTAACGAAACTAATTGCACAATACCCTTTTATGATGAGAGATATGAAATATGGAAAAGCTATAAACAAGTCAAAAATCTGTACATCAATAAAAATTAAATAAAGACTTTGTTTTCCTAAAAATAATATCATCTGTGGGCTTAATTTTAATTGGGTCATATTACCGGCCCAAACTCACATTTATGGGTCATATAAATTTGCCAATTGATGTAAAACGTTTACTGCGATATTTCAAGGGTTTAGGGTTTATACATTCACGCCTCTGTATACACTTCTCTCTCTCAAGGTCAGTTTTTTACACTATTAATCTTCAAATCTCATTGATTTTAGGTACTATATCGATTAATAGTTTGAGTATCAAAAGCACTGAACCTTTATTTTATATAAGTAAACGTTACGTATTGGTTTGCTAAAGTTAGGGTTCAGTAAATTGTTATACAGTTATGTATCTAATGATCGTAATATGTGTCTATTTACACATTTTTGATATCGAAAAGTAGTGAAATTATTGTTGTAGCAAGGATTTTTTTTTTTTTTTATGTGGAAATTATGTGTGTAGAATTAATCTACACATATGCATTATTTTTTGTTTTTGTTTTGGATATATCAAATTGCTTGTAAATTTGGGTTAGTAGCGTGATTATATGTCTATGTAGTTTAGAGTTGTGATAAATATGAAATGATTGAGTGGTCACATATTTGGTAAAGTGTATTGATGAATTTACAGCTGTGTGTTGCTACTAGTTGAATGTGGTTTATGTTTTCCGCTAGGCGAGGTTTTTGAATGATTTATATTTTCTATATTTTTTGATAGATTATTACTGAATGGGTGTAAAGAAGAAACCAACACCGAAGTTGTTAGAGGAGACATTACCTGAAGAATTTGATATGGAGGGTTCAGAAAGTGAACAGGAAACAGAATCAGAAGATGAATCGGGATCAGAATCAGAAGGAGATGAAGATGTGAAATTAGCGGAACCTTCAAAAACTGCCATATACAACAAGGAAGCTATACTTGATAAACTTAATGATATCAGTTGGCCCGAGGATGTGGAATGGATCCATAAACTTTCGCTTGATATCGAACAAGAACCGGTGGATGTTAATGATGACTTGGCACGTGAAATGGCTTTCTATACTCAAGCAATTGGGGGCACAAGACAGGCCTTTGTTAAGTTTCAATCCATGGGTCTCCCGTTTCTTCGGCCCACTGATTATTACGCTGAAATGGTGAAAACCGATAGTCACATGGAGAAAATTAAGGGGCGGCTCTTGTCTGAAAAGAAAAGAATTGAGGAGGCTGAAGAGAGAAGAAAGATGAGGGATAACAAGAAGAAGGCGAAAGAAGTGCAAGCTGAGAAACAGAAAGAACGGGTGAAACAGAAGAAAGATGAGATTGAATCCGTTAAGAAATGGAGGAAACAACGACAACAAAGTGGGTTTCCGGGAGGTGAGAAAGATAGTGACATGGGTTTGCCGTTTGAAGGTAAAAGAGAGTCGGATAAAGCTAAGCATAACAAGCGGGCTGGGGTATCACCTTGGGACCGGTCAGGTGGGAAAGCAAAACAAAGTTTTGGAAAAGACCGTAAAGGAGGTGGTGGAAAGAAGAAAAGTAGAGAGTTTAGGGATTCAAAGTATGGGTTTGGAGGAAAGAAAGGTTTGAAAAAACAGAACACAGCTGAAAGCGCTAATGATTTCAAAGGCTTCAACAGAAGCGATTCTGGCCAGAACAAGAAAAGAAAGAAGTTTTGATCAATATTTTGTTTTGGTTATTTCAGGTCAGATTGTTGTTTCGTAAAATTATAAAACAAGTTTTTGATGAATATTTGCTTTCATTCCTGTTGTTTTAGCTTTAGTTTCATTTATCAGTTGAGTTGCCAAGTATTGGCATTTCCCCTACGATATACAATATTTGACTGCAGTGTTTCACTATATATCTTGGAGCTTATCACATTCGGAAGAAGGATGACCTTGTTAATTAATATCTCGGTTACTGTTTGTATCTTTTGATTGCTTGATCAATGGCATGCATCATCTTCTCAGATTCTCAATATTATTCGATATGTAATTGATACGCTAATAGTTAGTGTTTACGATGGGATGAATGAAAGGTATTGCTAGAGAAATAGGTGCTCCTTTTTTGGGTATTGATTTTAAAAACAAATATTGATTTTGTGTCTTATTTGTGTTTTCTTTGCTGTTTATATGATTACTTGGCTGCCGTTTCAGTTGATGCAAATTTTCATTTGGCATGTGGTTGTGAGTGTAAGGTAATCTAAGTAATCTTAGAGTGTACATGAGTTAAGAATCAAGATAGTATACCATCGTGTATCAAATAGCTACTATGATTTGTGATGTTCTTAACAAGTCAAAAAGTAACTTTAGAGCTAAAGTATTCCTCTGCCTTGGAGGACAACTTCGAGAAAAACTTGAAAGTACTTTGTTTGAGATCGATGAAGCAAAATAAAAGCAGATTTGATTTGAACTGGGCAAAGTACTTTCTTTCGTTGTAGCTATACGTGTGCACTTGGCGAGGAGGCTGCCAGTTTTAAGTGGAGATTTTTTTGCATGACGTATGTTGTGCTAGCTGCTAGTATTTGTTGCTAGGATTTTCATGTTTGATATTGAACTGAAGGGTATAGTAGTAATTTAAGTGAACGTGGTTTGGTTTTGGCCTAAACCTCAACCAGGCTGAAGTAGATTGGTTTTTTACCTTAAAATATTGTGAGTGTAACAGTGTTGTGTTTATACTTATGACTACTACATGCTCTCGAGTATGATTTATTTATTCGTTAAAGATTCTAAACAAGCTCAATATGTCTATTGAAAGTTGACGTGTTTAGATTTTAGACTTACTACAGTACAATATGCAGAAGAGCATAACCTATGTAAGTCCACATGAAAAGTATGCTTTCAATTTTAGCGAACCTAGGAATTGAATCCAGACATCCTGCTCAATTCATAGTTGATACAAAACAATTTAATGTTGAGTAAAGCATGAGTACGGCTACAAACATCCGTGGCTTATATGTTATATGTTTGAATAGGCTGTGACAGATCAACCGTATCACATTTTAGGTTGTGCCTTTTTATTTAGATATATGTTGAAGTCTGAACCAGTTGCTTTGTACAGGTGCTTTGTGCATTTGTTCTCGAGTACCTTGTAAAAGATAGTACACCTGCAAGACAAAGTGGTGAAATATTATTTGTAGTTCCAAAAGAGATAATATAGGCTCAAATTTACAATGTGACCCTTTACAACTTAATATCAATATGATCACAAAGTCAGGGTGTTATAATTCAAGTAGGGCTTTATGATAGTTTTTCCCTTGCGGGTGAAGAGCTGAAGAAGAGGGAAGTTACTTATAGCCGACTTCCTATTTTTCCGGGTCAGCTCTGATGCTGAACCTGGTTGAAGTTTTCGTTTTCATTATAAATAATTCCCGAAACTGTGGTTTGCCGATCTATGGCTGTTTGCCATCGTTCATACGGGTCTCTTTTGGTTTTTGTGTGTGGTCCTGTGGTGTTTCCATCAACCTATAGGTATATAGAATTTTGTCAAATTTGTATTTTTTGGGTACTTGGTGGTTCAATGTGGACTCCAACGTTTTTGTTTTTCTCTATTATTTTTGGGAGCTGAAGATTCAAATATCAAAATTGTGCTATGAGTACTTGTATTATATGCAATAATTGTTGTACAGTTGATGTAAAAATCACTTTTATATGTTGTATTTATCAACTCCCTTATTTTTAAGGGGAGAGTGGTTCACCCTGAAAAAAAGGCAAAATAATATATAACCAATAAACTTGCAAAAAATAAATAAACAGATTCACGTTCATCGGAGGGATCAAGTTTGATCCTTCTACGCCGAGAAGAATATTGCTGGGGAGTGGTCCACCCAAAGTGGAGAGATTTCCACACTGAAATACCATGCTACATGGTATCTAAAATTTCCATTTTGAGTCAATTCTATTACAGTTATTTTAAATTTTGTTAAGCAAGAGACAATCATTTGAACTACTAGTCAAAAAACTATTGGTCTAGCGATATCGAAGTGATCTTTCAACAATGAAGTTGTAGGTTAAGTTCAGATATAGACATATGTAAATATTCATTAAAAGATGTATACATTCATAGTGGGATATGTGAGTTCATTGTCTTAAAAAAAATTGTACTCAACTACATTTTTTTTTAAATTTAAATGGTTTACATAACCCTTACGGAGTACTTATTTACTTGGTCGACCCATATGTTAAAATTTCATAATATAGCGTTAAACAAAGACCGTGTATCAAACGTCAATCTATAGTTTAGCTAGTAAGATCATTCTATATCGTCAACGGTCAACGTGGATAGACGTTTACCTATACTTTTGGTAGAACTTAGATGCATAATGATGATTTACATAGCTGATTTATGAAATATCAAACCTTATTTGTCATTTTGTTCATGTATTATTGGTTTTTCAGTAGATTACATTGACTGGGTCTTTTCCCAAAGAACGCGTCATACATGAATTTTGAAGTGGCCACTTTTGCGTTTGTTCTTATGAATTGATTGATTTGAAAAATAGGTATTTGGGTCACCACTGGAGTCGCTCCATATTTCAATTGAGCACGATCGAACCCTCACAAGGTCCAACATTGTCGAAAAATCATCTCCATCACATATACCACAACGTCCGAGTCGGAACTTGCGCCGATTAAGCGTAGTGTGTTATGCGCTTCATTGGTGGTAGGTATTTTTAAAATAAATAATGTCAATGACAGGATTCAAACATATAACCTCAAGGAAGTTATGAGTTGTCCTTACCACTATGATATTTAATTAGTCACTGTGTTTGATTTGGATTACTTCATTATTGTTATCGTGGTAAAATAATTATATAGGCAAAAAAATCTGGTTAATTTCAACATAGACGCGCACCATAAGTTACTTATTTTGAAATGTAATCAACTTTATCCATTTCTAAGGGGAAAATGATCCCTAATACTAGCATTTCGTAATTTGACATATTGTTAAATTTACATTATGAGTAATAAATTAATAATGTAAACGAGTAAACCAAAGATGTTTTCTCTCTCCAGGTTACATGAAGAAGAGGGTGAATTTTTTGATTTAGATGTGTGAGGTCTAACTGGAGCATCTCGTGATCGCGTTCTGGTGATCGTTTCATACCCTTTTTCTGACCACCCAAAATGTTTACCTATTGAAATTCAAACGTATGACCTCTTGTAAGGAAACATGACGCCTTATGTACCACTAGGCCATATTAATGACAGTTTGTCTATTAAATTTTGAATGCCATTAGGGGTAAGTAACTAAGGGTCGGCTGCATTTTGGAAGAAGGAGGGATCTTAGACATTCATTTATATGATTAATAGCCCAGATTCGCTACATTTTAACAATACTGCTTTTTATGTAAACTTTGGTGTGCAAGTGAAGCGCGGTATTGTAAATATGAGGCGTTGATCACAGAAATCAACAATTGAGATCGTCTAACCTCATTCTCCTCAAAATGCAGTTGACTCTCTGATCCAACCTAAATATAAATATTACTATCAAAGTTTTTGATTTATAAAATATATATGTAAATTATTACATAATGTTAACATGAGAGAGGATTTTTCTCTCTTCTTATATACTATAAAAACTTGAGCTGTAATCTTATCTTATCTTATTCTAATATGACTTTTTTACACTGTTCATCCATGTGGTTTGTCTAAAATTTCACTCGTCGTCCTTGTACTTTATTTTTGGCACCGGTCGTCCCTGTGGTTGCTAGTTGTTGCACTCGCAGTCCTTGTCACTAACGGCCGTTAGTTTTCTTCGTTAAAGGACCATCCATGTATTTTTTTTTCAAATTTTAAGTTTATTTAAATTTAATATTATTTTAACTGTACTTAGCTAATTTATTTTTTGATTAATCAAATCAATTTAATTTAATTATTTTAATCAACTTTCTTTGTGACAGTTAGTTTATTCTATTTTTTTAGGTGTCCCGATTCCATATAAACCCACTAAAAATGTAATAGTTTAAAAATATAATAGTTTTTTAAATAGTTTATGCTCTTAATTTTGCATATCATCGTCGATTTCATGACTTCGTATAGACAATTCTACATGCATATATATATATATATATATATATATATATATATATATATTTTGCTAATAGTTTTGTATAACATAATTTTATTTTAAAAAAAATAATGTAAAAAATTGTCATGTACTATCAGTATAATTTTTCTACTAGTTTACATAATTTAATATGTGTCGGTTATTGGAAAAAAACACATAATATTCAACATATGGAGTATAATAATACTATACGTTACGTTACGTAGTTACTGCAATTTAGTATTTTATAATTTTTTCTTTAATTAACTCAAAAACAAATGTTACATGTTAATATTGTGCAATTTGAGTACGTTTATAATATACAAAACTATTAACAATATACAAAATCTTATCTTATCTTATTCTAATATATATAAAGTAGATGATTGCTTAAGAAATTAAATTAAATCTATTTATAATTCAAACAGTCAACTCTCATTAGCTTTCACACCACACCTTAACAAACTATCCAAAAGCTTACACAGCACAAGTCTTTTTCTTACCTCCTCTTATAAATTCTTCATCTTCTTCCCAAACAACACCAACTCAAGTACTCAACTCTGTTTATCTTTTTTTTCCCCCTCTCAAACACACAAAATCACCATGTTTGAATTCACATATGAATTGATCACAGTTGTTGCTTCAAACCCACATTTCATATTCCTTTTCTGCAATTTGATCATAGTCGTTCTGATTCTTGTTAGCTTAGAACCCACCTCAGATTCTGATCACCACCACACTGCTACTCCAATTCCTCCACCACCACCGATACCCGTCAGTACCGAAAACAAATGTATCGAAACAACCACACTGCAGCTTGAAGAGACTACCACAAATAACGTTTTGATAGACGTTGACCACGTTTCGTATGATTGCAACGTATCGGTCAAAGAGCATGATCAGGAGTTACAAGATGATGAACTTAGAAGAAGAGTGGAAGAATTCATTGACAAGATTAACAGAGGTTGGAAGGCTGAAAAATTGAGCATGCATTGTAATCAGTTGACTTCATTGACTCATTGAATCATAATCTTTTTCTAAGTCAAAGTCATAGTCAACATCAAAACCAATCTTACTTTCAATCTTTTATGGGAATGGTTATATAGCTTTAGGGATGTGCATAATTCGGGTCGGACCCGAGCTAGTGTTGATCGCATATGGTTTGGTTATTGGTTCTTGTAGTTCACAAATTTTGGTATTGATTCTGTTTTGTACATGAATTGTTAGAATCAAATAAATCGAGAGCGGGACGGTTATATTTATCTTGCATTTTGTTACGAATATCTGATAAACAAGTTAGAAAACTTGTGAAGAAGTGGACCTAGTCAAAAACCAAACTAGCAGAATCTGTTTTGGTTTTGATTGTTAACTTTGTAATCTATTTATTCTGAGGGCAGTTGAACTGCTACATTTCATTATTCAGCATGATTACAAATTGTGCAAGATTCTGTTTGGTGGCAAAGCTGTTTCAAATTGAGAAAAATAAAATGCAATTTGGTAGGCAGGGTCACAATTTCCAAATTGCAAAAAAGAAACAAACTTGAAGCATGCTAAAATGGAAGTCAAATCTTGCCCATTTTCCAGCATCCACACAAACTCAAATAAATCATATTCATGAGCTAGCATCAGAAAGTAGTTACTGAATGAATCCAAAACAGACAGTTCCAAGATTTTAATAGATCGTTTATATTTTATTTTATAATACTACCCCATCATAATTTTATTGTTCATGTTTTACTTTTGGGATATCCCGATAAATGTCCGTTCTCACTTTCAACAAATCAAAAAGTATTTAAGTGGAGAATGGTGAATTCTTATTGGTAAACAATTTTCTAAAGAGCAATGATATTTCCACCAATAAAAATAAAAATGATATTTCCACTTAAACTTTGTAGTGAGCAGTTGAACTATATGCATAAATAGTTGTACATAATGGTGGATCTATCATTTTTAATCGTGGAAAAATCAATCCCCTTTTCTAAAACTGTGTGTAAATATGTAGTGGAACAATTAAATTGAGATGGATGGAGTATATAATAGGACATAAAAATGATAAATAGAACATGTGGTGTATTTATTTTATTCCATACTTTACAAGTATATTTTAATACTGAAATGAGTCTCACAAGATAATGAAATAAAAGTGGAAAATCTTTCTTACCTGGACTAGGATCAGATAATATTCAGCTGTCACTAGAATCTTCAAATAAATCTTAGATTTATAGCTCAAGAAGGAAGCATTGCTATGAAAACTTCTATTTTTTTGTTTATAAACATAAACGTTCATTCTTGAAACTTTACAGGTAACCAATCATCATTTTATAATGATATTAGAACAAGAGAAATACTTTACATGTTGATTTCAATTTGTTAAATCAATTCTTGAGATTTAACTTCTATAATCAGAAAGTAGATGAAAAAGAGCCACAACTGTACACTTAATACTGCTAACAACATATATTGAAAAACATATTTTTTCAGGCTTTTATGTGCTAGTATTTAATATTTAGATTTCAGAGATTTGGAGGCCTTATGTGCTAGTCGCATCGCCTACACACCCACCTCAAGGATGACCCTGCCGCTAATCAACTTTAAAAAATAAAAATAAAACAAATAAACCGCCTGCAGCCAGAAAATGTGATCCAGAAAGCACAAAACTAGCTCTCATTTCCTAAATATGTCCTTCAGGAATCACCATCTCCTTAATTAGATTTAAACGAGGTATCATTGCACTCTGCATTGGGACAGAAACTGTTGATGGTGTGCAATGAACCATTGGAATCATGTTTGCTTTAAGAGTTCTGTCTTTGTCTTTCTTAGCATATATTGTGGTTTTGCAGTAGTGAAGGGTGCGTTGTTTTGAAAAGTTTTCTGCCACATTTCATGTATTCTGTTGAAATCTTACAATAAAGTTACGTTGGATTTTGATAATTTTGTGGAAGAAATGGGAGAAAAGGGTGTGTGAAAGTTGGTTATAATGGTTCAATTTCACTTGGTGAATGCTTTAATAGAGTGAAGATCGGATTAGGTGCATGCATAGCTCCACCTATTGATAGGCTTCTGTTACTTTCGCCTCCAGAAGACATTCCCACTGTGTTGTTCCATTGGGCTTGATTTTGACCCAAACATGGCCTCCTGTTGTGCTATCAACTGTCATCGAAGTGTTTTCTGGTCCTAAAACATGAAATAACGACATTTAAACTTCAAAGTAACGGGAAACTGATAACTAGAGTGGAAATATGGATGATTTGGGTAACGAGTCAAAAAGGTAATTCTTTATTGGCTGAAACAAAAGGATTGACCTGAATAACTTTTTGCCCAATTCCTTTACTTTACTTTTAGTTGTTATTTCTTGTTACCTATAAATGATTTACCTAATAGGTTGAATACACTAAAAAGATACACTTTAGGCAACTCTCAACATGTTAACCAGTTTTCTTTCTAGCCAGCATTTTGATTTAATCCGTTCATCATAGTCTGATTCGACCCATTCATATATTATTGGGTCTGCCAGCTCTACAATATTAAAAGGGATCAACTAATCAAGGATTTAATATAATACCCTTTGTCATTTTCGCTCTTATATACCCCGTATTCTATAAGATCATATATTCCTCAAGCATTGCAAGAATTCGGTGAGGCAGATTGGGTAATGGTCAAAACTCAAAACAGTCGGCACTTATTATTACCTTTCTAAATCTTTTATATATTTTTTTTAAGGTTTTGGCTCCCTTTATTTATTTAATATGTTAATTCAGGTAAAAAACAATATTATTACAATAGTAAAATAAATATCCTTTTAGCTGAACTTTTAACTTGACTCATTCCGACTTGTTTGAGAGCAAACTCAGCAGGAACCAACCCATTAGTACATGGGTCAAAAATGCCTCCTCTACTTCTTCTCTAAAGGCAGTAAATCTTAAACCTTGGGTCAAGAACAAATGAACAGACCAGATAAATGAATTTTTTCAGAAATTAATGATCAAGGTTGGTTTATATCTGCCACGTTCCTTACTACTAACGAACATTAGAATATAAACATTGCTATCTTCACACACATGTAAGTTTACCTGGAACTTTATTAGCTAATGTGCAGGCCTTGCACGCTTTAGAGTAAGATGATCACCTCTTCCAGCACTATAGCAGTTGTTATCCTAGTAGAATAATCAAGAAACGATGGACAGGAACTAAGAATTGAGATTAACTCTGTTATACTCCTCGAGTCAGCACTCCTCTCTCCACGAGCTCCCATCCATTTCTCAACTATCTCATATATTTTTTGCCTGCTAAAATGCCCCCCTTTAACTTTCCCAATTTGAAGCTCAACTTGTTTAAGGAGACTAACAGGGCCAATTGGAATATAGCTGTTGTTTACAATACTTAAAGGTGGCAAAATGGGCGAGTTTGGCAACTCTTCAAGTCAGGAAGGGGTTGAAACTTGTGTTAGAAAATTGAAAAGAAAAATTCTTAAATTGTGTCAAATTACTTTCACAATAAAGTATTTCAACCCCACTTATTTAGTGACGTTCCAGATTAGTTTAAATGATTGTGCATTCCACTTCACACTTACCAACTACTTGTATAACTTAACTTGAAAAACCCTTCGATCCCCAATAAGTCACAGTTACACTAGAATTACTAATAACGTACTTACGGACAACTTCGTCAATATCTTTATATTTCTTCATCACTATTGTTCTATGATTTGAAGGAAATCATTTGATTAGGTACGAGAGACCATACAATTTCAAGACCACCTTCGCCAGCTGTAGTCTAACAAAGGCCTTGAAGGGTTTGGAAAGCATCAATAACTATCATTTCGTGTCTTAAATAACATCAGTAACTTTCAAATTGATTTATAAACTTTAAGCATTACTTCAAAATATACATAAATCAAATATTACATTGAAGGTTAGTGGTACTCGAGATACTTCACACAAAATATACAATCTGTTAGTCTTAAACGTGTGTTTCTTAAACATATCACAGCAGATGCCTCAACATATTGGTTTTACGACATGAAAACAACATATTAATGAATTAAAACATTTAGAACTTGAATAAAAATAGCTGAAAAAACATGTTACAGAACAAACACACAGAAAGTAAGCTGTAAATGCACTCAAAACATATTATAGTATCAAAGTTTGGCAAATTCAACCCAAAAATCAGCATAGAAAAATGGCAATCCTCTATCTTTCCAATTTGGATCCAAAGTACTTAACTTTTGGATTTTGAATGCTTCACAAGCCAATCAATGACCGAGTCAATATTTGTTGAGTTCTTGCACGATATCATAAAGCAGCACACTTCTCTATCTGTGATAGACTTCAAATCCCTGCACACCATGATCAACAATAAGGGTTGAATGTATTTACAGAAATAGTTACAACCAAATGATACATATTATAACACTGATAATGTATTAAAAAAATAATCCTACATTTGATCAGTCAAAGCTTGCTTGGAGAGGGCACCAGCCTTGTCAATTTTGTTGCCCAAAACCAGCAAAGGAATACCACTCAGTGCTGGTTTGCTCAGCAGATCATGGAGTTCACCCTTTGAGATGCTCAGATTATCATGATCAGCAGCATCCACAACATAACTGCACCGACAGCAATCATATTGTTCAAATTGATAAATTTTGTGAGAGAAAGTCAATATGATTACAAGTCATCAATCAAAGTGATTTTAGAAAGAAAGTAGCATACACAATGGCAGAAACTGCACGACAGTATCTCTCCCACATACTGCGAAATCGGGGTTGACCTCCAAGATCCCACAACTTTATTGTCACATTCCCTTTAGTTACCTTACGCATATTAAATCCTACCTGAAAACCGCAAATAAATTGTCAGATGCAATTATATCTCACGAAATAGGACTACCAAGTTTGTCAGACCAATGGTGTAAATTTAGAAAAAACTCACCGTAGGGATCATATCTTCGCTATATCCACCGGTCTGCAAGCAAAGTGAAATATAAGACGATTTTACCAAGCTGTAAGATGATTTCTCAAGAAACCGAATCACACAATATGATTAAAATGTATACGGAGCTGCTTTGAAATTGTTACTTACAGCAACAACATTAACAAGTGAAGTTTTGCCAGCGTTCTGGAGCCCAATCAGAGAAAGCTCCATTTCTTGCTTGAAGAACAGGCTGTTAAATTATTACTTCATAATTACGTAATGCATTCATATAAACTATCTGAGCATTTTACACCATTTGTAGCATCAAAACAATATTCATTTACAAAAACATACGTAACACATTCAAGTTGATGGAATGATCCATGATAAATGAACTCACAGAAACTGATAAATCTTTTATCGTGCAAGGTACAAATGTACAATACATATTTTCACAAGAAAGCAGCCATGACTAGTTAGGATATACAGACACATGGACACTACAGACCTAAATACAAGATTGAGTACGGAAATTTTTGTTGTAGCAAAAAGTAACAAGTCTATCAAAAACATGTTTATAGCAGAGAATACTATTTTGGGTCCCTCATCAACTCAAGAAGGATTGCTCAAGAGTGTAAGGAGAAGCTAAGGTGCAACCCTGAAATGACTGCACTACAACTTCAAGAGTATGTCACAAATAAGTATGTGATGCAACTTTCACATAGTCAATCTGCTAGGGCCAAAAGAATTGCTCTATATCAACTTAAGCAGATCGCAAGTGAGCAATATGGTAACTTTGGAATTATGTTGCTAAATTATCAAGATCAAATCCTGGAAGTACAATTAAATTAGGTGTGAACAAGATGCCTGATGGATCAGACACTTTTAGGAAAATGTACATTTGAAGGGGACTGCTAATGGTGAACTTCTAACAGCAATTGGGAGGGACGGGAATAATCAAAAAATTTCTATACTATGGGCTGTGCTAAACCGACCATTCTATCATATGGACAACAACTGAAACTACTTACATAATACACATATATTTCAATTATATTAACCTACCTATAATACTACAGGCTTAAAATAAAACAAACCATTACAAGAAACCAAGGATATTGTTGAACAAACAGAAACAGCAAAACGAGAATCATATCAGTTACACCAACTAAGAATGAAAGCTTATTGTCAGTTTGTTATCAGTATGTTTATGTTATAAATAAAGACTTCAACTTTATTCAACGTATTAGCAGAATTCAAGAAATCCAATAAAATCCTAACAACATTCTGTTATTCGGTTAAAACCTCTTCAAATTAGTACTAATGTAATTAATATCTAGATAGAATTAGTAACTACTGGTTTATGTCGCAAAAAACATCATCTTAATTGCCAACATAGTCTAATATCATATATTATATCATAGATAACAGCATAATGATGATAACAAAAATCAAGAATTAAGAGAATTCCAAACCCTAAGATGATAAATCTACAAACAATCACACATTCAAATTCAAACAAACTTTGATACATTGATATCAAAATTAGGGATTAAAAGAGCAGAATTACGTACCTTCGCAGCCAATTGAGAAAAACTTCCCACACACCCATAGCCTAACGATTCAAATAAAATAAAATAAAATGCAAAAAATTTATGTATTTTTTACGAAAAAGAATCGAACAATTAAGAGTGTCGAATCGATGAGATCAGTCGATCCTTATCACCGATTAATAAATCTTGACCGATTTCAACAGAGATTTGGACTTGTTTCTTCCCACCTTCAATCAGATACTAGCAGCGAAATTGAAAGGATATGAATAATTGAAATATTTGTAGGGAATATGAATAATTGAAATATTCGTGGAGAATAAGACATAAAAATGCAATTAACTATCATTAAACATTCATTTATAGCATATATCTAATTATTAGGGTTTTTATTATATGTAACAAACTATTTATTTCTTTTCATTGTATGTAATTTCTGGTATTTTTCCCACGTGTCATCTATATAAGGTGCCACGTGTCATCCTTACACGTTGACACGTCAAATTGCATACAATGTAAAGAAATAAATAGTTTATTACATACAATGGAAGCCTGAATAGTTGAGTACACACTATGAATATCAGGTCATAGTTAATTACATTTTTATGTACTTACCTAACATTCATAGTATGATTTTGACCTGATAAGGATGACGTGGACCAATAAGATAAAAGGTTGCTTTCCGATTTAGCCTGGACTCCTGGCTTGGGTTATGTTTTACAAAGTTTTTAGCCAAACAAGTGTGGTCGAAGACAGAGTAACCTTTAAGTGGGTGTTTGAGGGCTTATTATCAAAGCTTATTAGCTTATCTTCTTTATATATATATATATATATATATATATATATATATATATAACAAAATACGATGAAACAATCTGAACCTTAGATTGATTACATCCACAAAGATCTTACGGTTAAAATTATTTCCTTCATTTTTTCCAATTTTTATAATGTGTACCAACAATTATTGAAATTGACACTTTCAATACTTCCCTCTTTTTTTTAGTCTTTATAGTTTAAATATCATGACATTTCAAGTGGTAATTTATAAATAAACAATCGTATTTGAAATCTTTATCTATATTTATTAATTACATGAACTTTTTATCAACATTATGAAATAAAAATTGTTCATCCATTTAGCCAAACAACCATAATATCATGAATACGTTATAATTGTAACTAAAATATTTTACGATTTTAACTAATAATCCTTTAAATAATGTAACTAAGATATATTATGATTTTAACTGATAATCCCTTAAATAATATACATTAAACTAAACAATAGACATATGTCATATTCAACCATAATAACATTGTTCTATTTTCTTTTTGTGATTAATAGATTTTATATTTTTACAAGTTTTGTTTAAAGCATTATCAAAATAAAACTTTCGTTTTACTATATAACTATTAAATGATAAAGACTTTCTTGAAGATCATGATATTTCAATAAATTTTGATGGTATTAAATTAAATGTATATTTTTATATTAAAATATTGTTGTTCCTTTTCATACACACATCTATCAATTTATAATAATAAGTCTTAAATGTACTTGATAATAGATATGCTATCGAGCGTTTTATTGATTTGCTAAAAATTAACGCCTACAAAGATCAAGTTGGCGAATATGGATTTTTCTTATCGCTATTCAAAATCTATTATTATTGCTTATACATATGTGTATATATGATCACAACAATGTTTGATTTGGATAGAAATTTAGGTTTGAATTACAAAATACAGTTATTTGAGTTACACTGAATTCATAGTTAATTTAAGTTTTAAAAAACTATTTTATGAGTTACAATAATTCTATAATTCCTTCTTATTATATGCATATTATATTAATTAATGTTTGACTATCCGCCCCTTCATAAAATGGGTAACTGTTATAACTAAAATGTTTACAAATTAGATAATATATAATTTATAACCGACATGTATTTTTAATAACTTAACTTAAAAAAAAATAAAAAAAATGAACTGTACCAAACTGATAGAGTATATGCCAGATGTTATTGGTTGTCGATTATATTATATAAAAATTCGGTTCACTGTACAATTTCATTTGACTTAACTTTTTAATTACACAATTTTATAAAATCAAATGTTGAAACCCCGCGTTGTCGCGGGACCTCATCTAGTTTGCTTATTCTAACACAATAAGATCAAGTTTTAGTATTTGGGAGGATAAACTTATTTGCTTATTTAGTAGGGAATTTCAAAGGCTCAAAATAAGCTACAAAATTTTAGCTTATTTGCTTATAAGCAATAAACAATAAGCTTTCAAAATAAGCTCCCCCAAACACCCCCTAAATGTGTACGGTACTTTTAGTGAGAACTAGAGAATAAAATACTAATGCGTCATGTTCACGTTTTTTAAAATTAAATATTTTCCAAACGGTAAATCCAAAAATCACAAAAGTTGCACTTTAAAAATCAGCATTTTATTCTATTCGATTAGAGATGTGACAAAGTATACTTTCGACGAACTTTTATTTTGTTATTCAATCGGTTTTGAAAACAATTAACACATGTGATACCAGCAAGTACACATGTGTTACTAAATTTGTACAACCAAAAAAAAAGTCATCGAAATATTACCTTGTGAGATGGCAAATCGAAGAGAAAAAAATGTTGATTTTTATGGTATAATTTCTATAATTTTTCGACTTACTATTTGTGAGATATTTAAAAAAGTAAGAGAAAATGAGTATTTTGACACATGACACATCTTTAACTACATATAAAACATATTTACTTCACTTCTGTGACACCCGATCAATTAGGGCTAGTAATTAGTGCCTAATCATAATACTAATACATGTAATTAGGATTAATTATGTGTATTGATATATTTATTATATATATACACACGTATACGATTTGTTTAAATCGTACATTTACATATTCGAATGAATTCCGACATCATAAATACGGACATTGGTGAACAAAATATTAAATAATATGAAATTATTTAATAAACTCAAAAACTTATAAATATTATGTTGATAAAATTTAACACGTTAATTATATCGTATAATAACACAAAAGTGACGAAAACGATCGAAACATGCCCGACAGTCCAACGCGACCTAAATTATAATTTTATAATTTAAAATAATTCTTTTCGAATAAAACTTTTAATAAAACTTTTTTGTTTTAAAAAGATAACGAAAAACGTCCAAATAAAACGCTACGCGATTAAACCTCCGTAAAACCGACATGCAAATCGAGGCTAGTAAATAAACGGAGCATTTTTATAAGTGTTTTCAAGTATTTATATTAAATATTTCAAGTGAAAATATCGAAATTTAATTTGACATTTAAATCATGCGCATTTAACATCTAACATATAAATAAACGTCAAACCGATCGAGTAAACGAACGAAAAATGTAACAAACTAAATTGGGAACAAGAAAATGACCAAAAAACCCTTGAGTGGGTCCCTTGGGGCCAACCACCTCCACTTCCACCTCTCAATTTTCATGCATTTTCAACTCATGAGATTCTTCTTACACTTCCATATATCTCATGCAAGACTTCACTTTTATCATTTTCACTTCACACTCTTTCCCATTTCTCTCTACCTTCTCTCTAAACACTTCACTCTCTCTCTCTAAAATCTGGAGAATGACCACCACAACACCACCCCTCAACTACCATTGACCACCACACAACCACCATTGACCATCATAAACCACCATACAACCACCTCTTCAAAACTTCATTATTTAGCAAGGAATTTAGCTCAAGAACTTCTCCTTCGTTCAATCATCATCTCCTTTGTAAGAATCACATAAACTCTTCATTAATATACTTGCATGATGTTTATTTATGTATCTAGTTGTTCATCTAACACTATAATGTCCAAATATCATGTTAAAACACGTTTTTATAACACATATATAAAAAGACAGAATCTGTCTTCAAAAAAACTTAGTCCACTAAAACGATCATATGTTGAGTTTTACTAAGAGTTAGAAAATGAATATTTTTTTGAAAGTTGCGTATTGAAAAGTTCTACAAAAAGTTCTTGTTTGGCTCCTTTCAGAAATCTACAGATTTTTAGCTACGAACCAATCTTTGAGCCTGGTCTGATGATTATCGAAAAATGTGTTCGGTTGTTACGCGGAATTATTTAAATATCGAAATAAACTCTATAATTACCGGGAAACTTATGTAATGAAATAAACATATAGTAGATCAGTGTGTAAGTTTTTGTGAGGATTGATATGGACTAGAAATGGTAGAAACTTGTGGCGAAACAAACCGACAAAATCGAAAAACACATTTAGGGACTGTTTTAGAAATAAATATAAAAACGACACTTGTGGGTCACCAATGGTCACGAAACTCGTTTTCTATAAGTATTATAACATGATAAAGGTTGTGTAAAAGTTTCGGGTCAAATCGAGCTAGTTTGACCAGATTTGACCAACTTGACCAGTTGACCAGATTTGACCAACTTGACCAGTTGACTAATTTAACCAGCTTGACTAGTTTGACCAAGTTGACTTATGTTGACTTTCAGAAAACAAAATATTTGACCACAACGTTCGGATATAAATGTATACATGTACTTTCAAATACAATAAAAGAAACTTGAAAAATACTTACTACACTAAGTATTCAACACCTACAATAATCAAACCTTATATACAAAACTTACATTCGTACATTACAAACCATCACCAACGGGCCGTATATGTTTTCAAAACTCAAACAAAACAATCAAACTTTGGACATAACTAGTTGATGGACAACTAGCATATATGGTCAGTTGAGACATCTACTCACTCATATAACCTTGCGTGTTTTGGACGCCCGACAGGTCATAGTCTACGGACACATCTTTTGGTACACCATCATAATTACTTGCTTTGCTAACATATTGAGTCTCATAGCCCCTATTTTACCATTTTTACTCTAGGGGTGAGAATACATGCTCGTTTTGTTTTACATGTGAACGCAAGTATCAAATATCGCTATATTCTGCATGAGTTAATCATCTAATCATCATAAGTCCTCATTAGCATAGTTTGGTAATACTTTGTAGCGTGAATGTTAGTGTATGGTACCATATGGGACTGACAATCCCCGTCCGGGTCAGCAAGCACTGACTGGTCAAAACGGATGCATTATCATTTGTTCATACGTGTGTTGATTAGGCATACGCATAGAGGCACCCTCGCTCAGGCACTTAATTGTGATCCTGACACCTCAGTTAAGCTCAGACTATGTGCTCATGGCAGTTATATACATTCTTTTATCATTTACTTATTTGCTTAATTGCAAATCATTATATTTAAATCTTGCGGTTCATACATTATACTTTATCATTAAACCTGTGAGCTCACCAACTTTTAGCTGACCATTTTAGCGTGTATTCTCAGGTACCCAGCAGTAGTAGGACTGCACTCAGGATTTAGCTTAGTTCGAGTCAGCATGTAAACGCCAGAGATTTATTGCATATCATATTTTGTTGAAACAATATGTATTTAAATCTCTCATATCAGAACACGAGATAATGTATTTAGTACAATTGATGTGAACTTTAATTCGTATTAACGTATTTTGTTAAAATGACGCATATAGAGTCGTTCACTGTATATCTTTGTGCTTGATATTTGATTAGTCGCGCCCCGACTCGAATCGCTTCCGCAACCCGAATTTGGGGGTGTAACAACTTCTTAATCTTAAATTTCAACAACCCCTTTAAATAGAAGGAATACATTTGAATGATTTATTTTAGTTATCAATGTGGGACAACTCAATATACACTATTCAAAATGATAGGAGTTGATACCACATTAGTTTGTAAACAAAATGTTTGATGCTTTACTTCTCTATATAATCATTATACATCAAGTTTGATTCACAATATTACATTATAGATATAGTAAAAAAAAATAAGTTTTTAATGTTTTCAATACAACTCCAATGTCATACATTACCATTGTCGACACTAATTCGACATCATCTTGAATAAAAAACTTCCGCTGCATGGCGTGGGTATATAGCTAGTTCTTATTGATTCCATCATTCTCACCAAATTTTTCATTCTTATTTAACCTCACTCATGGAACATATTTACAATCATGGTATTTCTTCCAAGATAAAAGGGAAAAAAACACCAAAATGTGAACTATTGCGGTATCAATATGATTGCAAAATTTTAAATATTCACTTCCTTTAAAAAAAAGCTATACTCCGACAAGGGTTTATCTTTCTCCATTTTCTAAAGGGTGTTTGAAACTCGTAATGTTACATCACACGTGATTTAACATTCACACATGATTATATTACAATCACTAGCTATAATCACATGTAAATAATCAAAGATATAGATATATAAATATATGTATAAAAATCTTAAGTTGTAATCACATGTGTCTAAATATTAACCTAGTAATAACATGTGGTTAAAAAATAATTAAATGCAAATTTAAAATAATCAGATATAATTATATTTTTAAATAGATATAAATAAGAAATCACACATGAATTTTCAAGTATTATCACATACTTTATTTGGAAATCACATATGATTAAACCTCGTATCAGTAATCACATGTAATTTAAGCCTTGTGTTCTTAGGGTTGTTAACGAGTCGAACATTTAACGAACTACTCAAGTTCGAGCTCGTTTAGCTCAAATTAGATAATTCAAACACGAGTTGAGCTCAAACGAAAATTATTATTCGATTAACTTCATGAGTCAAGTATAAAAAGTTGATGTTCGACTCGGCTCGTTCAGGAGCTCGTTTGGTTCCGAGTCAAACAAGTTATTCGAGTCGAACGAGTCGAGTTTATATAAGAATATTTGTATATTATATGTACATAATAAATTTAAACCTAAGACGTTAAGTATTAAGGAGCTTATTCGAGCTTGATTCTGAGCTACGGAATTCGAGCTTGAACAACAAAAAATTATTCGAACTCGAACATAATTTTTAAAATTTACTCGAATTTGAGTTGAGCTCGAAGAGTAATAGTAAACGAGTCGAGCTCGAGCATCCTAATTTTCGACTCGATTCAGGTCGTTAACCTCCCTCTTATGTTCCATTTCTTTCTTATTATTTGGGGAGCACAGGGCAATGTTGTACGCCTCATATTATTTTTGTGGTTGCTAGTAAGGTATGAAGTACAAACCTACAACTCCATTCTATTCCATTATGTTATTTTCTTATCACTGATTTCACAATACGAGTAATTTTTCATTTGTGTACATATTTGCTGCTGTTTTTGGGCTTTTTTTCTTCAAATGATTTGGTGTAAGTCATTTTTCAGTGAAACGGTTTCTGAAACAGTCAACTAATATACTAATTAAAGCCTTTAAAGTGTAATTTTTGTTGAAAATCAGAAGTTGCTGGGCAAACACACAATAACAAACGTTGGCCCAACAACAACCAAAACAAAACTACACTCACCAATGGTGAACAGATGAAAAAAAAAACACGATATCAAACTTTAATGCTGGTTGCCAAAAAAACACAAAGACTACTATCTTCATCTTCATTATAAATAAAGCATCTCCACCTTTCATATTTTGGTACTCAACAGATGAAAAAGACAATATTACCTTTAACTTATTTATAACATTTTCATAAATACCAATTCCATTATCTATTATTTTTAATTACTACTTATTATTCATTAACTACATTTTTCATCCATCAAATATTAAATCTACCCACTAAAGTCTTTTTTGATAGGTTAAATATCAAAGTGGACACTTATAACGGAACATCCAAAAATAGTATTGTAAACATTTTAAATGGGACGAACGATGTACAATATGTTTTTATTTTAAAATATTCACCCGCACCTCCATCCTATCGTCTTCACTGATGCATTACACGGTATTGTGCTAGTTTTTTTAATACTTCTTATTCATAATTTTTTAAAAACAAGATCACTACATGGCTTATATAAACAAAATACCAAAAACTCCTGAAACGTGGCGGCCTCTCTATCACTTCCTAAAATGTAGGAAATATACACTACTTAACTTGTGAAACTTAAGAAAACAACCCACGATTTTCTCCACTAAACTCCTAAAAACTAGGACTCAAACGTGGTAAAACTAATACCAAATCAGAGAGAACAACGATCCGAGACCCATAACTAAACCGTGGCCCGCTGACTTGTGAACAATACCTGATTGACCTAACAATCACCCTCTTAATCGGTTTATTCACCACACTTGTAACATCTAACATGGCTTTAAAGTGGACACGTTCATTAACATCATGACCTTTCCCGGATCCACGACCTCTTCCTCGGCCACATTCAAAGCCACCCGATATGAACCACTGCCATAATGTTTACATGTTCCTGCAATTTCTGTCAGCCCCACACCTGACAACTCACCGGGATCAAAATCGGGACTTGTTATGCCATCAAGTCACCTCTTTTACCTGTACCATCACCATTCTTTCTTCCTTGTTTTGTGACAGTCCCAACCTTTTTCGATTCACCCTTTCCAAGAGTCCTCTATTACCGGTAAAGAAAACCAAGCGTCAGCTTCTACTGTTTTCTTTTACGTGTGAGCAATCCAAACCAAAACCCACCTGCTTCTGATTTCTCCTACTTGTCTTTTCCGCTTATAGTTAGGCTCTTTTCAACACGAACATGTTGATCAACGAAAAAAACTGCCAATCGCTGACCCGCTATCAAACACGGACTTACATTGCCTTCAACCGAACCGCTCTGATACCAAGTGTTGGAAATTAGAAGCTGCTAGGCAAACACACAATAACAAACGTTGGCCAAACAACAGCCACAATGATACTACACTCACCAATGGTGAATAGATGAAACAAAAAAAAACACAGACATCAAACCTTGATGTTGGTTGCCATAAAAACACAAAGACTACAGTTTTTTTTAATACTTCTTATTCATCCTTTAATAACAAGATTAGTACATGACTTAAATAACCAGAAAAACAAAATACCAAAAACTCCTAAAACGTGACCTCCATATCACTTCCTAAAATGTAGAAAACATGCACCACTCTGATTTTTCATAGGAAATTAGCCCAAATATTATGTCATATTTGCAACAAAGTTAGCAAGCAAGAGATGTATGTCCTCTCTGCATCTATTCCGATCTGTACTACATCTTTATGCGAGCCAGCCATATCCTCATGCAACATTAGTTATGAGGTAAACAAGTTCAAATTAAACACTTTAAAATTCATTTATCAATGCATAAATTAATCATTATTCAATTCATGGTATATATGATATCAAGATCATTTCGACATCCTATGATTCCGTGGCTCTTTCATACGTACCAAATTTGATGGTAGCATGGGTGGATTAAGTGGTGGAATGCTTGTGACTATTTAAGACACTGTGAGCCATCACTGGGCTACCTTTTGGACGATACAATTATATCCGATGTGATGATAAGGTCTTTTAATATTAAATTGTCAGTTAATATCATTGTATCTAATCATGAGCTGAAGTATTTTTATTGACATTCGTACTAATCTATTTTTTTCTTTCGAAGAATGTCGTTGGAGGTGCTGCAAAGGATCTAATAGCTTACTTCATAAAATAAGTCAAAATTCTCTTGGAGTAGCCTAAAAGAAAACCCGTGGATTAGCTGAAACTTTCTGATGCCATTCAGATTAATCTAATTTCTCTTTTCTGAAAAATGTCAACGTAGGGACTGCAAAGGATCTAATGGCTCACTTGGTGGAGGATTTGTCCAATCTTAGTGATGTTAGCAAGTAATTGCATTTAAAACCTTTTGTTTTTAGCTATTTTTTATTATTTAAAGCCTTTGTTCTTAGCTATATTGTTTCATCATCATTTAGTGACAATGACGAAGTAATGTAAATGGATGGCTTGAGTATTTGCTGCTCATCCTTTAATTAGGCAAACGAATGCACCTACAGTTGTTCATAATACAAGTGCCAATGTAGGATCTGTATTGTAGATTTTTGTTTCCTTAATTCTTCTAATAATTCCATTTATTATTTTTGAGTAATTTTATTGGGCTAATTTGAAATCTTGGTTTCAAAAACACAAATAGTAAATAACGTTCTTGATTAGATTTTAGAGGGTTTACTTCACTTTTCCATCCAATGAATTGTCTCGGTGCTTATGAAGTTCTTCTTAACATCATATTAAAATCTTATTTCATGATTTCTTAATTACAATCTTGATTTGAAATTGTTGCAGGGCATTTATGTGTCTCTTTGTAGATGGTGTTAATTCATATAAAATTTGGTCTTGACCTGATTAACATAGTTGTATCCATTGAACAATTTCAAGAGAATGGCTCTAAAGGTATGAACTTTAAGCTATTTCTTGCTTAAAAATGGCCGTTCAACCCATTTTATATATGACGTGTAGAGTCTAGCCCAATAAAAGATTCAAATGACTAATGTTTTACTGCAATTTAGACCAGGTTAGGGAAAAAGAAGAGGATGTAAAGTCACCCATGACAGAAAATGATGGATTTAATTAGTTGCATTTGGTGCTATTATTAAGTTTCATGTGAAGAAAAGTTCCTAAGTGGATCAAAGTAGTTGCATTTTGGGTTGTTATATACTTGATAATCATGCTTAAACTAATTTTTTACATATTTTATTTGCATATGGTGGATGGTGGATGGTAGATGGGTCTTTGTTGAATTGTCAATACTATAACGATTGCATCAACTCTTACATACATAGCACATGTCTAGACATTGGTGGAAAGTAGAACGGGTACCTGTTTATGGCTGATATCGCTCATTTTATATCATTTGTTTTGCATTTGTTTTTAATTAATTTCATGAACTTTTGGTACTTATTTAGTTTGAAATTTATTTTGTTGTGTTAAGGTTAAAGATTGAGGAAGATAAGGCAAAAACTTGGTCTGCTGGAAAAGGTAGAGGAGTCGCCGGCTTGAATGAAGAAACAGTCAGGTTCTTGTGATCTCGAGAACCAGCCGGCTAGAGAACACAATCAGCTAGGTTCTCTCACTTCTTGGACAAACAGCCGGGTAGTATAAAATCAGTCGGGTTCTTTGGGCGGCCAACAACTTTTGTACTATTTACACACTTTTTCATTTGGAAAAACCCTAACTTTCTCCCTTACGAAAATACCAGCCCCCATGGAGAAAATTTAGGGTTTTAGGCTATTTTTTTTATCATATTCAAGATTTCTCATTATACTAAGTCATTCGGTTACGAAAAATCATCATCCAAACATTGTAATCACTCGGTATTGCATTTTTATTCAAATATAACTATGTTCCATTTGATTTCAATGATTATATGTGTTTGTATTGATATGATTGTGATTGTTGGCTAGATTTCTTATACTTGCTTGGATGAATTAGTTAGTGATTAGGGGTATTATATTTTGGTGTGAGATTTATGCTTTGAGTTTAAGATTCATCCATAAATTTGTATGTAACTAGCTTGTTTTTTGTGGAACTTGTTGGTATTTTAGCTAAGCAACTATAGTGAATGTTTGTTGTTTATTAAAATACTTATCATTTGTATGTAATGTATGAATGAACCATCTTTTTCGGAAGTGAAACTTGTTATAAGTAAAACTAGTGAGCTAGAAATATATAAGTTAGCGAATATGACGAACGTTTTTCGTATGGATGAATCATAAACTCATTAAATTTAATTTATGTTTAATCATTAGCTTTGTGTGTTTGAGCTTAATGTCAATGAATTAACTTGTTTGGTGATTTCCTAATAGATATATCGAACATTTTCTATCTAGTAAATTATTATTGATTGTTTGTCTATAAATGATTGAACTTAATTGCGGATGTAGTTTTGGAATGGGTTAAACAATTTAAGCTCAAACGTGCAAGTCGGTAGCTATGGGGAACATTCGTTACTTGATTAAATCATAAGTTTGTGAATTGAAGTTGAACTCTAGATGATGGCGCATGTTAAGCCTAAGTTTTATGGAAATTTGTTTAGCATAGAATAAACCGGTTTTAACCTCACACCCTGAAATCACTAATGACCTAATTCAAGCAAGTATTGTTTTTAATATACGAAAGTTTCAATCAACTACGTTGACTCTTCCTGAGTCCACTTTTCTTGTTTAAATTCAAAGCTAGTAGTTTTAAGCACAGTGACAACTCGGTCACAAAACCTCCACTTTTATTTTATTTCCTAAATTACTCACACTTAGCTTAAACATCTAAAACTAAAGTTCCTTGTGTTCGAACCCGAACTTACCAAACTATACTACTACATGATAGGGTCCACTGCCCGGTTGTGTATAGTCTTAGCAAGGTATTTTTCAGTTCATTTACAACGATAATTTTTGGACTAGATTTTGCACATCAAGTTTTTGGCGCCGCTGCCGGGGAACTTGTGTTTTCGATCTTGATTTAAGTGTGATTAATTGATCCTTTCTTGGAATTTATTCTTGGAAAGTTACTTTTGTGATTATTGCGCCGGTGCAATTTATGGTTTTATCTTTTGTGCTTTTACAGGTTTGATTCGGTAGTGGATCAACATAAGAAACTCGAGTAAAGAGCTTCTTAGTCCATTGTCAGATCTAGAGAGACCCACCAAAAAGAAAAGGAGGAAGAAACCAAGAAACAAACCGACGGATTCAACTAGTAGTCAAACGGATACGGAAACCTCTTCCGGAAATGTCATTCTTGAGGAAGTTTTTGAAGACGAGCTCATATCACATGACGAAGAAGAGGAAGAAGTTATTGTAATTGAAGATGAGATGGCGGATGAGGATGATACTCCTATTTGGTCAAGAACAAGGACCATTGCACCTACACCCAATTCGGCCATTCGAAGGCCAAACGTCGACAACAACAATTTTTCCTTGAAAGGGCATCACATGCAACTCCTTAGGGATGCTCAATTTGATGGGAGAATGCGGGCCGATCCGCACAAACATATAGCTACTTTTCTAGAGATTGGGGAGTACTTCAAGTATGGCCCGAATATGGATGAAGCAATTCGGCTAAGGACTTTTCCAATGTTCTTGTGTGGTGAAGCCAAAATTTGGTACCAAGAACTTGAACTAAATACGATTAGAACTTGGGATCAAATGAGGGAAGCATTTGTGAGTCGGTATTTCCCTCCGGCTTTGGCCAAAATAGTGTTGAATGAGATTAGAGCTTTTAAGCAACAAGAAGGTGAGACGTTGGTAGAAGCTTGGTGTAGGATGAAGGAGATGTTAAGGAATTGTCATGGGCATGGGTTGTCGAAAGCAGAGATCATAGTGTTGTTCTACAACGGTCTTGACATTCGATCGTCTAATGTTCTAGATGCAGTGGGAGGAGGTGGATTTCTTTATAAGACTCCGAATGAAGCTTGGAAAGTCCTTGAAGATAATGTCATCCAAAGTTTGTATTGGGCGAAAGACCAAGGAGGTAAGGCGATTAGAAAACACGTGGCTTTTGCGGAAGGTAGTAGCGGTAGTGGAAGCTCAAATGACTCGGCCATGAGGAGCTTAGGGATGGTTGTGGTAATTGTGGAGGTAACCATGCTACGACAAATTGTGCACAAGATGATTTGCCAATCGTGAAGGATGAGGAAGATGTTAATTTTCTCCAACAAGGTAATTACCAATGCGGTGGAAACTACCAGCGGGGTGGTTACCAAAATAGAAGCTCGGGAGGCCATCAAGGAGGATACAACCAAAGCAACCGTTTTTCTCGACCCACACAAGGTTACAATCAAAACCCCAACCAAAGCTACAACCAAACCCAAAGTCAAAATTACAATCAACCTCAAACCAAAACCAAAACCAAAACCCACCAAGAGACAACAACCCACCTCCGGCCCAAAGACAAGAACCTTTTTTATCACCAATGGAGCAAATGATGAAAGAGTTCATGGCAAAGCAAGATGCTTCAACGGAAAGAATAAAGGCCCAAATGACCAACATTAGACTAAGCATGGAGCAAGGGCAAAAGAATCAACAAGCATCCATACAAGACTTAGAAAGGAAGATGGATAGGATGTCGGAGGGACAAAGCAGTAGACTAACCGGTGGTGTACCAAGCAACACCTAACAAAACCCGAGGCAAACATCCACAAGTGGATCAAAACCATACCAACCACCATCCGCAAGAAACGAACATGTAAATGCTATCACCACAAGGAGTGGGAAGGAACTTCCACCACCTCAAGTCAAAAATCAAAATATTTCTAACCCTATTTTGCAGGATGAGGAGGAGGAAGAGATTGAGGAGCAAGTTGGTGCACCTCCACCAACGGATACACCGGTGTCACCTACACCGGTTGTCAAAGCATATAAGCCCAAGATCCCTTATCCACAACGGTTGAGGAAAGAAAAGATTGTGGCTCAATACGGGAAGTTTGTGGATAGGATTAAGGCCTTTCGAATCAATGTGCCTTTGGTTGATGTGTTAGCGAGGATGTCGAATTATGCCAAATTCATGAAGGATTTGGTGAGCAGCAAGGACAAGCTATCAAAAGCATCGACAATGTTCTTGAATGAGGAATGCTCCGCTCTTATTCAAAATCAAATCCCACCAAAGCTTGGTGACTCGGGGAGTTTCATCATTTCATGCACCTTGGGTAAAATAATTACTTGTGATGCACATTAATTTAATGCCATATTCTCTTTATGCTAAATTGGCCCTAGGATCTTTAACCCCCACTCGCATGAGCATAATACTTGCCGATAGGTCATTCCAATATCCCGTTGGGATTACGGAAAATATGTTGATAGAGGTAGGGAAATTTACATTCTTGATCGATTTTGTGATCCTCGAAATGGAGGAGGATAGTAAAGTACCCTTGATTTTGGGAAGACCATTTTTGCACACCGCGGATGCTATCATCCAAGTTAAGGACAAAAAATTGACCTTAGGAGTAGGACAATAAAGGATTGCTTTCACGGTCGATAAGGCCATGAAGCATCCTTATTCTACTGACGATTCTTGTTTTAGAATTGATGTGATAGATGATGTGGTGGATGAAGAGTTGCAAAGCTTACTTGGTATGAAATCGGAGCTTATTGACTTGTTGAGGTCAAATGGTGATGGGATGACGGAAGAAGAATTGCTGATGTCCATGGAAGAAAAATATGGAGAGGACGAGCAACTTGAAGATGAAAGCTTTGAAGAATTGAGAGGAGATGATCACATGAGGATCAAAACATCTTTGGAGGATCCACCAAGGGACTTGGAGTTGAAAACACTCCCGAGCCACTTGGAATATGCTTTCCTTCACGAAGAAGAGTTACTACCCGTAACCATTTCTTCCTCTTTACTTGATAATGAAAAATCCAAATTGTTAAATGTGCTTGGGGCTCATAAAGGAGCATTCGCTTGGTGCACATCCGACATTCCGGGTATAAGTCCATCATTTTGCAAACATAAAATAAACTTTTTAGATAATGTGAAACCCATTGTTCAAAGACAATAGAGACTTAACCCGAACTTGAAGGATGTGGTCAAGAAAGAAGTTGTTAAGTTTCTTGATGTGGATATCATTTACCCCATCTCGAATAGCTCATGGGTGAGCCCGATACATTGTGTACCGAAGAAGGGGGTATGACCGTGGTGACCAATGATCAAAACGAAATGCTACCAACTAGGATGGTCACGGGATGGTGTGTGTGTATTGAATATAGGAGGGTAAATGACGCCACTAGAAAAGACCACTTCCCATTGCCATTCATTGACCAAATGCTTGAAAGGTTAGCAAGGAATGAGTTATATTGCTTCCTTGACGGATTCTCAGGATATTTCCAAATCCCTATAGATCCCGAGGATCAAGAAAAGACCACCTTTACTTGCCCATTTGGGACCTATGCCTTTAGGAGGATGCCCTTTGGTCTTTGCAATGCCCCCGCCACTTTCCAACGATGTACGATTGCTGGTGCGTGTGAAAGCGTCTAGTTTTATTATTTATACCTGAAAATACCTTATTAATACTATCACACAACCAGACAAGAATACCCGATCGGAATAGTGTAGCTATGATAAGTCCAGGTCGAACACAGGAACACAGGAACGATGTTATTCAGTTAAATTGGAAATATTAATAAATCAGTAAAATAAGGGGTACGTTTTAGTTCCGTGCGAACGTTCAATATGAACTGATTAATCAAACCAAATAACATAAAACAAGATAAAGAGGAAAAGATAAACAATCGGTGATAGACATGTAATTGATTAGAGTCTTCACACTTAGATTAATATTATCCAGTTCATGTGCTTTGATTGTCTGATTGTGATTTCTTTCATAACTTAAATACTAATCAAGGAATCCAAGTTAAATGTATATTAGTCAACGTTCCGGGTCCAACTAATATCTACAATCTAGGATTCCACATTAAACATCGATCCGATGTCACAAGGATGGTGCTCTATTGTGTGTTTTTTCCTAGATTGTGCATTAAGTATTCACGATTTGTTACGATTAATTCTCATGGTATGACTCAACAATACCTACTAATAATTATTTATTAGCTTGCTCATTTTAGATTGATTAGTTACTATTATCTTAACCTATCAAACTCAATCTATTTAGCAATGATCATAAACCTAGATTCATAATCATCAATAATCAATAACATCAAAGGAACTCAATCTCAATGACACTATTAACCACGTTAAGTAATAGCAACTAATAATCACCAATAAACAAGGATTCACAAATAACGTAACAATCTTCAATCAAACAATTCATTCAAAACACAATTATAACCTTCAAACATTCATAATCAAAGGTTATTAAAATAAACAATTAAAAATAAGTCTAATCCATGATTCAATTATACAAAATCAGATTCATATCCCAAAAACACATTGACATGTTTAGAATTGAAATCGGAAGATGATACGCAAACTGAATCATGAACCGAATGACATAGAATCCATAGGAATTGATCCTAGCTTTTTACGCCTCCGAATCGCCTTCGAATCGTTCCCGAAAGGGGAGAAAAACCCCTTTGGTTGCCATTGGTCGTAGGTTTAGGGTTATGAGAAAGTTAGGGTTTGAAATGATGAAAAATCGGATTTAAACCCTCTGGCCGACATAGGATCGCATCGCGACCATGTACGGTCGCAGCGCGATTGACCTTAAATAGAGGCGTGACTTGTGATGGTCGCGGCATGACCTTCTCAAAATCCAAATGATCTGAATTTTTGATATGTTGTAGCCCTATGTGTTAGCTAAATTTTACAAGTTGAACCAACCCAATTGGAGTTTGGATGAGAGAGTTATGGCCAAAATACTAACACATAGCCGAAAACTCAGCTTTTACACTTTTCTTCCATTCAGCTCATCTTTCATTCTTTTTCCGATTCGAGATTCATTTACACTTCGATCCAATCCTCTCTTGTCCAATGCTTTATTCATTTAGAAACTTTTCTTCGAAATAAGCTCGTTTTCCGTTCCTTTTTTATCCAAGCTCCGATTTAACTCATAAATGCAAATATGAACCAAATGAGTATCTTATTCACATAAAATGCATCAGAAATCTATCAAATATGGGGTAAATTAGTACTAAAATGTAGTACATTTTGGCGTTTATCAAATATCTCTCACTTTAATTCTACTTGTCCTCAAGTAGACTATCAATTTAAAACTTATAACGAAAAAATTTCGTAGGCAAATAAGGGCGCGTTAGGACTTATAAACAAGCTAGCATTTCGCAAACCAAATTTTTAACTTAAAAATAATTCAACTTTAAAATTTATCAACCAAGAAACTCTTCTAGGAAACCCAAGTTTTTATGCATTATTATTAGGTATAAAAGATAACTCACAAGGATTATCGATATTGTTGTCCACCTAAACAATCTATAATTCAGAAATTGAGCTTGACTTATTATTATTCTAGCAGCTTTACCCTCGATTCCCAATAGCAAAATACCCTCATACATATAACATGCTAATATAACACATATTATAGATATCCAATTAAAATAATCATTTTTTAAGTCAAGACATTGGAGACAGGTCTGTGCCTTAATACAACAGAGCGACATAACTTGACTTTGGTTTAGCATAATAACTTTTTAGTCAAACCATTAGTGGCAGGTCTGTACCTCAGTACAACAAAGCGACATAATTTGGCTACATTTTAAAATCTTGAGTTCGTTTAAACTCTTTTTGCTCTTTTTCATTAAATATACTGACGGAGACCAGGTCTGTACTTACGTACAACAGAGGAAACAACACCCAGTATATCCCCAAATGATATTAATTGAAGTCCAAAATTATGGCATATCGCACACTATCATATATAAGAATTAAGACTAAAGTCATAAATTGCTAAAGTTCCTCTCAGAATATCGCATACTTCTTACATTAATTTTATTTAATAGCTCAACAACTTATACATAGATTGCCTATCGATACATCACATGATGAACTATCTAATATCTTAAAATTTAAGTTCAAATTATCCTTTGAATTTCCTAGATTTGTTACAAGATTTTCTAAATTTAAAGAGAATACATTTTTAAAAGAAAAATTTGGGTTGAAATATGACTAACATAGAATGTCTTACACCTTTAGTCTACCATTATTTATCGATTTATAACTCAGGACAATCAAACTTCTTTTCCCCCATCCCCCACTTAAAATAAAGCAATGTCCTCATTGCAAAACAAGGAATCGTAAATAGGGAATAGAAAAGAAGTAAACTGAAAACTCCCCTGATCTTAAAGAAAAAATGCTTTCTTGATCTGATTATGAAAATATACAACAGCACACTTCCGTAGGCATTACGGTTGCATTTAGCGTATGCAACAAGCCTTTAAACCCCTCGGTATCCTGAGTGGACGAGTTATAGTCTCGTGAGGGTTTCAAGGGAACACACCCACAAAGTTCAAAACTGCAAAAACAAACAAGAAAACAAAGAGTAGAAAAAGAAAACAAAATGTAAAATAACTAAAAATTAAAACTACTTATTAACAAACTGAGCAGACAACAGAATCTTGTCGCAAAAACAGCCCTTCCAACCGCCGGCTGGTGCGCACAACCACCGGTTGATAGTCTGTGCAAACCAAATTCAAAATCTTCGCTCCATTAAATATTAAACTATATAAAAAGCATATACATATAATTAACATATAAACAATTTTATACAAAACATTTTTTTTATATATAATTTTTATTTTTTATTTTTTTTAATAATATTTTTTTATAGTTTCCAACTTAATCGAATAAGCACCCGTTCTTTGGCAGAACAATAGTCCAACCGGTTAAGTGTTCCCCGGTAGCGGCGCCAAAAACTTGATGCGTTTGAAAGCGTCTAGTTTTATTATTTATAAAGTACAGGATATACCAATCACTACTATCACACAACCAGGCAAGAATACCCCATCGGAATAGTATAGCTATGGTAAGTCCAGGTCGAACACAGGAACACATGAACGATGTTATTCAATTAAATAGGAATTATTAACTAAACTAATAAAGAACATAGGGGGTACATTTTAGTTCCGTACGAACGTTCAATATGAACTAATTAACCAAACCAAATAACATAAAACAAGATAAAGAGGAAAAGATAAACAATCGGAGATAGACATGTAATTGATTAGAGTCTTCACACTTAGATTCATATTATCCAGTTCATGTGCTTTGATTGTCTGATTGTGATTTCTTTTATATTAACTTAGATACTAATCAATGAGTCCAAGTTAAATGTATATTAGTCAACGTTCCGGGTCTAACTAATATCTACAATCTAGGGTTCCACATTAAACATTGATCCGATGTCACAAGGATGGTGCTCTATTGTGTGCTTTTCCCTAGATTGTGCATTAAGTATTCACGACTTGTTACGATTAATTCTTGTGGTATGACTCAACAATACCTACTAATAATCATTTATTAGCTTGCTCATTTTAGATTGATTAGTTACTATTATCTTAACCTATCAAACTCAATCTATCTAGCAATGATCATAAACCTAGATTCATAATCATCAATAATCAATAACATCAAAGGAACTCAATCTCAATGACACTATTAACCACGTTAAGTAATAGCAACTAATAATCACCAATAAACAACGATTCACAAATAACGTAACAATCTTCAATCAAACAATTCATTCAAAACACAATTATAACCTTCAAACATTCATAATCAAAGGTTATTAAAATAAACAATTAACAATAAGTCTAATCCATGATTCAATTATACAAAATCAGATTCATATCCGAAAACAAAACACATAGAAATGTTTAGAATTGAAATCGGAAGATGATACGCAAACTGAATCGTGAACCGAATGACATAGAATCAATAGGAATCGATCCTAGCTTTTTACGCCTCCAAATCGCCATCGAATCGCTCTCGAAAGGGGAGAAAAACCCCTCTGGTTGCCTCTGGTCGTAGGTTTAGGGTTATAAGAAAGTTAGTTTTGAAATGATGAAAAATCGGATTTAAACCCACTAGCCGACATAGGATCGCGTCGCGACCATGTACGGTCACGACACGACTGACCTTAAATAGAGGCGCGACTTGTGATGGTCGTTGCGTGACCTTCTCAAAATCCAAATGATCTGAATTTTTGATATGTTGTAGCCCTATGTGTTAGCTAAATTCTCCAAGTTCAACCAACCCAAATGGAGTTCGTATGAGGGATTTATGGCCAAAATACTAACGTATAGCCGAAAACTTAGCTTTTACACTTTTCTTCCATTTTCAGCTCATCTTTCATTCTTTTTCCGATTCGAGCTTCATTTACACTTCGATCCAATCCTCTTTTGTCCAATGCTTTATTCTTTTAGAAACTTTTCTTCGAAATAAGCTCATTTTCCATTCCCTTTTTATCCAAGCTCCGATTTAACTCCTAAATGCAAATATGAACGAAATGAGTATCTTATTCACATAAAATGCATTAGAAATCTATCAAACACGGGGTAAATTAGTACTAAAATATAGTACATTTTGGCATTTATCAATTTCCATTTTGCAAGATATGATAGAAACCTCCATGGAAGTTTTCATGGATGATTTTTCCGTTTTTGGCAATTCATTTGACTCTTGTTTGGCTAACTTGAACAAAATGCTTGAAAGGTGCGAAAAGGCACATTTGATTTTGAATTGGGAGAAATGCCACTTCATGGTGAAGGAGGGAATCATTTTGGGACACAAGGTGTCGGGTTTGGGTATTGAGGTTGACAAAGCCAAAATTGACGTCATTGCTAAGTTACCACCGCCCACCAATGTGAAAGGCATTAGAAGTTTTTTGGGTCATGCCGGTTTTTACCAAAGATTTATAAAAGACTTTTCAAAGATAACAAGATCTTTGACCAAACTTCTTGAAAAAGAAGCCCCATTTATCTTTGATAATGCTTGTTCAAGTGCTTTTGAGACTTTGAAAGACCGATTGACCAAAGCACCCATTATTGTTTCCCCGGATTGGTCCAAGCCATTTGAACTAATGTGCAATGCTAGCAACTTTGCCTTAGGAGCCATCCTAGGACAAAGAGTCGATAACCATTTCAAACCCATTTATTTTACTAGAAAGACACTAAATGGTGCCTAACAAAACTACACCACAACCGAAAAAGAATTACTTGATCTGGTGTTTGCCTTTGACAAATTTAGGCAATACCTTGTTTTATCAAAAACCGTTGTATTTATCGACCATTCGGCTCTCAAGTATCTTTTTACCAAACAAGATGCTAAACCCTGTCTCATCCGTTGGATTCTTCTTTTACAAGAATTCGACATTGAGATCAAGGATAAAAAGGGAGCTGAGAACCTTGCCGCTGACAACTTGTCGAGATTGGAAAATCCAAATCTTGACAAGAAAGGTGATACTAACATTGATGATTCCTTTCCCGAGGAATTTCTTTTGCGGGTAGGTGATGGGGCGGAGAAGGAAGATGAGGCACCATGGTTTGCCGATTTAGACAATTATTTGGCTGTGGTGTATTGAGAAAGGGAATGAGTCATCAAGAAAAGAGCAAATTCTTCTCGAATATAAAGTATTAGTTTTGGGAAAAACCCTATTTGTTTCAAGTTTGTGCGGATGGTATGATTAGGAGGTGTATTTTCGGTGGAGAAACGAGGGAAATATTGGATGTTTGCCATCCTGGGCCAACGGGTGGTCATTATGGACCCTCGGTTACCGCCAAGAAAGTCTTTGATGCAGGTTTCTATTGGCCAACAATCTTTAAGGAGGCGAACACCTTATGCGAAACTTGTGATGCTTGTCAAAGAACCGGGAACATCTCCAAAATAGATGAGATGCCTCAAACTAGCATCCAAGTTTGTGAAGTGTTTGATATATGGGGCATCGATTTCATGGAATCATTTCCGCCATCATTAAAAAATGAGTACATTCTTGTTGCAGTTGATTATGTGTCCAAATGGGTGGAAGCCAAAGCTTTTCTCAAGAATGATGCTCGTGTGGTCATTGATTTCTTAAAGAGTTTATTTGTCGGTTTGGGATGCCAAAAGCCTTGATTAGTGATAGGGGAAGCCACTTTGCAAACGCCCAATTGGAGAAAGTCCTCAAGAGATATGGGGTCAACCACCGGTTCTCAACTTCGTATCACCCTCAAACGAGTGGTCAAGTTGAAAACACTAATCGAGCTTTGAAGAGGATTCTTGAGAAAACGGTAAAGGAAAATTGGGCAATTTGGGCAAAGAAACTTGAAGATGCTTTGTGGGCATTTAGAACCGCCTACAAGACACCCATTGTAACCACACCATAGCGGTTGCTTTATGGCAAGACTTGCCATCTACCACTTAAAGTTGAGCACAAAGCCTATTGGGCTTTAAAGAATTTCAATATGGACTTAGTAGAAGCGGGAGAGAAAAGGATGTTGCAACTCCACGAGTTGGACGAGCTTAGGTTGCAAGCTTACGAGAATTCTCGTTTATACAAAGAGCGGACCAATGTATTACATATCCAGAAATTAAAACTGCGGAAAGAATTCAAAGCCGGTGATAAAGTGCTTTTGTTCCAATCAAGGTTCAAGTTGAAACAACCGAAGTTTAAACCAATGTGGACCGGGCCGTATGTGGTAAAACATGGTTACCCTTCTGGGTATGTTGAGCTTTTCAAGGCGGATGGCAGAAGTTTCATTGTAAATGGGCATCGTTTAAAGTTATATCATGAGGAAGATAAGAGAAGCGAGTGGGAGGAACTCGCAATTCACTCCAAGGAAAAATGAAATCGGGGTCGAGTCAAGCTTTCGACTCGTTAATAAAATAGCACATAACGGGTTAGCCCGTTCTCGTATCTATTTTTTAGTATTTCGTTATTATTGTTATTATTACTTATAAATATAAAAAAAATGGTGCCTGAAATCAAATCATAAGCAGCCGGGTGGATTAATGTAGCCATCGGGTTGTGCACAAAAGCAGTCGGGTCAAAGGGTGAAATAGCCGGGTGAATTAAAGAATCCCAACTCAGACTTTAACAGAAGTATTCGTCCATACGAAGCCTGTAGGAGCCGGCTGTTTAACTGATTAGCAGTCGGGTCACCTACTGAAACCGACTATTTGATCAAGTGACCCGCCGGGTCATTCAAACCCACACGACCCAAATATGCGGTGACCCGGGATAAACCTGGGACCACCCGACAAAATCATCTGGGTCGGAACACTAACCCGCCGGCTTATCGTGTAGATCTGCAATTTTTAAACATGAATTTTAGCCTCTTTCTTCACCTACCTCCATTATCTTTCTTATTCTTCCCAAACGGCTGCTCTATCTTCGAATTCACCATCAAATTTTCAAAAATTTTCACTCTTTTCATCACTTAATTTGTGTTTCAATGGCACCAAAGGTATAGATTAACAACTTTTTAGCTTTTAATTTGCAATTTTCCAGCCCACATTCATGTATAAATTGGGGTTTTGCAATTTTTAAGTGTGGGGATATTTAATTTCATGCTTTTCATGCCATTGATGATGTTTATGTGATAGATAACCTATTTACTTCATTAATCCTTGTTTTTTTTTTTTGCATTATATAGATGATGATAGGTGTTTGTAGTTGTTGAAAATACATGATTTTTCCGTCACCATGCTTTTCATTGCTTAATTTGTGAGTTGATTCATAACTTGGACCTAATTGTGTAACAAAAATTCATGATTAACTTGAGGAAGATGATAATGGTGTATGTTTAGGTCATTCTTTTACTTGAAATGATTATTGGTTGTAAGACATTGCTTGAAAATAGATAATGTATCTACTTTTTCATAATTCAAGTATATGTTTGATACTATGATTATTGAAAGTTAATGAAACCGATGATCTTGCTTAGGAGAAGGTACATTGTATGAATTAATGTGTAATTGTAACTGTAAGACTAGCTTGACTAATATGATGTTGAATGGGCATTGTTTTAAGTTTCGTTTAATATTGGATTACATATTGTTTGTACATTAGTTGAGTTAGTGATTGCAAGGATGAATGTGTTGAGCGTGTTTGGTTATGGAGTTTAGTTGTATTGCTTAAATGCCATATTTGCTTTTGAAAATCTATTGTTTGGGGGAGGTTATAATTCTTAGCATATTATCGCTCATTTTGTAGACGGTAAATGTCTACGATTATGACTAACACTAACGTTTTTGTTTGGTACAAAATGGTGTTTTTCTTTTGTGTGATGTGCAGACTTCACAGCCCTCACGAAAATCACGAAAGACTAACACATCCAAAAGAGCTGCTGAGACCTCTACATTTGCCCTACATGACGAGGAGGAACTTCCCCAAGTTGAGCCAGAAAGTGTAGAGGCTATGTTGATACCTCCGGATGTTCACCCATGGTTACAGTTTAACCGTAGATGGGTGCTTTATAATGACTACTCACGCAACCTTTACTACTTGATGAAAAAGGACTTTGAATTGTCAAGATACGTGGATTAGACCCCTCTAGAGGCCATTGATTTAGCTGCACCTATTCGGGAACTCCTAACTCAGCATTATGAGTTCAATGGGCAAGTTTACCACTTCACGGAATGGGAGAGACTATTTTAAATAAGGGTGCCTGTGTTTCGTGAGTTGTGCTTTGAATTTCACTCAACTCTCATCATGCAACAATAACTAACCAATGTGGACGACCGGGAATTCATGAGATTCAAATTAGGCGGGGTACCTAGGGTTCTCTCTATGAAAGAGTTAGCAACTTGCTTAGGAATCTACACACCTCAGGAACTATCCTATGATTTCTTTGATGATTATTTGTGGTCGGGAGCTAGGGTCCACGATACAAATGATTTCGTTGAGGGAGAGTTTTGGGAGGAATTAAGTACCAAAGATTTTAATGCAAGTGGAGTTTCTCACAGGGACATGAATGATGTCCGATTCTGAGTTGTTCACCGATGTTTGGCTCACACCATTGCGAATAGGCATGAGAACAGTGAGAATATCACTTTAGCAGACATTTGGTACTTGAGGCAGATTCGGGAAAGGATTCATATCAACATTCCTTACTGTGTGGCAAGCTATTTGAAAACTCTGGCCGGTGGTTTGAAAGATAAGAGCCCAATTTGTGGAGGTCATTTCATCACCTTAATTGCACAATCTTTTGAAATTGATTTTGGTGCAAGATCCGGTTTGACTAAGGTTGAGCAAACCCAAAAGAGTGTTGGTTATCAGATGTACTATGCTACTAGAGCAGTTGCCAAAGATGGAAAGAGATATGTTGCATATTCCGAACAGCAACAACAACCTCAGCCACCAAGAAGACGCGTGCGGGAGCAACATGTGGTACAAAAACCGATACAGGGTGTTGCACAACCTTCTCTTCTTGATATTATGCAGGGTATACAGGGATTGCAAGTGCATCAAAATGAATTCAGTGGGGAGGTGACTGAGTGGAGAAATGAGATGAATGATTGGCAGCATCAGATGGACTACAGGATCTGCAACATCGAGTATCAGTCTGCATGGAACACCCACAACCTCAGCTGGTTAGCTGAGCAGCAGGGTTACCAGACCACCAGATCCGAACCCTTGTACCAATGGGGTACTTCAGAGTCCCGCAGCCACCTACCCCCTGTGTATGATCATGTGTCTGCATCGGAGGAAGCTCAACGCCTGCGCCAAGAAGAATACGAAAGGCAATTGCAGCAGGAACAGATGTATCGTGATGCTCCTTCCGGTTCTCACAGTTGGGACCCATGGCCACAGGATCGCGACAATCAGGAAAGCTCTCAGGGACCAAGTTTAGGGGGATGGGGATGGCCCTTCTAGTTTGATCACTGCAGCCCATTTTCAGACATTATTATTATTATGACTTTTATTTAGAGTGCCTGCGTGCCTCGCTTGTTAGATAATTTATTTTATGTTTTAGTACTTATCTTGGCTAGTATCTTAAACTGCTTGACTTGAGTGACATTTGGGTGCCGTTTTGTATAATGTCACTCAAGAACAATCATCTATGTTTGTTTCTCTTTAGGTAATGGCTAAAAGTTCTAGCTTGTATGGATATGGAACACGTGCACCGGCTGGCAATAAGTTCAGTGAAAGCACTCACTCGGCATCTTATACCCGCTACAAACTAACCCCCGGGGAAGTTCTCATTCTTTTGACCCTTCACACACATACTTATATCATGTTTTTGCATTGGGGGCAATGCAAATCTCAAGTGTGGGAGCTGTTCACTTGAATTCCATTTTTAGTGAATTATTATTTCTTATCTTTTATTGGGTTTGTGAAGTCTATTGGATCCCCGATTGAACTTTAACAATCCTATTAACGGGTCATTGGTCACTTATTAGGTCGGTTATTGATCTTAGGTCCAATAGATTTTTGCAAATTCCAATGAAGGATTTGGAAACATTAACTTGCTAAGAATGTGCTTGTCCTTGAAAGATTAATTGCTTTGAAAATGTTTATGAGATATTAATTGAAAGTAATTGAATCTTCCCTCTTGCAACACAAGTTTTTGAGATATGAAATAAAAGCAACCTCATAGGGTGAATTGCATGATTAACACACTTGTAGCATTCACTATTAAATCGTGTGACATTTTGAGCCTTATATGAAAACACTTATCTTTAGTGTTTATATTGTTTGTTGCTATGAGTGTGTCGGTGATTGTAGTTTGTTCTAGAACTTGTCCTAGTGATGCATTTCGAGACCGCTGTGGGATCACAGAAATGTGATATAGGTGAGGTCGACGAGGAGGAGGTATTCTTAGGATTGGAGCTTAATCCTCGTAGTTTTCACTTTCGAGCCAATTATCGGGACCGTATAGATCATTCACTTGATTAGTACTAATCTCAATAATCGGTCAACGAATCTTAACTATTTTGGATCTTATTATCTTTAAAAACCATTTGCATTCTGTCCACCCAGGTTGTTAGCACTCATTTTTAGTGCTAAGAAACCCTTAGAAAACTTCCACATTCATTCCACTAAAATATTAGCCTTACTTTTGTGTAGTCAATTCCCGAACCGTTCACTTTTCTAAAATGTTGCCTAGTTGGGATTTTTAATGATTTTTATCTAAATGTGACTTAAATTATTTTGAAATGGGATTCTATTGTTAAATTCTATGATTGAAATTGCTTGAAATGGAGATTGTTGAATGTTAGAGCTAAATGATTGAAGTTGAAAGCAATAAGATTATTGAAATTTAACAATCTAAGCTTAATGTTAATGATTAGGTAATTATAGTCAACTAAATGGCATTTGAATTCCTGAACAAGTAGTTCCCGAGGGGTGTTTTACACCTAGCCACCGAAGGCCTTTTTCCGGTCTAGGATGGTTGGTCCGAAAGTTCGTTACACAGGATTCATCGAAAGTCATAGAATGCAATTATTCTAATCAAATGTGTAAATCAATTTGAGTTATGTGTGTGAAATTACCGAATATAAGTTGTAAGTGAGAACAAGGAATAATTTAAATATATTTGGCATGAGAATCCTAAGTTTTATCACTGTCACATGTTTAAACCATTAGGCAACATTTCCACATTTTTCACGAATCTTGACTACCGTTTTCACCAATTTCTGTGTCTATCATACCCATTCCATATTAGCCTACATTTGTTACAACACATCTTTAGAATACCTCTTCCGAGATCTCACTTGGTGCTCACGCCAAGACGGTGGAGATTTGATCCTTTTGCAAGCCTATGGTAACATTGCATCGCGACTTGGCTTGATTGAGTGTTACATCATTTACTTCCTTACCCTGTAGTTTATAGGTTGAGAGTGAGTGATTTTATACACTTATCCTATTGTGAGGTGTTAGGTTGTGCATTCGGGCTTGACAAATTTATCATCTCAAGTTTTGTTTGACTATATACATGTAGCTAACATAATTGCTTAGGTGATTGGTGTTGGTTTGATTTTGTAAATCTTGATCTCCGTTTCTGAAAATGCAAGAGGGGCAATGTTTTGATTTGGTTTATAATGGTTTGCTTGAGGACAAGCAAGGTTCAAGTGTGGGGATATTTGATATCGCTCATTTTGTATATATAAATCTCTCGCGATATCATTTATTTTGCATTTGTTTCTAATTAATTTCATGAACTTTTGGTACTTATTTAGTTTGAAATTTATTTTGTTGTGTTAAGGTTAAAGTTTGAGGAAGATAAGGCAAAAACTTGGTCAGCTGAAAAAGGTAGAGGAGCCGCCGACTTGAATGAAGAAACAGTCGGGTTCTTGTGATCTGGAGAACCAGCAGGCTAGAGAACACAATCAACCGGTTTCTCTCACTTCTTGGACAAACAGCCGGGTAGTATAAAATCAGCCGGTGTAACACCCTCAAATTTACTGTTTGGCAGAAGCATAATTTGAATGTTACTAATCAATAAACAAAGCACACATATATATAGTAAACGACTCTATATGTGTCGTTTTGACAAAATATATTAATATTAAAATGTTTACAATAGTTGAAGCCGTACATAGCTCATGTTCGATTAAATAAGAGATTCCAATACATAAATACTTGTACAAAATATACTAATGCAAGGAAATATCTATTGTCTGCATGCTGACTTGAGCTATAGTAATCCTGAGGGCAGTCCAAATCTACTACTGAGTACCTGTGATACATGCTAAAATGGGTCAGCTAACGCTGGTGAGCTCATAGGTTTGAATATCAAATAATACTGTGTGAAACCGCAAGATTTAAGTACTGATTTGCATCCAGCAAATAAAGATAATGATGATGTATACAGCCATGAGCACATAGTCTGAGCTTAACTTGAGGGGTCAGGATCCACCTTTCAGGACCTGATCGAGGTGCCTCCACGAATGCCTAATCAACACTCGTCTGAACAAATATTAGTACATCCGTTTACCCAGTTAGTGCATGCTAACCCGGACGAGGATGGTCAATACTATATGGTACCATATACTAGTATTCACGCTACAACGTATTACCAAACTATGCTGACGGAGGACTTTGAAATGATTAGTTGTGTAAAACTCAGGTGAGTCTTCAGAAAATGTTTGTACTTGCGTTTACATGTTAAAAATAAGCAATGAATCACACCCCTGAGTAAAATAGTAAAAGAGGGGCCATGAGACTCACTTGAGTCTTGAAGCGTTTAAGCAATAAACGTAAGTGGATTAACCGATTAGTAATTGTCCGAAGACTCGTAACCTGAAGGTGTCCACGACACGCGATGGTTATAAACATGATTGGGTATCTCAAGGATCACCCTTGTAGTTGTTCGTCCAACTAGAATGTCCAAATTACTACGATTTGGTTGATTTGTTTAAGTATTTGAAAATGCGTACGGCCCGTTGGTGATTTGTTTGTAATAATAATCTCATTATTATTATGATTTCGAAGTGTTTATACTTAAAAGTATGTTCGACTGTGTTTTAGAAGTCGTATCGTATAAGTGTTTGAAGTTATACAAGTTTCACACTTAGCATAAAAATCTGTGTTTTCAAGGTTCTGATTTGTGCGACACTGGGTGCGACATAAGGCTTTGTGTCGCTAAGTGCGACATAGTCTGTTGTGTCGCAGGTCATGACTGCGACATAAGTCGTTGTGTCACTACATGCGACATCCGCAATTTAATGCGACACAAGGTGTTGTGTCGCTATGTGCGGCGGGAATGAGTTCTGCGACATAGTGTTTTGTGTCGCTGTATGCGACATCCGAAGGTGTTGCGACATAGTCACTTGTGTCGCTATATGCGACATAAGTAAGGGTTTTGCGATATAAGGGCTTGTGTCGCAGGTGGCCTGGAGCCTCTGCGACATAACGGGTTGTTGGCCGAAATTTGAGCCAAAAAACATGTTTTTCGGCGACCATTTGGTCCGATTCTTTTACCCAACCCATATTTAGACATTTCAAGCTTAAATAAACAATAAACAGGTGAAAATAATGGAAATCGGAGTGTTTCGAGATTTGTCGGAAACTTACCAACTTAACGCTGGAGAATTTCGGAAAGATAGAAATGTAGATCATGACTCTGTGAGCATTTTCTTCTAAACGAGCTAGACGATTTAATGGTGTTTGATGGTGCTTTTTGGTGGTTTAATGGTGGTGGTGGTGGTGATTTTGAAAGGAAAAAGAAAGAGAAAGAGAGAGGAAAGTGAAGATGATGATGATGAATTGTGAAGTGGGAAGGGAAATGGGGTGGGGTTTGACCCCCTCACCCATTGGGCCGGTTTTCAAGGGGGGCCCACCAAGTTGTGGGTCTCCAATTTTTTACTCCCGGGTATTCGCGCTCCGTGCGGTGTTCATTTTCTCGATTGTTTGAACGTTTAAATATTTATTTCATGCGTTATATATATGTTTTAAGATACGAATAACTACTCGATATTTTACTTAAAATATTTCACCAATTACTTTATATTTGAGTCATAAAATATAACTTAGATTTGATTCGATTGTTTGCGCGTTTAACGTTTTAAATTGTGTAGACGTTAATTGTACATTACGAGATAAATACGAAATATTATTAACATAATATTTTGAATATAATAGTATTATTAAATAATGTTATATTATTTAATAAAAATGTTCACCAACGTCCGTATAAATTTGAATCGAATTACATTCGATTTGAATTGTGTACGATTTAATCAAATCGCATAATCGTATATATTATTCGGTATATATTTCGATATATTAATTAGCCTAAAACCGAACTAATTACATGTATCAATAAAGGATTAGGCACTAATCACTAGTCCTAATTTAACGGGTGTTACAGCCTGGTTCTTTGAGCGGCCAACAACTTTTGTACTATTTACACACTTTTTCATTCGGAAAAACCCTAACTTTCTCCCTCACGAAAATACCAGCCCCCATGGCGAAAATTTAGGGTTTTAGGCTATTTTTCATCATCTTGAAGATTTCTCATTATACTAAGTCATTCGGTTACAAAGAATCATCATCCAAACATTGTAATCACTCGGTATTGCATTTTTATATCGAAATATAACTATGTTTCATTTGATAGGGTCCACTGCCCGGTTGTGTATAGTCTTAGCAAGGTATTTTTTAGTTCATTTACAACGATGATTTTTAGACTAGATTTTGCACATCAAGTTTTTGACGTCGCTGTCGGGGAACTTGTGTTTTAGATCTTGATTTAAGTGTGATTAATTGATCCTTTCTTTGAATTTATTCTTGGAAAGTTACTTTTGTGTTTATTGCGCCGGTGCAATTTATGGTTTTATCTTTTGTGCTTTTACAGGTTTGATCTGGTAGTGAATGAACATAAGAAACTCGAGTAAAGAGCTTCTTAGTCCATTGTCAGATCCAGAGAGAACCACCAAAAAGAAAAGGAGGAAGAAACCAAGAAACAAACCGACGGATTCAACTAGTAGTCAAACGGATACGGAAACCTCTTCCGGAAACGTCATTCTTGAGAAAGTTTTTGAAGACGAGCTCATATCACAAGACGAAAAAGAGGAAGAAGTTATTGTAATTGAAGACGAGATGGCGGATGAGGATGATACTCCTATTTGGTCAAGAACAAGGACCATTGCACCTACACCCGATAGGGTCCACTGTCCGGTTGTGTATAGTCTTAGCAAGGTATTTTTCAGTTCATTTACAACGATAACTTTTAGACTAGATTTTCCACATATCTTGCATTTGAGGTTTATTTTGATATGATGTGACCTCAAAACCAATTCTGTAATTTAAATCGAACACCATTTGACTTTTATTTTTATTTGATATCAGGAAGAAAAACTAATCACCTATGTTATGGCTAGGTTTAACCTAACAATAGGTATGTCTGTACGTACTCTACAAAATTCCTAGGTTTATGGATTCAATATTGGTTTATTATTATTATTATCCAAATTGTTATAATTATACATTAAAATTGCTTATTACTATGTGGGTGATTTTTACATATACATGCAGTTACCTTATGGGCGTGTTTTGTTAAGATTTTCAAATAGTTGGCCAATGTGGGATCATAAGTTCATAACAATACCCCGATAGCTGAATCGTGTAAAATTTATTAGCTGTTAGTTTTGTTTTATTTTTTATCTTGATCTTGATGTTAGCTTTATGTTTTGTTTAGTTTGATAGTTTTTATCATTATAGTGTCTCTTATTTCCTTAAATATATTATATCATGTGAGGGAGAATATGTTATAATTAGTAGCCGTCGAACTTTTTTTGGTGTAACGTGAGGATATACCATACACCGCACTTTCACTTCCATGAGTATACCTTTTTGTCCCTCATCCTACTCACCTTATGCATGCACATGAAGTACTTCACTTGATTGTTTTCTTCCTTGAATCATTTTGCTGATAAGTTCATCTAATCTTATAAAAAGAGAGCATCAACTCTTGCAACAGCATCGGAAGTCAGATTAGTGTAATGATGCTTGATTTTGAATATGATGGTTGATTGTGAAATGTTTAGGCATCGTCTTATAACAATAAGGTTTGTATTATATTAGTTAACAGTACTATCTCTTAGAAGTTATACTTGTACAGTTTTCGTAACAATATATTCATTTCAGGGATTATCAACAAGACTTTGTATATTCATCAATGATAAGTAAAATGGTGTTGATTTTGGATTCAATATCTAGATGAGATGTTGAAACCAACTTGCTAGAGTTAGGGACGTTAGTGAGGTGTATGACACGTCTACTAAATAAAATTTAAATTATCCATCAATAAATGATTTTTATTTTACGAGTATAGTTGCAGGAAGTGATGATTTGTACATTATTAGCTGCTGTTTCCTGGAGGCTCTCTGCCAAGAGTAGGCAACAATGGCAGTTTGATGAGCTAATACGTTGACAAATTTCAATCGGAATTATAAATACTTTGAAAATGAATCATCCAAGCCAATATTAGAGTTGCCCTTCTGTATCTTATATCACATGCCCAATCATAGGAAAAATACGATATTGATTCAATATGATAAGAGATTGATTCAATGAATGTGGAGTTGGTAATGTACGTGGAGAAGATTCCATTTGGGTATATTTTCCCTTACATAAAACGGGTCAAATTATAAAATCTACCAACAAGGGGAATGGATAAAGTAACCAAGCAGTTTAAAACTCATGTGAAGTATTATTTCAATAGTAAAAATGGTAAAGTTTAATGCATAACGAAACAATAAACCCTTCTAATAATGATTGAAACATGTCAACCCGAGATGGGTCAAGTCGACCTACTTATTGCCATCATTCATCCAAACCCAAAATCTTTAAACTAAAAAAGTAAGAATTTTGTATGGATTGAGTAAGATGAGCACCTCTTTCGGCACTATGTAGCAGTTGTTATCCTAGTTGAATAAACAAGAAAAGGTGTATAGGAACAGATAATAAAGATTAACTGTGTTATACTCCTCGATTCGGATCTCAACTTTCTCATATATTGTTTTTCTGCTAAAATGCCCCTCTTTAACTTTCCCAAGCTGAAGCTCGACTTTTTTAAGGAGACTAACAGGGCCTATTGGAGTATAGCTGTTGTTTGCAATATTTAAAGGTGGCAAGATGGGCGAGTTTGGTAACCCTTCAAGTCAGGTAGGGGTTGAAACTTGTGTTAGATAGTTAAAACACGGTGTTAATCTATTAAGGAAAATGCTTAACTTGTGTAAAATAACTTTCACAATAAAGTATTTCAACCACGCTTATTTAGTGACGTTCCAAATTAGTGTGAAGGAGTGTGCATTTCAACTGACTCCCTGTATAACTTAATTTGAAAAACCTTTCGATCTCAATAAGTCACGCTTATACTAGAATTACTAATAACGCACTTACGTACAACTTGGTCAATATCATTACTTTTTTTTCATCACTATTGTTCTATGACTTTGGCGGACATGAAAAAGATGCATTTGATCAGGTTCAAGATACCGTACATTTTCAACACCACCTATGCCAGCTCTAGCCTAACAAAGGCCCTCAAAGGGTTTGGAAAGCATCAATATATCATTTCACGTCTTAAGTTGATTTCCAAATTTCGGACATTATTTCAAAATATATATCAAATAAATTTAACATAGATTAGTGGTAATTGAGTTACTGCACACAGAATGTACAATCTGTTAGTCTTAAACCTTTGTTTCTTAAACATATCACAGCAGATGCCTCAAAATATTAGTTTTACGAAAAATGACAACATGTTAATGAATCAAAACGTTTGTAACTTGAATAAAAATAGCTGAAAAAATGTTACAGAACAACCATGAAGAAAGTAAGCTGTAAATGCACTCAAACATCCCTCTGTTACAGTATCAAAGTATGGCAAATTCAACCCAAAAATCGGCATAAAAAATGGCAATCCTCTATCTTTCCAATCTGGTTCCAAAGTTCTTAACTTTTTGATTTTGAATGCTTCACAAGCCAATCGATGACTGAGTCAATATTTGTTGAGTTCTTGCATGATATCATAAAGCAGCAGACTTCTCTATCTGTGATAGACTTCAAATCCCTGCACACCATGATCAACAAAAACGCTTAAATGTATTTACAGAAAGAGTTACTTAATTATCACCAACTGATACATATTTTAACACAGATAATGTATTAAAAGATAATCCTACATTTGATCAGTCAAAGCTTGCTTGGAGAGGGCACCAGCCTTGTCAATTTTGTTGCCCAAAACCAGCAAAGGGATACCACTCAATGCTGGTTTGCTCAGCAGATCATGGAGTTCACCCTTTGAGATGCTCAGATTGTCATGATCTGCAGCATCCACAACATAACTGCACCGACAACCATCATATTGTTCAAATCGATAAGCTTTATGTGAGAAAGTCAAAATGATTACAAGTCATCAATCAAAGTGAATTTTAGACGGAAAGTAGCATACACAATGGCAGAAACTGCACGACAGTATCTCTCCCACATACTGCGAAATCGGGGTTGACCTCCAAGATCCCACAATTTTATTGTTACATTCCCTTTAGTTACCTTACGCATATTAAATCCTACCTGAAAGTCGAAAAAAAAATGTCAGATGCAATAATATCTCAAGAAATAGGACTACCAAGTTTGTCGGACCAATGGCGTAAATTTAGAAGAAACTCACCGTAGGGATCATATCTTCGCTATATCCACCTGTCTGCAAGCAAAGTAAAGTATAAGACAGTTTTACCAAGCTGTAAGATGATTTCTAAGGAAACCGAATCACACAATATGATTAAAATGTATATGGAGCTGCTTTGAAATTGTTTCTTACAGCAACAACATTAACAAGTGAAGTTTTGCCAGCGTTCTGGAGCCCAATCAGAGAAAGCTCCATTTCTTGCTTGAAGAACAGGCTGTAAAATGATTACTTCATAATTACTTAATGCATTTATATAAACTATCTGAGTATTTTACACCGTTTGTAGCATTAAAGCAACATTCACTGATGGTTTATTAGAAAACATCCGTAACACATTTAAGTTGACGGAATGATCCATGATAAATAAATTCACAGAAACTTATAAATCTTTAATCGTGCAAGGTACGATACATTTTTTACAAGAAATCAGCCACAACTAGTTAAGATATACAGACTCGTGGACACTAGAGACCTAAATACACGATTGAGTTCAGAAGTTTTTTGTGTAACAAAAAGTAATAAGGCTATCGTAACATAAAATCTCATTGATATAATTGGAGCATATCTCCGGTTCTTTAAACAAGTCCATTTAATGGACAACGTTTTTAGCACTAATCCAGCCATTCTATCATATGGACAACAACTGAAACTACTTACATTATACACATATATTTCAATTAATATATTAACCTACAGGCTGAAAATATAACAAACCATTCCGAGAAACCAAGGATACTGTTAAACATTCAGAAACAGCAGAACGAGAATCATAGCCAGTAAACGGTTAATATAACATAATTAACATTTACACCAACTAAGAATGAAAGCTTACTGTCAGTCTGTTATAAGTATGTCTATAAAGATTTTGACTTCATTCAACGTATTAGCAGGATTCGCGAAATCCAATAAATCCTAACAACAATGTTATAGGATTAATACCTCTTCGAATTAGTAATAACCAGTGGTTTATGTCACAAAATGCATCATCTTCATTTCCAGCATGGTCTAATATCATATCATAGATAACAGCATAATGATAATGATAATGATAATGATAATAATAATAATAATAATCAAGAATTAACAGAATTCCAAACCCTAAGATGATACATCTGCATACAATCACACATTCAAATTCAAACAAAATTGGATTAAAGGAGCTGAATTACGTACCTTCGCAGCCAATTGAGAAAAACTTCCCATACACCCATAATAACGTAATCGACGAGATCAGTCGATCCTTATCACCGATTAATTAATCTTGACCGATTTCAACAGCGATTTGGACTTGCTTCTTCCCACCTTCAATCAAAATGCTAACAGCGGAAGTAAAGGGATATGATTGATTGATTGATTGATTGATTATTTTTTTAATTTATGAAATTTGGGGAATTTAATTACTAATTGTTTTAACCTATGATTGCTTTTGAACTCGTGGATGACGTGGACCAATATGATAAGATGTTGCTTTACAGTTAGGGCCAGGGGTGTTCGAGGATTGGTTAAGTAGGTAAAAATATAATTAACTATTGATCTGACATTACTACGAGTACTCAACTATGTGAGCTTTTCTTTTCATTATATGCATTTGGTGACGTGTCAACTTGTAAGGATGGCATGTGGCATCTAATAGCGAAAAAATGCTGAAAATTACATGTATGGAAAGAAATAACTAGTTTGTTACATAAAATAGAAGCTCAAATAGTTGATTACATATGATGAATATCAGATCATAGTTAATTGCATTTTTATGTCTTTACCCCTCGATTATTTTGTTCTATATAAAAAACCACCCGTTCCGAATGTTATTGGTTGAATCGAACTTGGATTTCGGATCTACCGAAACTTTAACCGGTTTGTTGGTATGATTTTGTAACTAAGAAATTTGCATTGGTACCCGCCCAAATACCCGAATCCATAAAAGCAAGTGGTAGTTTGTTACTGTATTTTGTAAATTACAGATGCAATCTATAAGCAATTGGGGCTAGAATTTAGAACTATTGTTTAATGAATTGAGCTTAAAGTCACATTATTTCTGTCTATTAAAAACGGAAAAATTTAACTTTTTTGTCTTGATATTTACCAATAATACATTTGTTTACACTTAAAATAAAGTAAAAGTAAAAGCTGGCTCAACAAATCTATCTTTCCCTCCGTCGCTCGGTGAACAAACAAAAAAAAACGAACTCGGAAAGCCTCGGTGCCTATCACTTTCCTCTGTTTATAAGCGGAGAACGTTGCCATTGACAACGGTCGTCATGACAAAAAAAAAACTTTTGTTGTGGCGAACGATGTATGGGTTTTGCTCGTTTCCAGTCTGTCATATGAATTTCATTACCAAAATTAAGCTTGAAAAAATATGGAGGATGGAGATTGTTTGTGATAACGTACATTATCATTTGAGATGATATTAGTTGAAAGACCCGTGACAACGTGGGCTATGACATTTCAAATTGAAATAAGAAATCCTACATCGAGACATGATCGTCGAAGTCCTTATTGACATTTAAGTGCATTGAAGATGTGGAGATTGGTGTTTGCCTTACGACTACTGAGATGCAAGCTTTCGCGACTATCTTTAACCAAGGAGTAAACTAAACTTATAAATCTATACTTTTGTGTGTTTGAGCCCCACTCTTATCTGCTACATTCAAATGTGTCTAAGGTTAAATCATATCACATCTTTTTCTTTAGGTTTGAAGTTAGACCACTTGCAGTGGGGCGTTGGGGACGAAAAAAACGACCGAGAACGCCTCTGCACGGGGGTAATGGGGCGTTCTGGAATGAAAGACGGAGAAAAAAATGGCGTTGAGTTGGGACCTATCTCATTTTCTTTTCATTTCCATTTTCTTTCCTTGTTTACTACAAGTAAAAAAAAGTTTTTCTTTTTTTTGAAATATAATGGTTAGAAACACAACAAAAATAATTTTTTTAAAAAAATTCTTTATTTTCCCTGGCGCCGCCCCTCACGTCCTTCCTTTTGAATAATTTCATTATATTTAATAATTTTATATTTTTCCTATTTAATTAACGTAGTATTTCGTTTTTCGTGAATAACTTTTTTTATACAATGTATAAAAAAGTTCCGAATATATATTCATGATCAGTGTAATTTTATCTACATTTCGACTTAAATTTTATCGTCATATGTTATGTATTTAACGAAGACATTTTTTAGTCGAATATCTCGACTAAAAATGCCTTCGTTACATACATAACATATGATGATAAAATTTAAGTTGAAATGTAGATAAAATTACACTGATCGTGAATATATATTCGAAACTTTTTTTTACATTGTATAGAAAAAATTATTCACGAAAAACGAAATACTACGTTAATTAAATAGGGAAAATATAAAATTATTAAATATAATGAAATATTCAAAAGGAAGGACATGAGGGGCGGCGCGGGGAAGAAATTATGTCAGGCGCGCCATTCACGTCTATTGTAGCGCGAATTGATGGATTACTTTGTTAAAAATAAAAGTCAATGAATTATTTTGTTAAATTGGTTTGGTCAAGGGATAAATTTGTGATTTTCCCGTTGATAAATCAATGGAGAACATTGAAAATTTTATATCTTTGATTAACGACCTAATATCTAAAGCAAAAAGCCACTTAAGGATACATGATTTATAGATGATGATGTTTTGATCTTGAAAAGTCAAACGCTTGAGATTTCACCTAGTCAATCAGAAAGTCGAGTTTTAAAATGAAAAAGGTCACAAACATATTTGCAAAAACTAGAAAGTAAGATAACGTAAATTGTAAAATACTAGTTTAAGGAACAAGTTCATAAGCAAAGAGTACAAGCCAAATATTACATACATATAAATATAAGTAAGTATTGAATACTTTAAAGAAACAAATAAATATAAAAAGTCGAATATTCTAGTGTTTAGCAGTTAAAGAGACACAAAAACTACAAATTCATTCCCTTGAATAATTTAAATGTATGTTGCACACATCGGTACAATTTAAAAAGTACATTGCATTTCTATAGCTTTAACTATTTTCTAGAAGCCAATCACAGTTGACTTAAACGAACCAATATATGTCAATAATAACAATCATGAAAACCAAATTAAACTCAACCCCAGTGATCAACTTCATGAAACATTAAACTGCAGCAACTGCCTTCAAATGTGATCTAGGAAGCACATAACCAGCTCGCCTTTCCTCAAAAGAGTACTCGATAATCTCTTCAGGAATCATCATCATCTCCTTAATTGGATTCAAACAAGGTGTCATTGCAGTCTGCATTGGGACAGAAACTGTTGATGGTGTGCAAGGTACCATTGGAATCATGTTTGTTTTAGGAGTTCTGTTTTCGTCTTCTGTTGCAGATATTGTGGTTTTGGAAGGGGTAGTCAAGGGTGTATTGCTGTTTTGGAAAGTTTTCTGCAACATTTCGTGTTTTCTGTTGAGGTCTTCCAACAAAGTTATGTTTGATTTTGATGACTCTGTGGAAGAAATGGGAGAGAAGGGTGTGCGGAAGATTGGCTGAGATGGTTCAACTTCACTAAGTGAATGCTTTCGGTTAGCAGGAAGTCCGGCTATGTCCAAACCTCGCCTCCCTGACAATTCAAAGAAGAAATGGAAATATGGGTAGAAGATTAGATAATCGGTTGTGAAGCACTTTGCGAAAGAATGTTAGGATGTGGTTTTGCTATTGTAAGTCGTGATAATCAAATAATAAGTGTTTTAAGTATTTTACAAATGATTAGATAATGACCAAAAATGACACTGTTGTAATCAGAAAATGTTTTGGGACTGGGAGCAAAAGATCTATTGAAAGCAGTAGTTGGAAGTGGAACCTGTTTATTCACACACCCAAACCAGCCTATTGCAACTTCACGTCATAATCAGATAATCATATCTATATTATAAACCCAAAGTTTGGTTCATGAGTTGACATTTACGACCAATATCATCCACTCTTTTTAAGGAAACTAGATATGGTCATCTGTTTACCCCCACCGAAGATAGGATAATTATTTAAGGTTGGTGTTGAGAAACGTACCAACTGAAAGGGCTGCAAATCCATCATCCCTGTTATTCAACTGACGTTCATTCTTTTTGGAGTGGCGGGTATTAGGTGTGGCTCTAATGGAGTGAATATCGGTTTTAGGTGCATGCATAGCTCCTCCTAGTGATAGTCTTCTGTTACTTGCACCACCACATGACATTCTAGACCCCTTTTTCCCACTTTGTAGCTTCATTGGGCTCGGTTTTGACCCAAACATGGCCTCCTGTTCTGTTATCAACTGTCCCTGAAGTTTTTTTTGGTCCTAAAACATGAAAAACAGCATCTTAATATCTGAGAACACAAACCCGATATACTAGAGCAGAGAATATGGGTGGTTTAGGTAATGGACTAATGGGTTATAAAAGTGAATTATCTATCTACTCTATTTTACCCATTAAGATAAATCATAATCTAATTCAACCCATTCATCATGTAATGGGTTTTCCACCTCTCTAAATATCTAATAAACTAATCAAGGCTTTGATGTAATACCCGTTGTCGTTTTCGTTCTTCCTCTTTTTCTTGTCTTAAGATCTTATATTCCTCAAGCATTGCAAGAAGTCGGATCTACATATAACGGATCAGATTTCAAGAACAAGAAAGGCCAGAAGAAACAAATTTACAGATAACTGATTAAATCAATATGCTTACTCCATCATAAGTGAACTCGCTGCCTCTCTCATTCTCCCAGGCTATTGTTTTCACAGCTAAAGTTTCCACAATTCCTGGTCATGATCAATAAAATTAACAGTACAATTGTCACACACGTACCCAACACTTTAGAAAACAAGCTATATAATCCTTCACATTATTGTTTTCTAATGGTGGCAAGAGGGGTGGTGCCGTGGTGGGTGAAGCAGCCTGGGCCAATTAGGTTTACACAAGGACTATTTACTTCCATTTAAAAGTATACATCTCTAAATGACCAGACCACAAAATAAGAAACTTCAGACATAATGATCAAGGATGATTATCAACCTTTTGTGCATGAACAATGATGGTTTAAACTTACCACGTTTTATCACTAACATACTAGAAATATTAACATTGCTAGATTCACAAAATGACAATTTAACCTGGAAGTTTATTAACCAATGCTCGAGCCTTTTCTGCACGCTTTAAAGTAAGATGGGCACCTCTTCCAGCATTATAGCGGTTGTCATCCTGGAATTAAAAATTCAATTATTATGGTTGAAGTCTTATAGATAAATATTTTAGATGGGTATCTACCGAAATTAAACAAAGACACAATCAATAAGGAGGTTGGAAAGAAAACTAACTCTGTTATACTCCTCTAGCCAGCACTCTTCTTCACAAGCACCCATCCACTTCTCAACTTTTTCGAGTATTTCTTTCCTGCTAAAAGCTTCCTCTTTCACTTTCCCAATTTGAAGCTCGATTTTTTCAAGAAGACTAGCAGGGTCGATAGCTCCTTGTTAAACAAATGCAAAGTATATATCAGTGAATGTAATATAACTGTTGTTTATAAACATCTAGAGGTGGCAAGATCGTCAAGTTTGGTAATGGGTTTAAATAGGATCAGGTTGTGTAGACCATTGATCAGTTTTTGTCCCCCTTCTGAATTAAATGCATTGATTATGATCACAAACACAAAATAAATTTAAAAATCTGGATAAAAACGATCAAGAATGTTGAATGCGTTGATAGTAGACTTTGGGAGACTTCCAACCTATTTGACGTGCTCTACCCGTTTCACCCACTCCCCTTTGAGCAAAATTTCTTTATGTGATGCAAATCGATTCATTCATAAGTAGACAGGTCAAACTTGCCGCATCTATTTTTATCATATTTTTACCAGATTCAATCGCTTCAATAGCAATCTCCATTGAACTATCAGATTCTGGAAGCAAGTGTGTTTTCCTACAAATGTCTTCTAGCTCTAATCTCTTCTTGAAAACAAGCTCTTTCATTTTGCTGGACTTCAAGTTTTCAAGACGTGAAACCTCTGCCTCAACCTTTAATAAAAACCATTTTAAGCTTTCTTCCTTGTTTGTAAGTTAACTATACCTTCAAATAATGAATCTAAACAACACAACTTACATAATTGATGAACTCGACAGAAAGCAAGTTGGGTTCCGTTATCTCCTGCTCTGAGGCGGCAATGTTACAGGTCACACTTTGATACATCTGTTGCTCTTCAACTGGTGTATCCATCAAGTTCCAAAGCTCTAACAGAGACGATGCAAGATTTTGGATCTAACAGAATTTGGCGAAGTACTTAGTCAGCATATAGATCATAAAAGTTTAGAGGTGGCACAATGGGTTCAGGTGAGAATAAGTAAATTTTTGTACATATCAATACGGAGCGGATAGGATTGGATTGACCCACAAAATTTCTCATATCCCTTTTTCTTGAATATTTTTTAATAATACATGAAATAAATACGATTACTAAAAACTCTATTATAAACATACTAATCTATAGTTTTATTGCATAAGGTGATTTAGGAGGTCGTAAAAATAGAAACACCTATTTGACCCCTTTCCATTTTTAACCAACCTTTCTGCAGCTTACCCATTCGACGTATTGGATGTAAAAAAAATTTAACCCAAATCAACCTATTTCTAAGCAAATGGGTTGATATTGCCACATCCAAATTCATAGTTTCAAGTTTAATTTGGACCTGTCACTTACTCTTTGCATTCTCTCTATTTTGACCTCACGTAATCTTTCTATGGCAGCACCAAGCCTCCCGATCGCATCATTGCTTATGCTATGTGTTCCTCCCGTTTCTGCTAAACCAGGAAGAATTTCATGACATGTCTGATTGAAGTCCATCCCAAGCACCAAACATAGTGAATTTAAGTCATTCATGTAGTCTAGAACTTGCTTAAGACGATCACTCTGGATAATTAGAAGCAATAGCAACTCATCATAAATCAAAAATTAGTAATCAGTTGTAACAAAATCTCATGTTACACATATAGTAATTTTCATCATAATAATAAAGTTACCTTCTCTTTCTCAAGTGCCTGCAGTTGTGCATGGAGTTCTTCAAGTTTTCTTAAAGACAGATCAGTTTCATCCAATACCGTTTTCAATGAAGCTGCATAGATCTCCAATTGTATTTTCTGTATCTGTTCTAAGACTTCAAGGAATTGATTCCTTCTCTCAGATTTCCGTTTCTTCATCTCTTCAAGTTCTGGAAGAATGGCTCTGAGTTCTGCCTTTAGACTACCAGGGCTCTGATCGGACTGAAAAAGTAACACAACCATGCATCCAAAGAACAATTATGTCATAAATCCAAGAACAGTGCATGTGTATGATTGGTAGACTTAACAAAATGTGCAGGGTTGGTCACGTATTCACCTATTTGTACCAATTATTGAACTTTACATGGATAGTGTGTCATATATGGTTACAAAAGTTGTATTATGTAGATAACGATGTGATTTATCTAGAATTTATTTAGGATATATATGAACTCATTCTACCAATTTCAGCCATTTCCATTATCACTAATTATCATATTCCTATTTGACTACCAATACACCATAAAGATAAAAGTAAGCCGAGTTGACCCACTCTTAAATAGAAGGGTTATAATTGTCACCTATAATGGCTAGAGACTAACAGATTAAAACAAAGTTTCCCACACAATACCTTTACTGGTGCCAACAAAGTAGTGGTGGCAAACCTAGGAATTTGTATGTTAGGTTCGGTCAGAGCCAAAGTGGTCGGAATTTTTAATAAGAAGATGATAACTTAATATAGATATTTTCAGCCATAAAAGAAAAGGAAAAGAAAAAAACATGATCAAATTGCATATTTTTCCGGCCTGTCAGAACTTTTCTGATTCAGCCACATCACTATACTTACTTTAATAAAGATCATGAAGTGTTACAACTGTGATAATAGATTTGGATTTGGTGGTTATTAACTTCAAATGTAGCACTAGTACTTGCCGAAATTACTAGTTAAGAACAAAATATCAACAAATGATGCTGTTATCTGAAATATTTCCCATAGAAATTAGATATATATTACCTGTCTAATGTGAACGGGTCGCTCACCCATAGCAGAGCATATGGTTGCCAACTCTGCTTCAGAATCAGCAATCGCTTGTCTTAATTGAGCTCGACTCCTGTTAGCCAAATCTACTTTTCTCCTATATACCTCAAGACATTCGCGTTCAAGCTCTAACAACATCTTGTCCCTTTCTACATCAGTCTCACCAACTTCATCCCATATTATCTGATTTCCCCAATTTGCATACCCATCACCCCATATTTAGTTAAAAGCCAGAATTAATGAATTCAATGAGGCATTATAATAAAAAGTTCACAAACTATATAGTGTAAAGAGTACCTGAAGTTCATATAGAAGGGATCCACATGTAGTTTCCACTTGTAAAAGTGGATCATTTGTTGAAGTAGGCATCCTGAGACACAACACGATTGAGTTGATAAAAACGCAAGATTTATCGTAAATTGTTAAACATGTATACTTTCAATCTGTAGTACTTTCTTATGATTTGATGACGTCAGCAACTAAAATCACCAGAAATTTACATCAATTTGAACTTAAGATCTACTTCATTCGTCGCATTCTTCTTTAGTACTTTGTTTTCATAAGTTATAAAAGCAAAAAAAATGTTGGTACGAAACCAGAGTCATGTATCGAAAACCCTAGCTGAATTCAAGCATAATCAACAAACAAACAATGACGAACATAAACCCTAACCTAGGATTAACAGATCAAGCAATTAATCAGCAAAAGCGGAATTCAGATCGAAAACGCAAACCTGAAATTTGTGTGATTTAGCAACTGGACTACTAATCACTGAATTTGATGAACCTGAAGTGGAGAAGAAAGTACAGAAATCGATCTGATCGTTTTGAAAAATACAGAAGATTTTGAAATTGAGAGAAAGATAAAATAAAAAATTTTGAGATTGAGATTATATTTGAATTAAAGGACCGTTGAAACAGGGACAAATTTAATAACATGCGATGATGCGGTGGGAATTAATTTTGGGAAGGAAGATATTTTGAATTTCAAATGAATGTATGTATGTGTTGTAACAAACACTGTACCCTTTTATGTTTTGTCACGTATAACTAAATATAGATAAATTGATTAAACAAAAGGGGTTTAAACGTGGCCCAATTAAATTGTTGGTCCCAAAAAGTTATAAAGTGGATGTTTGGTTTGGTATTGTAGGTGATTTAGTGATAAATAAAATATGCGTTTGACTAATTATAAAATATTTAAAGTGTCTTTAGTTTGAAATTATGGTTTTATATAGTGTCATTGGTTGTTTAAGTATTATCGGTTAATGTACCAACTTCGATGTCACACTCGCATCAACATTCTATTATATCTTTTAACACAGAAGTACAAAACTTTGTGCCAATAAATCATTATACTATTTTAACCTATAATTTTGTAGATGTGTAAATATAGCATAAATCAAAATAATACTTTTAGAAAACATGTTATGAACTAACAAAATTCAATCTTAACTTAGCTAAAATAGGTTATATGGAAATATTATATAGAACAATTTTGGATTTATGAATTTTTATAGCAAGTGTTATGGATAAAATTTATATAATATAGTGGTAGGCAGAATTAATAATCATAAATAGTCATCTACTACTAGTATTTAAATAGATATAATGAATACGAATTTGAAGCTTGATGTGATAAAATAAATTAAAAGGCAAAAAGGAATTTGAAGATCGGGCTTTTTCAAGTATATGTCTCATTCAAGTAGTCTTGAGGTACAACAGTTGCAATGAAAATTTGTTCATCACCTCGTTGTTTAAAGATACTTTGCACGATACCAAATCACTAGCTTATGGATGCTCTATAAGATATATTTTCATACTTCATCCATTTCTAAAGTAATTGTTTACAAGTAGTTATTAGTTCATCAAATAATTGTTTTATTGATTTACAGAATGTACATTCAATGTATTTCGTTAACACATATTATTATAAATTATAAATTTATTTTTTTCTTCCTAAAATGTATAATAATTATGAATTCATGTCATTTCAAGTCATGAAGTAAGGATTATTTAGTTATGTTGGTGGTGGTGGTGGGGTGAGTGGTAACAAAAAATATAATTGCTAATGTTAATTCTATATTTTCTTCTTATTGCTTCCCTCTCACTACAACACCAATGTAATCAATCATATTACTTCACAATTTGATATGATCTTTATCCATATCAAAGTCTCCTCGAGTGATATAAACCAAAATAAGAGTGTTCAAAGCAAATACGTATTTAAGATTGGTATATATTAAGTAAGTGTGTGTTTAGTTACGAAAAAAATTTATTCACTTTTTATTTTCCTTTTTTTATGGAGTGATGAGTGTTTTACATCTCTAAAAAATAATGAAACTTTGAAAATTTATAATCAAATGTGAAAGATGGGGTTTTCCTTTTACAAGAGAAAATGGAGGTAAAAACATATCGAATCATAAAAAAGTAGTTTTCAACTATTTAATTATAAAAAGGAAAATAAAAATTTTCTTTTTCTTACGCATATTTTTTAATTTTCTAGTTTCCGAGAATTTTTCTCGAAAAACGAGAGAATATTACGTAATTAAAAGCGCTAAGTTTTACTCCTTCCATGTGAAAGAGGTTTTGCATCAATCATATTGAAACATGAAAACACGAATAAGCTTTACTACTCTACCCTTTATTGAACTAATACTATTTGTGTAGCCATTTTAAATTATTGACATGTAAATTCACTTATTGAGTTATTGTTATCTCTTTCTAAATTTACCAATCATTTTACGATTTTAATAACGGAAGCCCTTAGGGCTTTCATTAAGAGCTTCAGACATGCATCAAATATTGTATCATAATCATAACCATAACCAACTTTTTATCCCCTTTTGAATTTATTTTAACCCTTGAATTTTAATAATTGTACCAATCATTTATGCATGTCTGAAATCATTAACGAAAGCCCTAAGGGATTATCAAAACCATCATTTTAACATTTATTTTTTTCACTTTATTAACAACACTTTGACTTGCACTTTGGTTACGTGTACCATTTTTCGAACGCAAATATCAGTCGACATGATCCTTCTTTAATCTACCATTAACAAAGCCACAAACCCTATATTTCAGATCATATAATATACACCTAAAAAAAACTATAAGTCACAAACTTTTTTATTGGTTAGAATTTAAAAGTAAACATTTATATTGGGACAAGTTAAGATGGAGAGAGCATTCCTTTCCCATATGAAAGCTTTGATATTTATTTCCCCTCAGTTGACTTGGATCATGAATCACCATTTGCCTTCAAAAATTCTGAATACTTCCATAAATACTACAGTACTCTTTATGGTATATTTCACCAATTACTTTCTTGTACAAGCTTTCAAATACGTACTGCAATAAAAGATGGCTACAACCCAAGAACCATAAATACTCTGATGTATTATAAATTATAAGGGGTCAGCAACTAATATGAAACTTACAAATCTAAGCAAGTCATATCATGATTTATCCCCGTGTAAGAATAAGAATCAACATAAACTAAAACCTCATATATTAGCAGCCTACTAGAGCATGGTACAACTAGTTTATGCTATACTCTGTAAAGGGAAAACCCGTAAGATAGTGTAACAAAATGCAGCAGTCGACTCAAGAATCTTGAGCCTCGAAGTCTCTTCGTATAGTCTCCATCAAAAACTCATTCCATGTATCGATTGGGCCAGGCATACACCAGTGCAAACAATCCTGTGGTGGTGGCCGCCCGTCAGCACTCCTCTTTGTGATCTTATTTGGGTCAAGACTCCGAAATGGACCTGGATGACCATCGTGCCGATACGCAAAAGGTTTTGTTATATCCATAAATGCCACTCGAGATTTGTTACTTTTTTTCTTGATACCACGGTTGAAGCCTGATACTTGTTTATCATGCATTATGTTTGTGAACCCACTCTCGACTAACTTGCCTTCCTCTGCAGGTTGTTCCTGTTATAGAGATTTGTTGATCAGCTTTCTAGACTAAGGCTTTGTTCCCCAGTTTACAACTCAGATGAAATGAAGAGAAGGGGGAGGAAAGGGCTCATTTTCTTCTCTTCCAAATCATCCCAAATTGGACGGATTCTATTTTTTTCCTTCCAAATCCTCCCCTTTCCCTTAAAACACAAACTCTGGAACAAAGCCTAAATCAACATTCATCCGCTTTTATGCACCAAATCAAAGCAACGTGTTAGAGGTACTAGCTGATCAGATTTTATGCAGTTTATCAATCTCCACAAGATTTTGTGTCCAACCAAATTATTACAATACACATTAACATTATTTGCTTATATTTTGTTTTGTTAGATTAGGTTACAAAAGCTGTTGTATAAACGAACGGGTCAAATGGGCAAAACAAATAACTAGTTGAAAAGGAAACTAGTCAAACGTCACTCAAAAAAGTTTTCAATATAACAAATTGATAATATAATAATCTCTTATATTAAAAACTGTACGTTGGCACTAATTGTTTATACAAAAATTTAAAATTAGTTCAAAAATTTTTAGGGTGAAACTAATCCATACAAAAAATACCCATTTCGACCCACTAACCAACCCAGACAACCCGCTGAGGTCACCTCTAGCTATGGCAAATATATGACGAGGAATTTCTCAGAGAGAAGACACATCTTTTCCCCAAAGAACTATAAGTTTGTGATTACCTTCCCAGTACATGACCCGCCCGTATTCCAGGTTCCACCTTCATAGTGATCGGGTGAATATGCACGGACCACTGTGAGACCTTTGTAGTTTGGATTGGCCACAATTGAAGACATAATAGTAGCTACAGATATCTCAAATGCTTCCGTGCTATCAATTTTCTTCTTGCGGGAACTATCAGGCCACCATAACTGTCCCCCAACAATCTCATTATTTAAAATGTATACTGATTGTTTTGCAAACCAGTGACCCGAAGAAAGTACAAGAACATCAAAGGAGGGAACATCACCCATGAAAGTTTCATCTGGAGCATCGAGATGGAGCTTGTCTACACCCTCTGGTGCAAAATCAAATTTTTCAGTTGTTTTATGGACAAGCCATGACGACCATATCCTTATTATCGTTGTAGATGTTGACCGGAAATAATACCGTTGCATCCTTTTATTCCCACGATTTAGTGGAACTTCAGCCTGTGATTTTCAAATGGAGCTTAGTAGCTTACTCAATAGCAGTTGCATATCAGGATCTGAGAAATTTATAATTGGTTTTGGAATGGTTTTACCTAGAGATGGCAATTTCGATCCATTTACTTGTGTATAATTTGTTTTGGAAGGGTTTTAACTTCTGTTATTCATCATAGTTATAGCATTTAATATTAAAAAAAATGAAGAAGTGTTGCAGGTCAAAAAATACAGGCTCATTTTGACCAGTTACCCACCCGCCCGACCAGCCCATTCACCACATCTGTTTGACATGTTTTGACTATTTCCCTATTAGCTTCATTTTTTTATTTCAATCGTTGGAGATGAGACACTACCCAAATTTAGTTAACCCATTCACAAATGAAGGTTTAAATTGCCACCTCTAGTGAAATGACTGTATATAGTACTTATAAAAACGAAACATAGATACTTACCTGCCAAAGTATGCATAACATCGACTCCATCTGATTTCGGGCAACAGAGTCACCTACGAAAGCTAATGTCTTTCCTCTCATCAATTCCAAAAACCTCTTCGGGTCAAATCTAGGGAGGTTACATTTTGTGGGTTTCCATCGCCAATTCTCATAGTCCTTGTCAGGTCTACCATTTCCTTGGCAATTCTGCATCTGTGACAACACAGGGCATGAGTTGTTCGAGTATAATGGTCCAACCGAATCATGAACCCATTTCCCATGATACAAATCACAGCCTACAAAATTCAAGCATCAGAATCATGAGTTTAGCGCATACGAGGTTCATTGATGTTCAAGTAAAAATACTATCTATCTATATATATATAGACACACACATGTACGTTTATACACATGCAAATATATATATAACTATTGTTAAAGTACAGGAATCATAAAGTGCGTTAAGGCCTTCATCATCGTTTTTTAGGACGCACTATACATTTGAAACTCTAAGACAATAAAGGTCATCAATGCTCCTAGTCTATGGCAGTCTTTAAGATCCAGGCCACAAACTCTTCAGGAAACAAAACAAAAATAGTTACACAACCAAATACAGAAACAAAGATAACACCTTTTCACTTGATTGTGACACGTGACAATTTTGATTTAATTACTCATGAAATGAGTCAGTTTGGATCATGTTCTATTTCAAATGGGTATAAAAAATAATGGCTTCCATGAAAAGGGTGAAGCAGCTTGAATGTCACCCAAAGCGTACTTTTTCTGCATATAAGTGTAAAACCTCATAATCAGTTTTTACAACACATTAGATCAGATTATTACTGAAATAACATATGATTTTAAGATGTTAGTTATTTTAAAAATATAAATTGTTAAGGAAAAAAAGTACTGTGGATCATCATGACCAAAGTCAATCAATACCCAAATTACCTGTGTCGGGCCGTTACCTAATACCACCCAGCCTGTGCCCATTTTCCCACCTTCAACTGTGACCAAGAACACAGATTTTCTTTTGGCAGTTTACAGCCTCTATTTATCCATAATGTTACCCACAATGTTCTTTAACACTTCCATGATTAGCAAGAGGTAATTAAAACTTGGCCCAGCTTAAGAAATTCATCACAGATGGGCATTTATACCAGATATGACATCAAATGACCTTGAACCAGATCCATCATCATAGGAATTATTTCTAGGCATAATCATATACCACATATAAAACTTGTGGTTGGTTATTGGAGTGGGCAATGTGGTAGGTCTGTAGAAGACACTACTACTGATTCTCAAGTTTGACTGTACAGGTACCTTAGGTTTTAGTGTTTTACAATTCAAAGTAGTTGGATTGTAACATCTTATAATTGATAGATATATTGGTTTCCCTTCTCAAGAATCGGAACAATATACAAAATCAACAAAAGAAATTATAACACAGAAACCTTAGAATATAGAAATACTAATGTATGTGATACAAGGTGACAGATCAGATGATCAACTGCTATATGTCACATGTCCATTCTATTATAATGCCTGTCAAGTTCCATGAAGCAGACATTAGACAACTTCTCAATCGTGGGAAAAATAAATGATGCCTACATAAAATAGCTTCCAGCAAAGACCGGATAAAAGATGTGATAAAACAGTCTTGGCATATGCCTTAAGAGAGAAAATAGAGATTAACTTGTAAGTCTACTAAATAATAACTGATGAGTTTGTGTAAAGTACATAGGTGTACAGAATAATAAAGGTTCTACAGCAAGAGAGCAAACCAAGGAAACAAATAAGGCAAAACATCTAAGCAAAAATAAATAAATAAATAAGGTGGTAGCAACTAGCAACTCGAACTGTAAACGCATCAGCAATTTTACTAAAAAACTAATGTAAAAAAAAAAAGTTTTATACCTGAATCAACAGTCTTGTTGAGTCCTGAATAAGCAGGTTTGTTGTTATCTAGATTAACAGTCTTGTTGTTATTAAAATCAACATTCTTGTTGGTATCGAAATCAACAGTCTTGTTGGTATCTAAATCAACAGTCTTGTCGGTAATTGAATCAATAGTCTTGTTAGTACCTGAATCAACAGTCTTGTTGGTAATTGAATCAACAGTCTTGTTAGTACCTGAATCAACAGCCTTGTTGGTACTTGAATTGACAATATTTACTATATTTTCCATGATGTTCACCTGATTCTCAAATATATTACTTTCATTGTTAGAAGACAATATCCCATCTTTAGGGGCTTGAACTACATTATAAAAATACCCACTAACTTTAATTCCAATTGGCTGATAGACCAGCAGCAAGGAAGCAAAAATTAAAAACAAGGCAAGTCCCCCCACCGAAGCCGCAATTGGTAGAATTGTCTTTGGATATGCAGAGGTTGATTTAGGGGAACCCAATTTCATGGTTCTATAATATCCAGGAAAAACTAAACGAAGCAATTTTAGCGGTGAAAACTTATCTCCGGGTAATTCAACTCCTCCACTGCATCATGTTGTTCCAACAATATGAGATGCGATAGAATCCACCTGGAGCATGTGGAAGGAGAATAAGTAAATATGTTTAAAATAAAACGACAAAAATATGGCTAGAACCTATCGACATGTACACAGCTTACAACTGATTTTTCAACTTCATACTAGACTGTACTGGTTTCACAAACACTTCAAATGAATCAAATGAAATGGCAAAATAGCATCAATAAATGATCTACAATGGTAACAATAAGATGGTATACAAACTTTTGCATAATATGCTGTCATATCTCCTTTGATCCTAAGCTTTATCTATATGAATACAAGTCAAACATATAAGGTAGTGAGTACACTTTCCCATCACTTGATAATTGATTCAACTGCTCATGTAACTGGACCTTTCCCTATTCCATTATCTATATCGGAACTCTGTATACACTTTAAATCTCGAATTTGGCCAATCAACTAAAATTACACCACTTAACATAATCAATTTACAATGACATATTTAACTCTCATATATACGAAACTAATCACATTTCATATTTCTTCTACACAAAAGAATTCCAAAGATATCACACACCTCGTGGTTCAAATTTTGAAACCAATTATAATAATCCTAATAAACATACAAAAACCATCCAGATTAGGATGATGAAGATCCGAACTCCGGATCAATCACTTTACAAAGATAAGACCACATATCTATGTAATTGTGCATAATAGAGACAAAACAGAATATATCAATTCATAATTCTTGCTACTGAATTGAAAACAATTAGGCATTATCTTGCTTCATTGTATAACTTGAATATAAAATCACACAAATAAGCATAGCATAACTACACATTACAAAACACGCAAAAACTACGAAATCCGTAATTACATCCTCCATATTATAATCAATAGATCAAATGCGAGACTCTAAATGCAAATTTATGTAGGTTTCACGTGAATTACGGTGGTTACACTTGCTAATTTCAAATCTAATTCATCAATTCAATTCATTAAAAACAAAATTAAGCTCAATTCTGTCAGAATCAAATCAAATGAAGTTCCTGAATCAAATTACAACATACGCTAGGGTTTAATCAACGTGATCTGAAATCAGCGCGTGATTGAAGTGAGAGAGGTGATGAACGTACCTGTGTGTAGACCGGAGGTAGTGAGAGATCGCCGGAGATCGGAGATATTAACGGTCGCCGGAGATTGCGCGATTTAAGTAAGTAAGAACGTGGGAGGGCACATACAGACAGACGAAAATGAAGAATGCATTTATAGATATGTAACACGGAGTAATTAATGTACTACACGTCTACACTACTAAATTGAAAAAGGGAAGTCGTTTGTAATAATTGATTAAACATTAAACATTAAATTAAACAACTTTTATATAGTAAAATAACCATGATTATCGCTATCGACTATCGACTTATAAAAAACGTGAATCTAGTGTATTCTAAATTCTAATTAGGAAATTTGCAATAACAAGTTAATTCGATTTACGTTTTTGATGCTGGTTTTTTTTTTTTTTTTTATATTTTGTGTTTGTATAAATGAGTTATAAAAGAGTTAATAAGGAAAGAAGATAGTGAATTTCTGTTTAGTCATGTTAGAACATAGACACGTAAATAAAATGTAATCTTGTCACGTTATAAAAGCTTTAATAGCTCTTATTTTTTGCTACGAATATCACTTAAATTGCAAATACATATATTTATATAATGGTTGTCATCTTCTGATGTATAATCTGACTCATTAATTAAATTAATTAAATTTTACGTTGTGATATCATGCTCAAGACTACTTAATATCACTTATGTCTCTATAGATAACAGATCATTACTAAACACGTAAATTTAGTTTATAAATTTTTGTCAGGTTTTGATTAACTTATTATATAATAATTAAAAGACAAATGCCAAAATATAAATCAAAAGCTTAAAAATCATATACTTGTAATTGGGTATTGAAACTTGAGCATCTAAAGATCAGGTCAACAACTTAGAGATTTGTAATACATATATGGGAAGATATTTGAAACATTGGATACATTAAAATTTATGTAAAAATCCTTCTATATATTTAATGAACCTATGTTACAAACAATATTGAAATGTAAGCTAGGCCGACTATCAAATGGCTTACATTTCAAGTCGTCACTGAAAAAATAGAAAATCCAACCTATTTGTAGACTATATGTATGTACAATTCTTAAAGTGACATGTTATATAACCGTCGTCAAGATGGTTAGTGAGATCTCAATTTCGAACATTAGGTTAGCATTTTGGAGGTGACTTGGGAAGATGTAGAGTGGTGTTTATTAACTTTTAGCCAAGCTTTGAAGCTAAATTTTATTTGATTAGAATACTTTATTATTGCAGGAGCACTTGAAACGGTGGCATCATCGACGGTTAAAGCAAATGCGAAAGTTGGGGCGGTTAAAGTGTGGAAAAAAGGTAAGCCATGGTGGTACAGTTACAAGGAGGGGTCTGATCATCGCCTTTTAAAAGACTATGATAAAAAGCTAAAGTACTTTATTCCCGTAGGTGATATCTGTAGTATGAGAGTGATATCACGTTAGAGGTGGATGACACCCTCTCTATGGACATCTACCGTCGCTTTCGTTTGTGGATATGTAACTGAAAGTAAGGAGGATTGCGTCCATATTATGCAAATTATCTTTGGTCAACATAGTGCATTTAGATGACTGCTAAACAATGGCGGATCTAGAAATTCAATTTATGATATGCACTATCTAAAAGTAGGGAAAAAATTTGAATTTTTCGAGTCGGGTTTTTCTTCCCAGATTTAGGTTATTCAAGAAGCAATTTATGTTCAACTTGATAGAAAATTATTAAACAACATGATAAGTTAAATACTTTGTCATAGGCAAGTGTACTTTTATGTAATTAGAGCTTATAAAGGAAACAATTTGTCAATCGTAATATGTATATGTATATATGTATATGTGTTGGTATTTTTTGAAATATTTTCAAAATTGGCTCAAACTGTTCGGTTCGGGTGGACAATATGTTTTACGTTGGTTTTTCTTAAGTGATAATCATGTTGCAATTGCTGCTTCTTTTTTTCTATCATAAAGCTCATATTGCCCTATTAAAAATGCTAAAAGTACCTATTTCACTTATAAAGCTCATTCGGCTCAAACGGAGCAAGTGATAGCCAAATGCCCAAAAACTATCAAGAATCTCTAATGGTTTTATCAAACCAAGTGAGACAATATTGTCATACTCTACCCTTTGGAAAATATGGCATTCCTAAACGAAGTTTTTAATATGAGCTTTCATGCTCCTACCAGGAATCTCATGTTCGTAATTCTTTTACGCTCTATCATTTTTATTAAAAGGATTTCGCGGTACGTTGGTTAGTATATTAACTCGTTATATTTACCTTTTAGTATTTATATGTGCATGCTTGTAAGTGGTTTGTTATCGAATGTTAAAGTAGATGATTAGTTGTCATGGATTATTTACAACGAACTCTTCTAATATTTGTTTTTCATGATTTTTTCAGAAGTGCTTAATCGACTTTCATTAGTTCGGAAGTTTAGTCGATTTAAGTAGAGAATGAATCGGTCAATAATTCCCCTATAAAGGTGATCGATCCATCCTTAACAAATGAAGATAGTGAAAGCCTCTACTTATACCTACGCATGTCTATACGAAGTGTGGAGGATTTGAAGGTAGCCGTTGAAAATGGCACTTTGTTCATTGAAGTCAAAAATTACCGTGAATTCATAAGGTATGTTTGTTGGATTGAATATTGACAAGGAACTAGAGTTTTATGTTCTAGTAGGTGACGCGAGTGGTGACCAGTTTCATATCAAGTTAGAGGTTGATGACACTATTGTCCTCCTCTGTCAACGTCTAAGCGAATGGAAGAAGGATTCAATCGATATTAGGATGTGCATCGAGTTACCAAAGCAGTGCGATTTCAACAATGCACAATATCTTATTTTTGTGAACCAGAATTTTTTAATCATTAACGTCAAAGTTTTCTTTGGAATCCTAAGAAGATTGAGATGGATTGTGAGTTGGGTATGTGAATGAATGAGAGGTTGATTGTAGTTTTACTTTGTAATAAGAATTTAGCACTCTATGTTTGAATTTGATGATGATTTTAACTTTTTTTAGTTAGGATTGTATATAGAGGCCATCCAAGTTTATAACTTTGTTTTTATAGGCCATCCATATTTGAAAATGTTTTTGTAGGCCACTCAAATTTATAATTTGTTGCATTTCTACCAAATACGACCAAAATCATATAGCATGACAAAGAGCAGTTTCGGTACTTCTTAATTCAACATTATTTTTATTACTTTAGTTAATTTAATTACAGGGTTATTTGTGTCATTTTACATATTTCCGATGAGTTTTTGGTCGAATTTGATCGAAATGCAATAAATTTTGAATTTGGATGACCAACAAAAACATTTTTAAATTTGCAATCTCTACCTTTATGATTAACCATCCTACACTTGTAACAGCCTGACTGCGTAGAAGTATCGCTGACAAGAAATTCAGCAGAACTGCTTGAGGCACCACCACCACCTCCTCTTTGTCAAACCAGCTTTGCAAATTCAACACGAATGTGACTTCCATCCACTTCAAGCCATTTAACATTGACCGGGGATCAGCAACATCTTTCGACTTAATAAACTCCACAAAAGTACAGCCACACTTCATATCCACATCCTGTAACCTTCCGTACTTTCCAAAACTTTCTCTAACATGAAGCAATGTAGTCTGAGAAGACAGGTGACCCACGTACGAAAATGCGCCGACATGTTTCCTCTTATGAGCTTATCAAAAATCAAATCACCTTGCATTTTAAACCTGATTGTCAGCATGTTTCCTCTTATGAGCTTATCAAGAATCAAATCACATTGCATTTAAAACCTGATTGGTAAACCTTTAAACAATATTTGCGGGTTCCGAAACGATTGACTTTATAAAGAAAAGCATACTTACTCTAAAGTTATTTTGTCAAGTCTAGTTGTTCACAATGATATGTAAAGAAAAAACTTAAGTTGATTAAAAGGATAAAAACTTAATTGTTGACACTGTTAAGGAATTTAACTCTACAAAAACAAACTTACAATCTTGGATGGCCTCCAGTTATATAATCCCTTTTAAGTTTGCCTTTGTTTGTGTTGTTCATGTAACCTGATGCAACTGCTATAGCTTCCTTAACTGTATGCATTTTTAGCTTGTCAGTCTTTTCATTTATGTCCTTTACTCCTTCATCATGTTCCCTAAAAAAAGAAGCATTAGGATTAAATGGTCTTTCTCACAGTGTTTCGTCCTTTTATTACAGCTTTGTGATGGACCAATTTTCACCTTCATAGTTGTTCATAACATGTATTATAACCACGGAGACATTTATGTTACCTCACATGTCAGTTAGCATAACTTTGCTTTTATTGTGTTCCATCTTCTAATAACTAATCAACGAGTTCTCTTTATATGGTATTTGAAGATCCGCCAACTTCCATCTTTATATCTTTGTATCAATTATTTATTAACAAGATACCTAGAATGATTTAATCTATTTATCTAAAATCTATTAACAAGCTATGATGTTTTAGCCTTCTTCCTTAATCAAACACGCATATATGTGACCTAATTGCTTCTAACTTATACCACAAGTTCTTCAAAGCCATTTTGTATTAGCGTAAAATCCAATCTTAGGAATTAACACATGTGTTGTGTAAATGTGAGTTGTGGATTGGGGTTTTTTGTTGCTTCCCTCTTCAAACCCTCATTTAAATGTTCATCTTAATTATGGCTCATACAAATATTTCACGAAAATATTATTATAAATTTAATTCTCTTTCACATATTTCATTATGACTTACGACGAGCTTGAAAGTTGGGAGGTCAAAGGTATACCTTTGCATTTGTTATCTTACACATGTGATATACATTAGTATTACAAGTAAACTTTATTTTATCGTGAGATGTGAATATAACATAATATCAAATTCACTTGGGTCAATGAAACGTAAAAGAGAATATCTTATAAACATCATGATAAGTAAGCTAAATTTTTATCTTTATATTTTACTCAAGAATGTTTTACAGCTAAACAATTATTAATAGACTCATATTAAACTTTAATTACTTGCTTAAGGTCAATTCACACACTATACCACACTTTATTATAAGCTGAAGGATACTCGTCGGGTAACCGGGTACCTGTCGGGTAAGCGGGTTACCCTCCGGGTATGCGCCACATGCTCTAATAAGAAAAAGTTTTGTGATGATTTTCAAAGGACGTACCCGATTGCGGGATGAGTACCCGCCCGGTAGCCTGGCCGGGTAATGTGTACTAGCCAGGAAGCAACCTTACCCATCGGGTAAGGACCCTGCACAGTAGCCTAATTTTTTAACGAACTTAAAACATGCATAACTTTTGACTCGTGAACTTTAAAAGCACCAAAACGTGTAGATTTCAATCTTTAATCATTACGAACATGAATCAATAGGCGTTTTGCCCAAATTCACCATACGAGTGTAGATTTGGACTTTGGGTCCAAATAACCATTTCAAAGACTCAAGTTGCATGAATTGTAACCAATTATACACCTTTTAAAAATCTGGACATTCTCAATACTATCACAACCACTTTTCATGCTTTATAAACTTCAACATGCTATTTTTTTTAACTAACTCATCCACAAGAACGTTTTGGTTATCATTTCAACCTATTTTGACACAAATTTCAAACCAACCAAATATCTTAATTACCACATCACAATGTCAATTACACACTTCACTAACAACTAAGAATTTAACCATTATGATACACACATGTTCATCCTTCAACTTGAAAACACCAATTGACTACTTGTTTTTCCAAATGTTACAAAAACGGGCGGTTTCAATTGGCAATATTACGATAATTTAAAAGAGGGATTACTTGAAAACTCACTATTAGTAATTTGCAATCCACGTAATCCCTTGCCAGTGCCTTGCCCTCCCGATGATCGCTCTTATCTCTTGGCCTACTTGAACCTACAATTCATCAACAACTTAAGGAGTATGCAATAAGCCAAATGAGCATATGAGCAATTAAGTGAGTAATACACAATGATCAAATAACAATTGGAAAGTAAGCCACGTTAATCGAGCAAATAACCATTAAGCAATTTTAGAGATTATCACAACTAAGCGGATCCACTTTTAATCCTTCACTAGCAAAAGTGCAATATTAAGCACTATATGCAACAACCAAATCATGTGCAATATTAAGCACTATATATATATATATATATATATAGGGTAAATTACATTTTTCATCCTTGTGATTTATTATTTTTCCACTCCCAGTCCTTTTACTTTTTTAATTACAATTGTCATCCTTATGTTTTATGTTTTTTTCCAAGTTAGTCCTTTTACTTTTTTAATTACAATGGTCATCCTTATGTTTTGAACTTTTACCCAAGTTAGTCCTTTTAGTGTATAAATGACTAAACTAGCCTTTTAAACTTCTTTTTTGATTTCAAAATATTTTCATATGATTTTTTCACTTATCTATACCCCTTATAATTTATTTCCACTTCTTTCATAAAAACTTATTAACAGAAATATTGAAAAACCCCAAAATATTAAATATACTTATTCTCCACTAACTACACTTTTCATTAATCAAATATTAAATCTACCGATTTAATTTTTTTTTAATTGGTTAAACATACACGTATAATGGGGACAACCGAAAATAGTAATGTGGGACACACATAATATAATATATTTTTATTTAAAATGTCCACATTACTATGTTGGATTGTCCCATTATAAGTGTATGTTTAACCAATCAAAAAAGATTTTCTCGATAGATTTAATATTTGATTAATGAAAAGTGTAGTTAGTGAAAAATAAGTATATTTAATATTTTAGGGTTTTCCGATATTTCTTTTGATAAGTTTCGAAGGAATAAGTGGAAATGAATTATAAGGGGTATAGATAAGTAAAAAGTCATAAGAAAAGATATCGAAATCAAAAAAGAAATTTAAAAGGCTAGTTTAGTCATTTATACACTAAAAGGACTAACTTGGGAAAATGTACAAAACATAAGGATGACCATTGTAATTAAAAAAGTAAAAGGATTAACTTGGGAAAAAGCACAAAACATAAGGATGACAATTGTAATTAAAAAAGTATAAGGACCGAGAGTGGGAAAATGAAAAACCACAAGGATGAAAAATGTAACTTATATATATATATATCAACCAATTCATGTGCAATATCAAGCACTAGATATAACAACCCCACCAAGTGCAATGTCAAGCACACGATACAACTACTAAGGCTAACCTAAGTTAACAATTCTCTACAACACTTTTTTACATTATTCAACAACAAGTGATCACAACTAACCACTATTAATAATCATTTAAAATAAATATCAAATATGAAATACAACAAACAATTCCACTTGGTTATGTGACCCTCTTGCACGTATGCAATCCGGAATCACACAACCATAACTGAAATAACCCCCATATCACTCACCTTTGAAATTTAGGCAAGATTAACAATCAATGACCAATTGGAACCGTCAATCTTTTAGCACCTAGCAAGCAACACATAAAAAAATATGCAACTTTTGTAGCATTTAACTATAATCTAACTCAACTTACCAACAAGATTAACTCACTCTCCTCTTTAGTTGATCAGTTTGACTTTTAGAGTCAACTAATCACTATTTCACCAATTTAAGCAACAATTTACTTTAAGATTTAACATCTCTTACACCACTCTGATTATGATTAAAATATCATAATAACACTATAACAACTCTTTCTACCAACAATTTAGTAGGTTATTATCAATTCTCCAACATAACCCAAATTCATGGTTATAAAGAACTTTCGTTGTCATTCATTAACAAAGCCATAACCACTTTATAGTTTAATTACTAGTATTGCCACTTTAAACATCATCAAAGACATCGTAATAACTTCACTAGCTAGCAATTAAGGTGGGTTATCATTACTTTTACAAAATTTCACATACTTCATCATAATCACTAGAAACACAACCCAAATTCTAGAAACATTTCACATAGTTCATCATAATCACTAGAAACACAACCCAAATTCTTGGTTTCTAGCTTCGAGTACTAAGCTTAATTATCATAAATTAATCATATTCTAGCATTAATTTAATTTTGCAAGCAACCGTAACTCAAAACCTTTCCAAAACCCAATTCTAGGTTATAAGAGATGAAAAAGGATACTTTCTTAGTATTTAGGATGATGATTAGATAACAAATTCAATTTCTCAAACCCTAATTTGATGTTTGGTGTTACCTTTCTCCTGCTCCTTTGGTTCCTGCGATTTCCTCACTCTCTCTTTTGTTTTTTCGATTTGTTTCTGGAACTTAGGGGGTGTTTGGGGGGATTATTTTCTAGCTTATTGCTTATAAACAAATAAGCTAGAAAATCTTGACTTATTTCTATCCCATGAATCTTCACTCATAAATAAGCAAATAAGTTAAGGCAATAAGCTCATCCAAACACTAAAACATAAGCTTATCGTGTAAAAATAAGCAAATAAGCTATTAAGAAACAAAAATAAGCCCCCCAAACACCCTCTTATTCTTATGAAGGGGATATGTATGTATATGTATAACGATGTATATGTATGCATGTCTATTATTTTGATTCTATTTACTCCCTTCAATTGTTAAATATGTCTACTCTTAACCCTTTTCTATTATTATAATCTGAAACTCGATAACCATTCACATTTATTCTTATTTTACATAAATAATAAATAATAATAATAATGTTGGTACATTTAATGTGTCACTCAGTTGGTCTATCGATTTGTAAGTGTCGTTAGTTACGCGTAATAGAAAAGTCATTTTTGTACTTAGCGACACTTAACTTTAGTAGTAGGCGACACTTGCCTTAGTGACGCATAGCGACACTTAGGTAAGTGACGCATGAAGGCGGCCACATGCGACACTAGCCAAGTGACGCATGTCTGCCGAATTTTGTTTAGTACAAATACAAACCTACGGGTTTTAGGCTAGGGTTGACGAAACCCTAGCGCCATTTATCGAAATAGCATTTCTGTAATCAAGCTAATACATTATGTTCATCAATACAAAGTCATATTATTGATATATACGTGTTTCGATTTGTGTTTACATATATTTAGTATGATTGTTTGTTTCCGCCATTCAATCATTGTTATCAATCACTTAGATCCACAACAAGGGGCGCTCACAACTGGTATCAGAGCCCATAAGTGGTTTGATTGACATTTTGATCACGTATTGGTTTGTTTTCGGTTTGCTTCACGAAGAAAATCAAGAATAATCAATTTATTTGGGTCAATTGCGTGCTAATCAGACGTTTTGAATCAAGGTTTACAGGTTTCGTTCGATTGGGATCGAAGAATTTCCGTTAGGTTTACGCAAATTCGATGATTAGGGTTTTTGGGATTTTACAGCCGTTTTTTCGTCACTCGTTGCGTCACTTTGAGCGACACTTCGGGCGACACTTTGTAAGTTCCAATTAGGTTTTTGCCGACAATCAAGTGCGCATCACTTGTGTGTTACACGACACTTGTCTCTAGTGTCGTCTGTTATTACTTACCGATACTTACGTGCGTCACTTACAAACGTCACTTGCGTGTCACACGTCACTTCCTACTAGTGACGCCTGTTGCAATACTGTGTAACTCAAGTTCGACACTTGGGTACGTCACTTATTTGATTGACCAACACTAACCTCTAGTGTCGTCATATGTCACTTACTAGCGTCACAACTTAAGTGTCGCTAGTCTTTGAGACACTTTTGTGCGTCACTTACTAAGTGACGCCTTAGTTACTAATCAGCTTTCTAGTTTTGTTTTAAGTTATTTTTCAGGTTCTCTTAAATGGTTGCTGATAAAGAGGATATTAGGGGAATTAGAGAAATGATTAAACAAAATAATGATGTTGGTTCTGGTAGTAAACCTCCTTTGTTCACCACGGATATGGATTATGCTTACTAGCATGATAGATTTGAACAATATGTAGATTTTCATTGTCCAGAGCTTTGGGGTCCACTTAATGAAAGGTATGTGGCTCCAGTTGCTGAAGGAAATTATCGTGGCATTCCTTCGGCTAAGACGTATAAGGCTATGACACCTGAGGAACGAAAGGAATATGACATAGAAAGGAAGGCTCATTCTGCTATTTGCATGTGCCTAAATAAGGATGTTTTATGACTTTTTAAAACTCATGATATCACCTATGATTTGTGGAAGGCCATTGAAACACGATGTGGAGGTAATGAAAAGTATAAGAAGGCCAAACTGGAATTGATCAAGAAACAATACGATTTGTTTGACATTCTCCCAAATGAAACTGCATCTGGGCTATTCACAAGGTACTCACAGTTGGTTAGTGAGTTAACTGAGAGAGGTTACAATTTCCCTGCGATTGAGGTGAATAAAAAGCTTTTAGATGTGTTGCCCAGTGCTTGGGATGTGAAAGTGCAGTTTTTAAAGGAAAACCAAGAGTTAGCCAGAATGACCTTGGATGAGTTGATCGGTGTTCTTCAAGCACACGCAATGGAATTGAAGAAAAAGGAGTGCAAGTCAGGTGGGTTTGTTCACGATCCGACACTTTATGGAGGAAAAGTCAATACAGGAAAGACTTATGGTGGAATGGCTTTCATTTCGGATACCAATTGATCATCTCATTCCACTGGTGCTCATCCTGTAGTCTATGCTTCTGGACCTTCACAAGGTTCACAACAACAAGTTACAATTTCTCTGGCTATGGAAGAACAAGCTGCCATTTATACAGTTCTGAGCTCTTACAAGGATTTGGTTTCTCAACCAAATACTACATTGGAACTTGCGAAAGAAGACTACGCTCAACTGGATGATAATGATCTTGAGCAAATGGATCAGAACTGGAATATAGCCATGATCACAAAAAGGGTGCAAAAATTCTTCCAAAGGACTGGACGCAAGAGTTTGGAAAGAAATCTGGTTTCGATTTCGACAAGAGCAAGGTCCGATGCTACAACTGTCAAAATTTGGGACATTTCGCAAGGGAATGCGAGAAACCCAAAATGCCTTCATCGGGTCTTACAAAGCCTTCTGCTCCTCAAGCTCAAGAAAAGGAGGAAGTGAAATCTGTGACAGCTGATGCTCTGGTTGTTTTTGAGCCTACAAATCCAGATTGGAGTGCGCAAGCTGAAAAGTATCAACAGTGTCTCATGACTGATATTACTAATGAGGTACACAATGTACCTTATGAACCTTTAAACTGTATTTCATGTATTAAATTGACTGAATCTTTGAAGGGTTTTCAAAAGGACAACTTAGATTTAAGAGAAAAAGTTGCGAAACTTACTGAGTCTAACAAATATTTAAAAGCAAATGAACATCTGTATGATAAGCATATTGAGGCTCATAAGTTGGATACTCAAACATATAAAGCAAAAGTTTTTAGTCAACAAGATGCTATTAACAGCAATCTCGCTGAAATTTGAATTATTGAATAAAGAACTTTCTGATTTAAAAATTGAGTACGATAACTATAAGAACAAAATTTTAGGTTCTTCTTCAGCAACAGTTGTCTTTAATTAAATTATTAACAAGCAAAGGACAGGTGACAAATGTAAGATAGGACTCGGTTATACTGTAGTCCCACCTCCTACCGAATACTGTCTTATGCCTGTTAAGGAAGGCACTGAAGAGATTCCAGTCGATTATGCATTGCTTTATGGTATTAAATCCAAAGAACCTAAGCAAAACTAACATGCAAAGGAGAAAACCAAGATGCCAGAGTATCCCTTGCCTAAGTTTATTAAGTCTGAAATTGTATCTCCAATTTGTGTTGAGGAGATTGTTGAGATTGAGGATATTACCGATTAGGAGTATCCTAAGGTTGAGAAGGATGAAGTCAAATCCGAAAAGGTGATTTTGCAAATGAACCTGCCCCTAAAGTACAAACTGAGAAGGGCAAGAAAAAGGTTTTAAATGAGAAACCTCAAACTTTACAGACACCTGTAAAGATTTTGAAATGTAATTCAACTGTGAATAATGAAAAATTTTCTTGTAAAAAACCTTCAACTTCAACGATCAACCGAGGCAAGCATCTTCTAAAACTTGTACACAATGTGCATGTTCTAAAAATGCTTCGCCATCTCCTTTGGTAAATCCTCAATCTCAACCATTTGTTGAGAACCGTTCCTGTTTCTACTGCAAGAAACATGGACATTTAATTCGTGATTGTCCCAAGCTTTCTAATCAGCGCTATGGGAGAGATATGCCTAGAACATCTTTTTATCGAAATTCATTTTCACATTCCCCACTTAGGCGTTATTCCAACTCTCCCAAGCCGGTTGAGAAGCAAAGAAATGTTGGGCAAAAACCTTTGCCAAAACAAATGCCCGACATTTCTCTCAAACCAACTTCCGAACCATCCAAAGTTTGGAAAAGAAAAGAGCTTGTAATTGACTCTTCTATCGTCAACAATAACACATCAGATGAAAATTCTGATTTGTTGAAAAATAAAATTCTGACTGATGTAATTATTGTTGATGACCTCGGTAGACCTAAGTCTGTAAATGCTTGGGTCACCATTTCTCACTAATCTCCTTACTTTTATGTGTTGCAGCACTCTGAACGTGTTAAAGATAGCGAATGGTATATGAACAGTGGCTGCTCGCGACACATGACTGGCGATGTGTCTCTTCTGATGGATATTAAACCATACGCTGGAGGACATGTTGCCTTTGCAGGAGATACTGGAGGAACAATTACTGGTAGAGGAACGCTAACCAATGGGAAAGTTAGCTTTGAAAATGTGAATTATGTGCCATAACTCAATCACAACTTACTAAGCGTTTCACAAGTTTGTGATAAGGATTATACCACCGCATTCACAAAATCTGAATGTGTGATTCTGAATCCGGGTTATGTTATTTCTGAGGAATGGGTGCTTATGCGAGCACCAAGGAAAAATGACACCTATATGATGAATATGCGAACTGTGAAGACGACAAGCGAATATACTTGTCTTCTTTCAAAGGCTTCGGAAAAGGAATCACTTCTTTGGCATAAACGGATGGGACATATTCATTTTCGCAAAATGAATTTTCTTATAAAGAACGATTTGGTAAATGGAGTTCTAAAACAGTCCTTTTCTATAAAGGATGACTGTATTTCTTGCCACAAGGACAAACTCCATTAAAATTCCCATAAGTCTAAGACAGTGAATTCTATTGCTGCACCACTGGAACTTTTGCATATGGATCTTTTTGGTCCCATTTCTACAAAGAGCATTGGTGGCAGATCTTACTGCTTGGTAGTTACTGATGACTACTCAAGATTTTCGTCGGTTTATTTTTTGGCCTCAAAGGGTGAGACAACAGATATTTTGGTAAACCTTGTTGGATAAGTTGGCAAATTTGTGCAACTTAAAAGTGAAGAGACTACGCAATGATAATTGAACCGAATTCAAGAATTCTACTCTCGAGTTATATTGTGCTTCAAAAGGCATTGATCATCAATTCAGTGCTCCAAGAACTCCTCAATAGAATGGAGTTGCAGAACGTAAGAATAGGACTATCATCGAGATAGCTCGGACTATGCTAGCTGATTCAAAGTTACCTATCATATTCTGGGCTGAGGCAGTTAGCACTGCTTGTTATGTTCTGAATCGGGTGCTCAGAGTTAAGAAAAAGAACAAGACTTGTTATGAACTTTTTAATAACCGTAAGCCAAGTCTGTAGTTTCTGGAACCGTTCGGGTGTCCATGTTTGATTATGATTACAAAAGATAAAGTCTCAAAGTTTGGTGAGAAAGTGGTTGAAAGGATCTTTCTTGGCTATTCGGTTAATTCCCCAAATAAAAGATTTTACATCAAATCAACACATCAAGTAGAGGAGCATTTTGAGGTCAAATGTTTGTGTTATACGGATCCTCCTCAAGGAATGGGTCCGGATTGGTTTTTCAATTATGCAGATGTTTTTAACTCTTTCAACATACCAAAAGAAGATCAAGAGGAAGAGTTGGTCACCCTACTTCATGGAATTAGTATTTCTCAAGAAACACCTGATCCCTTCTGTAAACCATCTGACCCAAACCCCGAATCGAAATCCAACCAAACATCTATCTCAACACCCACTCCATCACCTACTCCAACTGTACCATCTCCCACTACCCCATCTTCGGATGTTCCTTCTACTTCAGGAACGATCAATGTAAAGGATCTTCCTGATGATCCAAACATGCCTCCTTTAGAGGAATAAGAAGAAGAAGAAGAAATGGTCTACTCTCATTTCTGTACTCATGAAGGAGAAGATGAGGCCCCATAAGAACTCTTGCTACTTGAAAGTTCTACTGTTCCTGAGTCTACAGTTATTCCTGCCACTGAGAGTGATATGAACAACTTGGAGTTGGTCCTTGCACCGGATACAATTCCAGTAACTTGTGTACATAAGGATCATCCAATTAAAAATATTATTGGTGATACTCATGCTGCCGTTTAAACACGACAACAAGTGAAACAGTCTCAAACTCAGCAACTTTTGACTCTTGTTGCTCAGATAAATTCATATCATCTATCTCAAGTTGAACCAAAGAAGGTTGAAGAGGCCTTAAAAGATCCATCCTGGGTTGAGGCCATGCAAGAGGAACTACAACAATTTCAGAAGCTACACGTTTGGGAAATAGTTCCGTTACCCAAAGGTGCCCACTTGACTGGCACTCGTTGGGTATATCGAAATAAGATGGATGATCGGGGCATTATGGTTCATAACAAAGCACGTTTGGTAGTTCAAGGCTTTAGTCAAATTGAGGGTTTGGACTATGATGAAGTATTTGCTCCTGTTGCTCGACTGGAGTCAGTTCACATCTTCTTAGCATACGCCTCCTACAAGGGATTTCGCGTCAATCAACTTGATGTAAAAAGTGTCTTTCTGTATGGACAAGTAGATATGAAAGTATATGTTAAGCAGCCTCCAGGGTTTGAAGACCCTGTGCATCCAGAATACGTCTGCAAATTGAACAAGGCGTTATATGGTCTCCATCAAGCTCCGAGGCTTTGGTATGAGCGGCTTACTACTCATCTGATGAAAAATGGTTTTGTTAGGCGCAACATTGATAGTAGTTTATTCATCCATAGAGAACAGTCTGGGGATAGAGAAGATATGTTACTCGTGCAGGTTTACGTGAATGACATCATTTTCGACTCTACAAACGAGGCAATGTGCAAGAACTTCGAGCAAATCATGAAGTCTGAGTTTGAGATGAGTGCGATGGGGGAGCTCAAATTCTTTTTAGGTGTACAAGTTGAACAGTCTGCCAAAGGTATCTATATTCATCAGTCAAAATATGTTAATGACATGTTGACTAGGTATGACTTGCTCAATTGTAAAACCTATGGGACTCCTATCGAGATTAATCACAATCTTAGACTTGCTAAGGATGAAGAAGATTACAAGGAAAAGGACTATCGTTCTATGATAGGTTCTCTTATGTATTTGACTGCCTCTCGACCGGATATTGTATTCGCTGTATCCATCTGCTCACGCTATCAAGCTAAGCCCAAGGTGTCTCATATTAAGGCGGTAAAGCGAATTTTTGGTTATCTCAAACATAGACCCAATCTTGGTCTAAGGTATCCGAATGAGAAAACATTCTCTCTTACTGCCTATTCGGATTCTGATCATGGTGGCTGCAGCATAGACAAGAAGTCCACAACTGATGGATGCCAATTTCTCGGATCGTGCTTGATCTCGTGGCAGTGCAAGAAGCAGACTACAGTTTCTCTTTCAACAGTGGAGGTTGAGTATGTTGCTGCTGCCAATTGCTGTTCTCATGTTCTGTGGATTCAGCATCAACTGCCTGATTACGGGTTACTTCTTACTATGACTCCTATTTATATAGATAACACTACTGCCATATCTATCACACGCAATCCTGTACAACACTCTAAGACTAAATACATAGAACTTAGGTTCCACTCTATACGGGATTGCTATGAAAAACACCTGATAGATCTTGTCCATATAGACACCATTAAGCAAAACGTCAACTTATTCACCAAAGCTTTTTCGCGTACTCGATTTGATGAACTAATCAATATGATTGGTTTAAGGTTCTTTGTGACTAAAAAGTAATTTGTAACTTAGAATGTAAATTTATCTGCTTTTATGTGTGTTAAAAAAAATTAGTAACAACCACTCTTTATACTCTTTAGTATCAAAGAAATGCACGGTTGCTACATTTTTAAAATAGACGTTGAGTTGTGTCTGTAAACAACTTGGGATATGATAGTACATCGGGTGACATGCACAAAATGGGATTATAAGGTTTATCTTGGATGTGTCAGTAGATTTATCTGACATGTTAAAAACAGTTTTTAAGAACATTATCTTCATCATACGATGTATTAGTAGGCATGTTACACAAAGCTCTTTGAGTCCTTTTAAGAAGCCTAATATCTACTTGTTTATTTCAAGTGGTATAACACCGTAAGATGTATGACAAAAGTCTTAATATCTTACATATGCTAGATATATTTTCGTGGATGAAGATTATTTGATATCATTTGGGGGTATATATTGACAGTTTCCTATGTTATATGTAAGTATAGACCTGGTTTCTGTTAATATATACTTAAAATTAAGCAAACACAAGTCAAAGTACTTGAAAACTCATTAAAAATTAAGATACCTAACGAGGTCGCCAAAATGGTTTGACCAAGTCCGATTTTGCTTAAACCTGAATCAAGCTATGTCGCTCTATCGTACATAAGTACAGACCTGTCACCGCTGACTTGGTTCTTAAAAATGATTTTCTTATATTCTTTCTATAAATGAAAGTATGGTCTATGTCTTAAGTTAAAATGTATATCTATGGTGGGGACCACAAAGAAATATACATACGAATAATAATAAATTAGCTCCTAGATGTGAGTGTAATATGTTTAAGAGGACAAATATACTGATAATCGTTTTGAAATAATTTTTATAAAAGGTGTTTTTAGAATGCCAAGTAAATTTAAAGTGGACAAATATACTGATGATCGAAATAACACTTACTATTCCTAATAATTGCATGTTATTCCGATATGATCCCTAACTAGACTCAATCAACTCCGTCACCAAAAAGAATGTGTTAATTTTTAATTAAGTACTTGTAATTTTGTGTTAATTTGTTTTAATTTTAATTTATTTTTTCTTTTATTTGTTAGTTTGTATAAAAACCAAGTTACATTTACTTTCAAATTTGAGTACTAAAATCAAAACGCAAAAAATCGACAAAATCTCAAAAAAAATTCTTAAGTGACCTTATGCGTCACTTCATAAATGACGCCACAAGTGACGCTTCCAGTGATGCTACTAGTGTCGGGTTGAGTGACGCTTATTAGGGTTTTGGTATAAATACCCTTCCAAACGACACTCCTATCCATCACTTTCATCATTAAATTAGTGTCACTTCCACTGACATAACGTCACTTGTGTTTGTCTCTGCGTCACTTCGATTGTTCGAGGTTTTCGATTTTCTTCTGGATCTTGGAGCTTTCTCTGTGCAATTGGCTTATATATTCTTGTTCCCCTCACGATTACGCTTCATTTGGTATAAATTTTAACCCTTTTAATTATGTATTAATGATTTAATCTTAAAGTAGGGTTACGGGTTTTAGGGTTCATCGAAATCACGCAAATTGGGCCTTGATGTGTTTGTGTTTTATGTTAATACTTGGTGCGTTTTGCTCGGATTGACCACGCGCACCTTTTGCTAAACTTGTTTTTCAAAACCCCCAAAAAGTTTCGTCATGATTTATGGGTATTAATAGTGACTGCAAGATCTTCATCTTTGCATCACTTCATGCGTCACTTCCAGTAAATGACGCTAGTTGGTAATTTGATTGACTTACCGTCACTTATACCGTCACTCATCTGAGTGACGCCTTACTATGCGTCACTTCTTTAAGTGACTCCCTTAAATGACGCCTAGGTCTATACCGTCACTCTTAACGTCACTCTTCTGAGTAACGTCTTTCTAAGCGACACTCCTTTAAGTGACTGTACAAGTGACGCCTTTGTTTTACCATCACTTGTTAAATGACGCCTACACTGACGCATGCTTATATACCAACACTTTCTAAGTGTCGTACCCAATGACGCATGCTTTCGCAATGTCACTTACACTAGTGACGCCTTGGTAGCGTCACTTACCCCAAGTGACGCTATAGTTGATTTCTGATTTCATTTCACTGTACCATGCGGCACTCTCTGAGTGACGCTACAGTTACATGCGTTACTTACTAAGTGATGCTATAACATCACAATTTACATTTTATTTGTCATTATATTCGAGCTTATTCTGTAACGATATTTCTGGTTTTATTTTATGTACTTTAGTTACACATGGCAGATCTCCAGGATTATTATCGACGCAGTAATACTCGTCATAATATCGTGGCTTTTCTGGATTCTACTCACAAGAACTCCATACCGTTCCGTCCGATGATCAATTTTCTTAGACGTTCCAGGATTCATTATGCTATCACAGCATCTACTCCAGTTTATATGAATCAGATCGAGGAATTCTACGATCATGCGCTTATTCGGACTGACAATGATGTCCCGCGTATTATGTCAACTATGTTCGGACGACCGATTGAGATTACACAAGATACTATTCAACATGTTCTTCAATTTAATGATACGCCCGATATGCCAACCCAGTTCGAAACAACTTTCATTATTGGTGGTCTGATGAGAATGGGCTATCCGGAGGAACAAGTTTCCGATTTCAGGAAACAGTATCTCTGTCGAGTTTGGCGGTATTTTGTGCCACATTGTTATAGTATGCTTGTCTCCGAGGAAAGGTGGTTATGATGCTGTGAGCTATTCAACTTTATCTCTGATGTTGGCTTTGATTTACAACAAGCCGTACAACTTCAGTGGATATATCTTTTGGAATATGGTTGAGAATATTCGGGATGGCAAGGATAAATGGCTGCAATATCCGCGTTTTGTGCAACTTAGAATTCAATGGATTTAGGAATTGCTCCTGATCAGCGATCATTGTTGATTCCGACGCCAATGCTTTTGCGAGTATTCAATAAGTGTAAACTACCGCCAAAAGGTGAATCAGTTTTGGCAGATCGTGAGCTGTTTGGGCACATAGTCAATGAAAACTATGTTGCGCCGCCGAATGATGGGGTTGAGGATGTTGTTATTCCTCCGGTTAATGAAGATGATTTGGTTGATAATGAAGTCGCTCAGGATTTGGATGATATTGAAAAAGTTCAGCGCGTTGAGGTTGACGATGATGATGATGGTGGACCCACACCACCCGATTCTGAGGATGATGTGCCTCCTCAAGATGCTTTAGATGCGATTCAAATGGTTGATCCTCGACGTTTTAAGCGTATTTTGCGTAGGATATCTGAGGGACGAGTTCACGTGCCAAGGAATCCAGGAAAGCGACCAGCTGGGTCTACTCCCTCATATGCTGACTTGCCGCAAAGAAGACGCCAGAGAACAAGGGTTGTGATTCAAGAACCTGGTCAACAACCACCACAACAACCACAACCTGTCTCTCTTCAGCAGATTCTTGCTCAAATGGAGTTAATGAATAAACGTTTTACTGATCAAGCTGCAGTTATTGAAGCCCAGGCTAGGAAAATCAAGGAATTAGAGCTCAAGGCTGCAACGGTTGATGAATTAAAGCTTCAGGTGTCAGATCTTCAGTCTAGGTTGTTAGAGTTGAGTCACTTACCTTTGTTTCGGGGGAGGATGATCCTAAGGAGTTAGAAACAAATGTAACTCCTCCCCTAGAATCCGAAAATGTACAAGATTCTGCAATTAATAAAAATATCACTTTGGATTATTTCGTTGAGGTTCAGGGACAACCAAGACCAATAGCTGTAGATTACTCATGTGTAGATCTTACGTTTCTTCAATGAATGATGAATGAGAATACTTCGATGCCTGAGGAAGAAACTGTTAATGATTCAATGGCAGAGGATTTAATCTTTGAAGGGAATGATGATGTTAAAGTTGAGGGAGAGGAGCTGCAAAGTGATGAGTGTTTTGATGAGGCTCCTATTATCGAATCTGATTCCTCAGAGGATGAAGCAGAAGTAGAAACCGCTGAGCCTTCAGCCTCTACTGCAGAACATTCGATGTCAAAACCTCTGTTAGTATTCAAACCGATAATTGAGGTACCCGTTACGTGCAAACACTATAAAGTCAGAACTGATTACACGGGTTTGATCAAGAGTTGGAAGTTTGATGAAAACAACTCAGTGTTTTTCGATTAAGCGAAGTGATGGCATTCAGTACTTCAATCTCAAGTTTTATCGAATAAGTACGTTGCCTAAGTGTGAACTTCAGAGATTATCTCAAATACCTTTGATTAATCGCTCTCGAGATTCAAGAGCGGATTTCTTTCAGATTATCATACGTCGTGAGATGAACAACAAGAAATATAATTTGATTAAACTGACGCTTGGTATGAGATACAAGTTCAAGAAGAAGTTGGATCCTGTTACTCGGCAACCAATTGTAAAGATGATCTATCCACCAGCAAACTGCTTAAAGAAGATTCCTTTAGAGATCATTCCTTTGGACTTTCTCAAAAGATTGCTGTATTGGGAATGACAATATTATAGGTGAAGCTGTGCTTGTTTTTATACCTGATTCAGAACCACCAACGGATCCGAAACCTTCAATCGATGTCGATTCCACAAGTGATTTGGGATCAGGAGAGAAGACCGCTTGGGAGGTTTCGAAACCCAAGAAAAGGTCAACATGGGGATTGAAAAGAAACAGATTTTGTGTATTTGATCCTTTGAGTTTAATAAATCTTTCGGAGCAAGACATGAAGAAGCTGCATGAGAATAAGATGCAATTCAAGGCAAGAGACAGAAATGAAGCTATCAAGTTTCAGAAGATTGTGGATATTTGTGTAGCTAATGGGATACATGCTGGTGGTGTATTCCCAGTTGGCTGTAAATGATTGAAGATTTTGAAGACCAAGCTGATGACACGGGAGAGTTTTTTGGTACATTTAGTGTGTAAGTTAGCTGGTCTATCGAGTTGTAAGTGTCGTTAGTTACGCGTAATAGAAAAGTCATTTTTGTACTTAGCGACACTTAACTTTAGTAGTAGGCGACACTTGCCTTAGTGACGCATAGCGACACTTAGGTAAGTGACGCATGAAGGCGGCCACATGCGACACTAGCCAAGTGACGCATGTCTGCCGAATTTTGTTTAGTATAAATACAAACCTACGGGTTTCAGCCTAGGGTTGACGAAATCCTAGCGCCATTTGTCGAAATAGCATTCCTGTAATCAAGCTAATACATTACGTTCATCAATACAGAGTCATATTATTGATATATAAGTGTTTCGATTTGTGTTTACATATATTTAGTGTGATTGTTTGTTTCCGCCACTCAATCATTGTTATCAATCACTTAGATCCAAAACAAGGGGCGCTCACAAATAATAATAATAATAATAATAATAATAATAATAATAATAATATCTCAAAATAATTAGTTTTACTTTTGGAATGTTACATTAAAGGAGGTCATATTCACTCAAATATTTTCGAAGAGTATAAATTAGTCTATACTTTACATTACATTACATTACATTGAGAAGATAAAAACAATTAATTAAAAATAAAAAAGTCTCGTCCGAATACTCGCCCGAGAACCTTCGCCTGCACTAAAATGTGCTGACCCCCGTTAACGAATTAACAACCTTTGCCTAACGTACACTTCCCTTTGTTCGAGTACCACACAGGCACACACCATAGCGTTCGTCCAAACCAAGAGGTTTAAGTTTTTAAAACCCTAGAACACTCATCTCCTTACTCCCTCTCTCTAAACCCCCAAATCCAAACCCTGTATTTTCACTAATCACAAATTAGGTCACATTTCACTCCCAATAATGAGCTACGCAGCGTACAAATTGATGCATCCGGCCACCGGAATCGACAACTGCGCTTCAGGATTCATCACACATTCTCCGGCTGATTTCGCTTCCCGCATTCTCCCCGTTCCGACTGAAGATATCGACGCTGTATGGCCTGCCACGTCGACACCAGGTGTAGGCCCCATTCCTAACCTCATTGTGACCGCTGCGAACGTTCTAGAAGTTTATACAGTTAGGGTTCAGGAAGACGGTAATGTTAGTAACAAGGATTCGGCTACCGTATTGCAACCGCAACGCGGCGGACTCATGGCTGGTCTATCCGGTGCTTTGTTAGAGCTCGTTTGTAGCTACAGGTATTATATTCCATATTCAATTCAATTGCCTTTAAATCTACAACTACATTGCGGTTAATTGGTGAGAAACATAACAGACTGATTAACGGAAAGTTACTCATACTATTCGATAGGAGTAAGTTAGAAGGTGTTTTAATGCTGCATTGCATTACAGGTTGCACGGTAATGTGGAATCAGTAGGTGTATTGTATTCTGGAGCAGAGGACCGGACAACTGGCAGAAGAAGAGATTCTATCATTTTAACTTTTCGAGATGCAAAAATCTCGGTTTTAGAATTTGATGATTCAGTGCATGGACTTCGTACAAGGTGAGCTAATTTTTTTCTAGTTTGAAGAAAACTGTACCTGTTTTACTTTGTTGTAGTAATGTGTAGCTTCAAGTTCACAAAATTGTAACTATTAATAGTCTGAATGTATCAAACTATTCGGGCTTTCATTGTGTGTAATAAACTTATTATTCATCGCTATTGTATGTAAGTTATATTACTTTTACTTAAGTGTCAATTGTATGAGGTGACACGTGGCATCATTACAAGTTGACACATCATCAAAATACATACGGTAGCAATAAACTGAAAGTTTATTACACACAATGTAACCCTGAATACTTTGTTGCATACTATGAATGTCAGAATATAAATAATTACATTTCTGTATACTTAAGCTTGCTTCCTTTTATGTATCTAGTTGAATATCTGCATAGGTTAGAAAATCTTTTGCATAGTTCAAATTAGCCAATACCTCTCTATAAGGCAATTGATTAAAGCATATAGTGGGTGTAGTTATGTAGTCCTGAATCCGAAACCTTACCACATTACCATACTTAACTTCTTGACCATATCAATATATGAATATAACATATAATTATATATTTTAGGAAATTGAGTATGAGAATATTATGATTTCCTTGTCTTTCCAGTTCAATGCACTGCTTTGAGGGTCCAAAGTGGCATCATTTGAAAAAAGGCAGAGAAAGTTTTGCCAGAGGGCCGTTAATCAAAGCCGATCCTCTAGGAAGGTGTGCAGGGGTACTTGTGTATGGCCTACAAATGATAATGCTCAAAGCGGCTGAGGTATTGGCTGCTACTTTAATTTGTGTTTGTTATTTTTTTTTCGCTCATTGTTAAGTATTGTAGTTTGATAACATGTATTTCATTTCATTTACATCTACTTGATACCAAAAAGTTTGCTTTTATATTGGAGTTACAATTGTTTCACGTTTTCTACAAGACAAGGAGTCTAAAACAGTAAATACAGTCATTTCCAACTTTCAATAGTGAACTTGACTGTACAAGTAGGTTTATAGAATACATACATGCTTAAGCATAGTTTTAACATCGTTGTTGAATAGGATCAGTTTTAGAAAGAAAAATAACTGGTGTTCCCAAATAATTAGGAATGTGTTTTGGTGCCTGGTTAGTCATAGTGGAAAGTATTCTTGAGGTGATTACCTAGAAATACTCCACACTAACACCTCCATTCTGTTGCAAGCATGTTTAATTACACTGCATTGGTGTATTTATTGATTTGAAGTGTGAAAAACTACATTATGCTATCAAAGAAGTGTTTAAAATGTATAGAAAGGTTATCTTAACAAAGAATTTGGAGCTCTATGACTGTTAATTTTGAAAGTTTGAGTCCAAGAAAAATATCCATCGCGTTGAATGTCAGTTAGTTTCTGATCTAACCATTATGTAGTATGATTTTGGCCTACAGCCTACTGAATCACAAATCGTCCATATGCCAACCATATTCATTTCTAGATTTCATGTATTCTATGTAATGTTCTTTCCCTGCTTTATTTTCTTAAATATTCTACTAACTTTTCAGTGCTTAAATCCCACCATTACAGTGTAATCATTTGTTTTGCCAACTTTACTATTGTGTAAGAATATTTCTAATAACTGAAGATTAGTTTGTTCTCCGTTTTTATTATTGGATATTAGGCTGGTGGTTTGGTGGGTGATGATGGTGCTTCTAGTGCCGGGACCTCAGTTTCTGCACGCGTGCAGTCATCATATTTGATTAGTTTACGAGATCTGGATGTTAAACATGTCAAGGATTTTATATTTGTTCATGGTGAGAAGCTACACACACCTCTCTCTCCCTCTATATTTGGATACGTTGTATACCGAGATTTCTTATTATGTAGATGAAGTCATAAGCTTATGCAGGTAGGTTAAATAGATCAAAGTTAACCATGAGCTTGCCACTCTTTTTATCGATTTCACTCACTATTACTATGTTGCCTAAAAAGCAAAATTATAGCTGTCTTGAGAACATGTTGCAGCTGCTCCTTTTTCTTTTTGTTGCCATAAAGTTCATAATGCAATATTTTAAATGCTGAACCAATTCACACCTAAGATGCTCGTCCTGAAGAATGAGCTATATTTAAAATTTTGGCTGAGTCATGTTCTTTGAGGAGTGTGTTTGCATCAATGTTCATGTTTTGTTTCTTGATGAATTACGAGTTTGATAGTATTCAGTTTTTAGGTTACATTGAGCCGGTGTTGGTCATCCTTCATGAGAAAGAACTGACCTGGGCTGGCCGCCTTCCATATAAGCATCATACTTGTGTAATATCTGCACTTAGTATCAGTACCACATTGAAGCAACATCCACTCATATGGTCTGCCACTGTAAGTTCTTTTTTATGCAAGTAGCATAGAGTTCTTTTATTATTTATTATAAATAAGTTTGTTGGTGCTGGAATAAAGTTATAAAGGAGTACAAGCGTACTATGTAAATAATTGTATTGGTATATTGAACATGTTGGATATCCGTCGGAAACTTTGAATTGGCTTTGATTACTTTTTGACTATATAGTTATACTTTTTATGTTCATATCGGCTGTGAAATTCTTTACCTTAGTGACAACAGAAACTTTTCTTAGACGGAGTTTATAATTTCATTTCTTATAATTTTCAACTTTTTTGGTGTATCAGAATCTTCCACATGATGCCTATAAGCTTCTTGCCGTGCCTTCTCCAATTGGAGGAGTTCTTGTAGTTTGTGCAAATACTGTTCATTATCATAGCCAGGTATATAATTCTTCATTGCATTGTTAATTCTTCCTTTCTTCTTTCCCATGCCGTGGCAATAAATGGGCGGGCCGGTAAGAGGTCAAATCAGGTAAGTGTTTTTATTGGGTAGGATTACCTGCAACAGGTCTTGTCCTATAGTGTCGATTGACTCGATTCTATAATAAAGATATAGTGAGTCAAATGCTAATCCAGAAACTATATTATTTTATATCTTACTTTTAATTTGGTAGATTGCTTTAGAAGGTTTTAGGCATTAAAAAGGGACTTCGGGTGATTTTTGACTCCTTCAACTTGTTTCATTCTCAGCAAAATATTTTATATAGTTGGACCTGTTAGGCATAACACAGCTGGTGTTGATAATGTTTTGTATTTTTTAACGGCAATTTATATTAAAGAATTCCCCAAATATAAGGGAAAGAACCAAAGGGATCCACAAGAAGAGGATCAAGATCGATTACAGAATACTAGATCATCTAACCAACAATAAAACTGAAGTGACATATGAACACATTCAACAACCTGAGCCTTAATCATTGAAAAGCACTCCTAGGATTAGAGGTTCATTGCGCCCAGCTGGTGTCGATCTTTTATAATGCGTAAAATTTGCCATCTCAAATACAAGGCTGTGAGAAAAGATTAGGCAGATTACTTTATCATAGATCTTTGCCCCTAATATCTCGATGGATGACAGTACTTACTTTCTGTACTCCGTAGTATTAAAATCTCATATGATCTGCCTTTGAATTAGTAACTTTTCTTGTCCAGTCAACGTCATGCATACTGGCTTTGAATAACTATGCTGTTTCCATGGATAGCAGGTCAGCTTTTTTTCACGCTCACTTGCTTTCTCGTCTGTAGATCTTACTTTTTTTTCTCCCCATGTCTGCAAGTTATACTTCTTTCATGCACTAATTTAGCACTCAAACATTGAAATACACAATCACTGCAAAGTTAGTGTACGTAACTATATGATTAGTGATATCATGCACTTGCACACAATAGAAAGTTATTTCCAATGTGTTGCCATCATTGATTTATCAGTCAGGAAATGTTAAGATCAAGTTTTAGCGTGGAGCTTGATGCTGCGAACACAACTTGGTTATCAAACGATGTTGCCATGCTGTCAACAAAATCTGGAGAACTACTTTTGTTGACACTTGTTCATGATGGACGGTGGGTAGCCTTTACTCTGTTATTTTGATTCTTTGTGTTACAACTTATAACAGATAGTTGCTTGTAATTCCACTCCCATATCCAGGATTCCAGCTGTTTAAGATGGGTTTGCTTGATGATTGCACTTTATAGTCCCCTTTTAGCAACTACCAAGAAGTTATAAACTATAGTTTGTGTATGCGACATTCTTACCTTTTTTTTTTCATTTATCGCAGGATTGTGCAGAAACTTGATCTTTCCAAGGCAAAAGCTTCAGTATTAACTTCAGTAAGCTCTAATCCAGATCCAGATTACATGTTAAAGAAAGAGAAGCATTTATGTGTGTGTGTATTTGCAATAGCCAATATGTAACGAGGCTTCTTGTCTTGCAGGGAATTACTACTGTTGGAAGTTCTTTCTTTTTTCTGGGGAGTCGTCTAGGGGATAGTTTGCTTGTGCAGTTTCATTGTGGAGCAGGATCCTCTATGGGTGTGAAGGAAGAGGTCTGATGAGCTTATGTTTCAAGTTTATGTCCCATCTTCTACAGTTTTACAAGTAATTAGAAAAATTGGCTCTTGTCATGCATCTCGATACTTCAGGGTATTTGAGAAATTTGTGTGTAGTTTTTGGAAAGACATGTCTTTTGTAGCAATCATTTGGTGACCTAAAATACAAGACTATCAGAAGAGTTGACAAATAAAAATGGTGAATCATAGTTGATTTTCTTTTAGGCATTAAAAATTTGGAAGTGATGTAAATGTTGCCTAAGTATAACACCACCCCCATATTATCTGGCTTTCCTCGTATGATTCATGTTTTACTTAATCTTCTGTCATCAAAGGTTGGTGATATTGAAGGCGACATTCCATCAACAAAGCGATTGCGAAGATCTTCCTCTGACGCTCTGCAAGATATGGCAAATGATGAAGAACTGTCCTTGTATGGCTCGGATCTCAACAATGCCCATTCTTCGCAGGTTAATAATCTCATACTTATTTCAGTTGAAGTTTGAGATGTTTTTTTGTATATAAGTACCTTTAAGAGGCTTGGTTAACCTTTAGGTACCTTAAACCATTTATTCACCATGTTATTATGTTTTTGATATATCTTGGCTCTGTTATTCCTATGATGCAGAAAACATTCTCATTTACTGTGAGGGACTCGTTTATCAATGTTGGTCCTTTGAAGGACTTCTCTTATGGTTTAAGAATGAATGCTGATTCAAATGCGACAGGGGTTGCTAAGCAAAGTAATCATGAGCTTGTGAGTTGTCATTCTCTGAAAGTTGGCTACACAAACTGCATTGCATGATAATTGTTTTCCATATTTTCCATCTTTTTAGCTTTGCTACATCAAATTAGAGGGGGCATAGTGGGCGGGTCAGGCGGCTTGGGTTATGGGTCCAAATAGCTAAATCTGATTTGAGCTGTCATGTCTTGTTATTTGTATCATTTTCATAAAAAATAAGTATATATAAATATATAACTTTATCAATATATCGATTTAAAATGGTTTTATGTCTTCAAAATAATCTTCGGGTGAGTTTTTTCCCCTCTTTTTCAATAGAGAAGACTTAAGAGGTATAATGGGTTGAAATAGCCACTTCTACATCAAATGCTTATAAGATTTGTATACTTCAATTCATATTTGTATATCCTAAATATCTTCAGGTGTGCTGTTCTGGCCATGGAAAGAATGGCGCTCTTTGTGTGCTTCAAAGGTCTATCCGTCCAGATATTATTACCCAAGTATGTCTATCTATGTATATTTCTCTTTAAGAGCCTGTTGAAATTGAGTATGTGTTTTTATTGTTATCTATTCAATTTTGTATGAACTTCTAATTCAAAATGGCTAATATGTCAACATGTGTATTATGTAGGAAGCTATACCAGGCTGCAAGGGGCTTTGGACTGTCTACCACAAGAATTCGCGCAATCAAGCTGAACATTCAAAAATAGCAGCTGAAGATGATGAATATCATGCATATTTAATTATCAGTTTGGAAAGTCGAACTATGGTAATTTGTTTTACTTGTCTTCTTTCATCAACAAGTTAAATGTTTTTTTTTTCTTTTTTTTTTTCAGTAATCACCTAAAATATCAATGTACTTCTCATTTTGTCCCAAATGAGACAACTTACTATTTTTTGTCTCATTAAGCCAACACCTGATTAACATTAGCACCTTTATAAATCATGTCATGATGCTAAATAAGTACGAAGATGATAACATAAAGGTTAGGAGTACTCAAGATTACTGACATGAAAAATATGGGGCCATTGTTCCTGGAGACTGACTTTGTTTCTGATATGTGTGCAGGTGCTACAGACAGTTAGTAACCTTGAGGAGGTCACCGAAAATGTTGATTATTTTGTTCAAGGAAGTACCATTTATGCCGGGAATCTTTTTGGAAGGTGAAACTATATTTTTGAATAATATATTTGATTGTTACATGTTTGAATTATGTGTATTAGGAATATTTTTAACAATTTTGTTGCACATTTATTAATCATTAGGAGGCGGGTCATACAAGTGTACGCTCGTGGTGCTCGAATTCTTGATGGTGCTTTCATGACTCAAGATCTAAGCTTTCCAGCTGCAAATTCTGAAGCTGCTATGACTGTGTCATCTGTCTCCATTGCTGATCCATATGTATTATTGACAATGACTGATGGAAGTATTCAACTTCTTGTTGGAGGTACACCTGATTACGTCAGCTGTCTTCGTTTACTATTCTTAATACACTGTCTATCAGTAATAAGTTATATGACAGCATGTTTTATGTCTATGTGATGGATTTCTACTGTTAAAAGACTTGATATTGAAATATTCAAATTAAAAGAAACCACCATGCAAATCATAGATTTGGTCTATTTGTAGCAAGTTGTGTATGATGAACATCTTTGTCTCCAACTTGTGGAGTGTCTACGATATGCATGGTAAAGGTGTCTAGGCTGTAAAAATAGTTGTGTTACACTATTATAGACTGTACTTGGAATTAGTTTTTATGCTTTTGTAGTATATCTATTGTACTCGTGTATAACTAATGCGTTGATTTTTTAATTAGAGATAAGGAAATAGTAAACACATGGGTCGGATGGGTTAATAATTACCGAAAGCATGCTCAAGCTGTTTACAATTTCCTATACTTCTTTTTTTGGTCAAAACGTTAGATCACTGTAATACTGGTTTTCTGATCACATTCAATATATTAAATACGAATTTCACAAAGATGAAGAAAAAGTATTGGTGGGTCAACCAGACCCATATCTTCTAGTTTTGAGTAGCACCAAAAGTCTGTCGTTTTCTCCTGAAATCTGACTCCATTTGACCTATTAACCAAACCCCCAAACACATTAATTTTGTGTGTCATGTTTTTCCAGTAAAACATGACTCCATTCTTTTTATCTTTAAGCAAGCTCGAGGTTCTTTGAGTTGAAAGTGTTACGTGTTAGCCAAGTAAACAAGAAACCTCTCTTATCAATTTTGCTCTTCATACTTGCAGATCCCTCCACATGCACAATGAGCATCAACAATTTAGCAGCATTTCAGATCTCTAAGAAATCAATAACCGCGTGTGCACTCTATCACGATAGAGGAACAGATCCATGGCTTAGGAAAACAAGCACTGATGCCTGGCTTTTGACAGGTGTCAGTGAACCAGTAGAAGGACCTGATGGTGCACCTCAAGATCAGGGTGATATCTACTGTGCGATCTGTTATGAGACTGGGACCCTAGAAATATATGATGTTCCTAATTTCTGTTGCGTTTTTTCGGTTGATAACTTTGTGTCTGGAAGAAACTTTATTGGAGACAACTTATTCCGAGATTCATTTGATGATTCGCAAAAAATATCTAAAAATAATAGCAAAGATAATAGCCAGAGCATGAAAGTTGTTGAATTGGCGATGCATAGGTGGCATGGAGAGAATAGCCGCCCTTTCCTTTTTGGAATTCTGGCTGATGGGACCATTCTCTGTTACCATGCTTACTTGTATGAGGGTCCGGAAAATGCTTCTAGAAGTGAAGCTGTGAATGGTCAAAGTTCTTCAAACCCGAGTGGCCCAATTGCTTCAAGACTTAAAAATTTGAGATTTTCACGGGTTTCTTTGGATACATACACAAGGGAGGAGATGTCGGCAGAAACCCCGTTTCCACGAATAACCATGTTTAAGAACGTTGGTGGTTACCCGGGTTTCTTCCTCTCTGGTTCTCGACCCACTTGGTTCATGAAATTCAGAGAGCGGCTTCGAATTCATCCCCAGGTTATTTCTATCCCACTTTAAAAAAGGAGGGAATAAGGAGGGGGGTGGGGGGACGTGTTTTTGCCGGAATGGGTATGTTAATATGGGTCGAGTCCAGCTAAGTTGAATCCACACAGGCACACCTTTATATATATACATTTATATTTCAAGTATTCACTGTTTTGAATATGATTACGAAAACACTGTTTCTAATAGTACTAATCTAGTTTATTTGTTAAGGTTTACCTATTTAATCCTTAATATATACCACTTCAGAACCCCTTTACCATGAAAGTGATATTTCTTGGTCTATAAAGGAAGTATACTGAAAATAATTATGATACAACCTCAGTCGTTGTTTTGAGTCACGTAAGTAGGGGGAGCTGAACCAAGCCATCTCTAGAAAATTGCCTTTACCATTAAAGTGTGTGTGTCTGTGTTTTTTCTTTTCTGGGTTTATAAAGGAAATTCACCATTACATGAACACAGATCTCGTTAATTATTATGATGTTTGATACAATGTGAAGCAGTTGTTTTTAGTCGAATAACTTGGGGCAGCAGAATCAACCCGTTTCTGGTTAAATGGGTTGAAACTACCACTTTCTGGTTATTATACTATAAAGTATAGCTTAATGTTGCCAAGTTGATGATTAATCCTGAATGTAATGATAAATGAGGTGACTTGTCAATATTAGGATGCAAACTTTTGGTTTCTGTTGTATCACAAGTATTCCCTTTTTTATTCTTGGATTGGTAAATTTCTATTTTATGTCAAAAAGAAGTTCACTTTGATGGTAAAGGCGTTCTGATGCGCATTTGAGATTGGCGAACTGAATATCATGATTGAATGGTTCTTCTCACAGTGTTTCGTCTTCTTATTACAGCTATGTGATGGACCAATAATTGCCTTCACAGTTCTTCATAACATGTATTGTAACCATGGGTTCATTTATGTTACCTCACAGGTCAGTTAGCATAACTTTTTGTTCCTATTGTGTTCCATCTTCTAATAGCTAATGCATGAGTTCTCTTTATAGGGTAGTCTGAAGATCTGCCAACTTCCATCTTTGCTATCCTATGACAATTATTGGCCAGTACAAAAGGTATTAACTTAATTTGTAACAGTAATCTTATAAAATCTTTTGTCAAATGTTTTGAGTGACGTGCAAACAGCTAACTCAATATTTGTGTTCGGACAGATACCCTTGAAGGCAACTCCTCATCAAGTTACATATTTTGCTGAGAAGAACTTATACCCGCTTATAGTTTCTGTTCCTGTGAGTGATTTTTTGGCTTTCTCTACTTTTAGCTGACCATTAATACAACACATTATGCTTCAATTAATTGGTTCAAAATTCATAATTAGGACTTAGGAGTTAGCATATGCAATATTCACATTAGTCTTACAAATGGGTGTAAATTTCTAATTTGACTGATACGATTGTGTTGGATCGTTTGGCGATACGATATTAAAAGTGGCTGAAACTTCTACTATTAACTTTCTAAAATATTAGTTTACAACATTTCATATATTTCCTCTTTACTTAATATGAATTGCAAAGGTTATGTTGTACGACATTGTAGTAGGATCTCCCTATCCGATCTTACGATATTGATCTTGCAGATAACCTTGGTCCAAATTGCTACCCCTTAATTACTAGCAAATGCCTATTTTTGTAGACCACCATTGTTTAGATATTTCAAAGGCTGTTGCTTTGTTTGTTGGTTGGCGTGTTAATTTACTTTCTACATGTACGTATGTGCTTAGATGGGATTTGTGCAAGTATTAAGGTAGGGCAAGCTTATCTATATTAATATCATAGCATTTGGATCGATCCTTCCCTCTACAATTGTAACCATGGTTGTAAAAGTCGGTCTAGGCGGCCGATTATTCGCTGGTCGGACCTAGACCGAGGCGCCTAGCCTGAAACGCCCTAATTGATCGGTCAACGGTCAAACTTGGTCAAAATCCGGCGAGTTGAGCAATTCCGGTGAGGTGTATGAGCTATTACGGCAAGATATAGTTAAAATGAGATAAAAAGAAGAAGATAAAATGGAGAAGATGAAATGAAGAAGACGATCTGGTCTGGTAAAAAGAGAGAGAGAAAAAGTGAGGTTTTCTAGAAAAAGTACTAAAATTTACAGTATGGCCCTTCATATTTACACTATATTACTTATCTATCTCTAATTAACTTTCCAAGTTAATTTTGAGTCCCTTATATGTTTAAATATTACAAACATTTATATATAGTTTAGATATTATGTAGAACTTTATTGATATATTATATAATTTTAATATTTATATATAGAAAAGTCTAATCCGAGTACACCCCGATTACACCCCGACTAGGCCGAGTACTCCCTAGAAGGCCCTTGCCGAGTACACCCCGACTAGCGTCTTTTTCAACCATGATTGTAATGCATTCTGTGTATTTAAATTGAGCTAAAATACGTTTAATTTGGTTATCTGCAGGTCTTAAAGCCTTTAAGTCAAGTCCTATCATCTTTGGTTGATCAAGAAGCTGGTCACCAAATCGAGCATGACAATTCCAATATTGATGGTACGTATACAGTAGAAGAATTTGAGGTACGGATTATGGAACCTGAAAGTTCTGGTGGCCCATGGCAAACAAAAGGAGTGATTCACATGCAAACTTCTGAAAATGCTTTGACAGTGCGAGTGGTTACATTGTCTGTAAGTTTGACACTATGTTCAAGTTCTCTTTATCTTCATTTAACAGTCACCAAGGTTTTGTATATGTTGTTGTCATTGTTAATCCTTCTGAAAGGCTGTTTTTTCTTTTCTTCAAGAATACAACAACCAGAGACAATGAAACACTTTTGGCAATCGGGACAGCTTATGTGCAAGGGGAGGATGTAGCTGCAAGAGGGCGTGTTCTTTTGTTTTCTGTTGAAAGTAGCACTGAGGGTTTACAGTCAAAGGTAACGTGATTATATATAATTATTATGCTGACACTCTTAATTTTTTATGTAAAGATAAAGAGTTAGCTGTTGCTAGAGATGGCAAATTAGGCGGTTTTTATGTGGTGCACCTCAAGACAAGCCTGGTTGGGTTGTCACAGAACACTTTCTGTTTAAAAATTTCTTATCCATTAATGATGCCCAGTATTTTAAAAATATTACTGTGATAATAATTATTTGATTTTTCATAAAATAAGGAAGCTTTTGCATTAAAAATACACTTTGGTCGTGAAAGATATGTAAATGGGTCTATGTGTAATCAATCGACTTAACTACTATACCTTCTTAGGTTTAATGCCAGCTGTCTGCTTTTTATTGATTTAATTATTCTTTTTATTTTCCTTTATTAGATTACAGAGGTGTACGCAAAGGAAATGAAAGGTGCTATATCGGCGTTGGCTTCAATTCAAGGTTATCTGTTAGTTGCTTCAGGCCCAAAAGTTATCCTACACAAATGGACTGGCTCTGAATTGAATGGCATAGCTTTTTTTGATGCTCCGCCTCTTTATGTAGTCAGCCTAAATATTGTGAGTGAACTTTGACGTCTATCATGATATTTAAATCGGCTATTGAGCCATCTGCTCAGTAACATAGTTTCTTGGTGCAAGAATTATTATTGGTGTAACCTATTGCTGGCTAAGTAAAATGAAATGTAGCAAATTACATGCTTTGTCTCATGAATCCTTATTTTTGTTATTCTATCATCAATTGCATTGTAGCAGGAACAATATGCATTTACTTTCACCACTAGATTAAGTAGCTTATTTTACATTAAATCTTTATCACCGTAGTGCATTTAGATGGCCTGTAAAAGGACTCTGAAATTTATCTTATGGAAGTACAAATTTTGATGATCTATTTTTTTTTTTAAATGGATTGCCTGAAATCAGTTTGGCTGAATGTCCTAGTTAGAGGAGGCAATTTTGAACCATTTACTTATGAATGAGTTAATTTGTGTTGTTTGTTATCTCAAACGAGTCAAATGAAAAAAAAAAAAAAGAGCTAGAAGGGCAACGGGTTAAGTGGATGACCAAGTTCTACGTTAAAGCGCCAGGGTGTTTACTAAAATTGTACAGTGACTTATGTGGAAACTTGCGAAAGAAGTTTGCTATTCTAAAAACAACTCAGCAATTAAATATGCCAACTCAATATCTATATATGTGAACAAAGTGACAGATGGCTAGATGGAAGTTAGGAACACATCTTTAATTATTCAAAGTTCAGTGATTGTGTGTGTACAAAAAGATGTACAATAGCGTATAGGTAGACTGTGGACATTGGAAAGAGTAAGCTGCTATACTGACATACTCCGTGAATAAAATGTTCAAGAGATCATATTAACTTGGGGTCTGTTTCCATGACTTGCTAGTCTCAATTCGTTATTCCATCATGTTTTTTTCAGCTGTAGGGGCATTATAGAGCGATAAAATGGGATTCACTTTGTGCTATTTAGTCTTTGATTTTGTTAGCAAGCCCAGTTCCTCTTTGTACTACTCCTTTGGTGTTTATTTTCTGTTACTTTCTTGACAGTGATTTCTTGATGCTTTCATTTTATAGGTTAAGAATTTTATTCTGCTAGGGGATATTCACAAAAGCATATATTTTTTAAGTTGGAAAGAAAATGGATCTCAACTTACTTTATTGGCCAAGGATTTTGGCTCCTTGGATTGTTTAGCAACAGAGTTTCTGATTGATGGAAGCACTCTTAGTCTTATGGTCTCGGATGACGAAAAGAATGTACAGGTTAGCACCTATTCGTTTATACTCTCTTTTGATTGTCTATGTAATGCTCTGGTTATGAACTGATTGCAATATGTATTCATGTTGTATGCTAGCATGCTTTACAAAAACCATTATTCTTTGATTTGTAAAAAACTACATGCTGATGGAAATTGTATTCATCGTTAGTTATCTATACCCTCTATGTTGCTTTTGGCCTTTTGGGGTCTCAATAGCCACGAGTCTAGGTGGTATTATTGATGTTATGGTCTATTTCTAACGGGTCAAACGGATTTTTTTAGTAAATGACTAAAACGGAAATTGGTTGTAGGTGACTCAAATTTATTTTCACATCGATCCATTACAATCAAAATTTTTGGACAAAAAGTGCTTTGCGTACACCCAGACTATTTTGACCCGTGCCAACTTCTTTCCTTTCGTGTTAGGCCGTTAACCTGGCTGACGTGTATTTGTCTTTCTTACAACTGTCAGATATTTTATTATGCACCAAAGGTGTCGGAGAGTTGGAAAGGACAGAAGCTACTCTCAAGGGCTGAGTTCCATGTTGGGGCACATGTGACTAAATTTTTACGGTTGCAGATGCTTCCAGCTTCTGATCGAGCCAATGCTCCTCCAGGATCTGATAAGACAAACCGGTTCGCCCTTTTGTTCGGTACCCTAGATGGCAGCATCGGTTGTATTGCGCCTCTTGATGAACTAACATTTCGCAGACTTCAGTCACTGCAAAAAAAACTTGTTGATGCTGTTCCTCATGTTGCTGGATTAAATCCCAGATCTTTCCGACAGTTTCATTCAAATGGAAAGGCTCACCGCCCTGGACCAGACAGCATAGTTGATTGTGAGCTGCTGTGCCAGTAAGTTTCTCTAACCCTCTTCATTGTTTCACTGTGTAATGGGTCAAAACAGGTATTTTTGTATGTGTCAGGCAATGTTAACTCTTAACGCTTCTGTCCAAGTGTTTAAGATCATTTAAACAACTGTCAAATATGATTACAGAAAAAAATAAATAAATAAATAAATAATATTCTAAGAGCAAAATAAATCTAAGGAGGTTTTATGCGTTACAATGCGCTTGGGTGATTGTTGACCCATTGTAAGTGGCTTTTTATTGTTTTATATTATCATACTCATTGACCTGTTCTAAGTATCATTTTTGTAAAGCTCCTCTTCCACCATGTGAATTGGCGGCATGGTTTTGTAGTCATCATACGTCTCTCCTGTATCTTTCTATTTTCCCATTTATTTCTCTTTTTTAATATTGTCTTTGATTCTCTTTTAACCAGTAAAACACCTGCATTCTGTGATGGTAGTAGGAATAATTACTGTAACCAAAATACCTTGGCTGTTCAAATACTCAGATGGTCTTATATGATATCTGCCTACCATATTGCAGAAATATGCTCAACTCAATGCTTAGATGGTCTTGTTTTTCTTAGTTTTCACCGAGGACAAAAAGATACATCACTTACTGGTTATGGCTTGAATAGTTTTGTTAATATACATGTCTGAGTCAAATCCTATATTTATCTGGGACGTTTGTAGTAAAATGTACGGTGTCACTGAAGCTTGTTCGACATCTTATAGATTTATGTTTTTGTGCAGCTATGATATGCTCCCCTTCGAACATCAGCATGAAATCGCTAACCAGATTGGGACGACACGTTCACAGATCATTTCAAATTTGAACGACCTCGCTCTTGGTACTAGCTTCTTGTGAAGCGTATGCATAACTATTTTCAAACCTGGTGCTGTTGTGCAATCTAATCGTATAGGTTGTTAAGTTAGATCAGTTTCATGTAAGATAGGGCTCGGAACATTGTACAAGTTGAGAAGTGTTTGTTTTGAAATAGTTGAGAGATACAGTTCAGGTATTCAAGGCTTGTATATAGTAGTGCGGGATTTGAAATTGGATTCAATCCAACTGTTGCTCGTCTTTCAATTTTTAGGCTTTGCAAGTCTTTATCTAGTTGAATTTACTACCGTACTATACTTTTTTTTTGGCAGTATCGTTTGATTTTCTGTTTCCAAAGTTTAATGGTTGTTTCAGTGCAGATTATTTTGTTTTTCTATTTTCGATCCTTTTATTGGTTCAAACTCGTCCGGTTCTCGTCTGTTAATCAAAGTAGTCAATAAAACTTGAAGCCATTGTTGTTTCAAAAACATTTATACGTCTTTTGCACCACACCTCTTATAACTAAAATTCTTTATTTTAACCATTCAGTATCACAAAAGTGATTTTAAAATAATTGTAAAATCAGAATCCTCTTCTATCATTATGTAGAAAATTAATAGCGACGATATGTAAGTCATCATCATATCGGTCTAGATTTTATCGCAACGTACTCATCAAATATATGTTTCGCAAAAAGTAACTCCATAGATTTCTAATAACTCTTCCATGTATCGAAACAAAATAGCAACATAAATCAACTTGAAGAAATTTCTGAACAAATTGACGAAAATCTAACTAAACTTTTTATATGTCTACTAGAAAAATTACATCAAATATTCAAAGTTTATGCATGACATGCATACTAAACTACAATGTACGTGGTTGCAAGCTCCCACACCCATGGATAACAACTCGTCAACATTTGAATTGCTTTCTCTTCAAGTTACCTCGATCGATCGATCATCTATCATATTCTATTCTCCAATTTATCAGCTTTCCAGATAAGGTTTTCCTTCAAGAATTTATCACGTCCATCAGCCTTGTAATCGTATGTGCAATCATGATCCTCCGGAAACTGGTGCACCTTACAGTAGAATCCACCACAACGACACCTGAACTGGAACAACGACCCAACCTTCTTTTGACAAAAAAATTGGCACCTTTTGTTGCTATGATCATCCGACGAGTCGCTGACTCCATCATTACTCAAACGTTTAACTTGACGCGCAAGAAACATCAAATTATCGATAACACTAGGGTTTGAGTTTTTTGATATCTTCACTTTGATGCTTGGCAACGAAAAAGACATTGAATTTAAGTTTTCGCATGTGGTGGTTTTGGGATTATTCGATGATGCCATCTTTGGGTGTGAATTTGTGGGGGTAAATTGAATGCACTCAGATATTTATACTTATATTTATAATTTTTTGGTGAATTCGATTTTGAGGGTTCTTTGTTAGCAAGTAATGAAAATAAGAGTTGATGCACGTACGTACATGGGATTACATGGATAGTGATTTAGATTCGGCACACGTGGATTCATATCCATCCTACTTGTATTCAATATCAATCATCAATCATCAATACCAATAATTAAAAGTGGGTAATTAGTACTAATTTGCCACGTGGCCCTCTTAAATGTCCTCCTATGTTTCTATTCCCATTTGTTAAACCGTTCATGCGTAAAAATTAAAAGACACAACTCTTAAATGAAAACTTTTATAATTTTACTATATATTAAACTTGTGTATACACACGGACCATTGAATGTAAATTTGATTTTCATAATTATGCGAATTATGTATACGATAACATTCTATCATTTCGTAAAAGCTGAAAAAGATATGCAAAGAAGTTCAAAAAAACGAAAGTAGTATAATAGATTGATTGCGTATATTAATTAATAATTGCAATAAAATTACAAAGAATTATGAATAAGATTATATATATATATATATATATATATATATATATATATATATATTCAAAAGGGTATTCCCGTTTGTGACGGGTACCCCGGGTTGGTCATGCTTTGCTTGTGATGTACGCGACCTAATCGTTACCGTGGTCGTTTCTGAACCTTCCCGTGACCACCCCAAGATTTATATGCTTCTAATGAGGTTTGAACCTGAGACCTCTTGTGAGGATAACAGGACGTCAACCACTAGGTTATCTTGTGATGGTTAAAATCCTTATATAAAGTTAAAATCCTCCTTATGCAAGTCTCTTAATGAATTTAGGAACCTAAAATAATAATAATTATATTGATAAATTAATATGTAAATATATTTCAATACAAAATATGTATTTATGATATCATCTTATCTTGAATTTTAGCTGATAAAATTAAAGAATTTAATTAGTTAATTGAAATTTTAATGATATCATATCCGCTTCCTATATATAATTTAAGATTAAGATTCCTTATTTATATCCATGATACAAAATATCATTAACCAACTTTCTTTACAAAATAAAAACTAATCTTTCATCTCTATCAATCTTTTTAACAATTACCAAAACGTTAACTTTTTTTCTCTCTCTCCAATATAATTGACTAAAACATATTTTTTTTTTAAAAACTTTCTCAATGGTTACGTTTCCCAATTAATTTTATATTTTAACCAACATATTAATTCTTCACATTACTTCCAAGTGGATCGTAAGATTTTTACTCCTACTCCATCCGTATCAATTTAAATATCCACATTAACATTTTTTGTTTGTCCTAAAAAGTTATCCAATTGCAAATCTCAATTTCAATTTCAATCTAGCTACATTTTAATGAAAATCTTCTTAGTTACTACTCCAATTTTTATCACATGCCATATTCACCATCATTACCTATATGACACTTCATCTAGCTACTTTTCTGTTTGATTCTCATAAAATGAAGGATTTATCGATTTCACTTGTCAAATTTTATCATGCCAGTTTGATAGAATATCAAACACAAAAAATTGTTTAGAAGAAACTAACACTCTATAAAATATATAGACTTTTAACTTTTTAAGTACTATTATTATTAGATGTAACCAATTAAATTAAAGATACTAATATAGTAATCCTTTCTAAGTATCAAAACAATTGATTACTTAGATAGGATATGATCTTATAAAAATTTCATTTATCTTATCTTTACTATTTAATTTAGATATATGATGAAAGTTCAAAAAAGAATGGTAAAAAAATGGAGAATGAAGGAACCAATAGGATTGTTCCATTTCAAAAACCCATTTTCACTTTTTTTTCAAAGTTAAATATTTCACAAATCGTATGTCTATAAATTATAAAAATTACATATTTGGAATCAGCGTCTTTTTCTCTTCGATTCTAGATCCAACAAGATATACTTTCGACAAAGTTTTTTTTCCATTTTTATTAGGTTTTAAAAATTTATAATGTGGAATCATATGTGATTTAACACAAAAAAATAATCACACCCTCTTATATCTCCGATTAAACTTCAAATTCAAATAATTGATGATTTAAAGAGATTAAAAAATGAAAACTAAGTTGTAATCACATGCGATTGAATATCAAAGTATCAATCACATGTAATTAAAGAGTAATAAATACGGATTTTTAAATCATTGACTATAATTATATAATTAAGTAAAAATCTAGTTGAAATCATACATGAAGTATCATATATCAATAAATTTCTCATCAAATATCAATTTTAAGATGAAAATCATATGTGATTATATGCAAAATTACATGTGATTATATAACGAATCACATATGATTAAATGTACAATTAACAATCACATGTGATTTTTAATGAAAACAAATGCAATTTTTAAAATTGGTTTTATAACTATTAATGTGGATGAACATTAAGTTGTAATAACGTGTTAAATAATATATACCATGAATAAATAATCACGAACAAATTTTTATTTTTTTTCTCATAAATCACATGTGATTATATTGTAGAATCCGGTGAAAAAATGAAGAAAAAATGAAGAAAAAAAAATTCGTCGAAAGTATAGCTTATGACATCTCTAATCGAAGAGAAAAAGACGCTGATTTCGAATATATAATTTTTATAATTTATGGATTTACGGTTTATGAGATAATTAATCATGGGGTAAAAATAAAAGTGAGTTTTATAAGGAAATTGAGTAATTCTATTGATTCTCTCCTTCTCTGTTTTTTTTTTTTTTTTTTTGCATTATTATAAGAAGCCACCACTTAAATATATCTTAATGAATAAAGGGATGGATAGGCCAACACATTTGTGTTCCCGCCTTAATTCCATTTTTCATCCTTTCGCATTCGTTATCCTTTCATAGTATTTTACAGCGTGTTAAACATTTATATGATAGTAGGATGAAATGTTTGTAAATTCATATTTCTTCTAAAAATATATAACAAATATATATATATTTTATTGGGTTAGCTAGTTACCTAGATATATAAATTAAGTTAAGTATTTACACATTGTCAAACTCAAAAAATATAAGAAAAAATCAATCCTTATTATCCATTTCACAAGACCGTAATATCGGCCGGCCATCTAACAATATATTTTCACATAAATGAGTTCTACTACTAAACTGATATTGCGAATTTGTCAATTTGATATTGCAAATTTAAATTGCGGTCTTACGAAATATATATTCCCATTATAATATCGAAAATTCAAATTACAATCTTGCAAATTTCTTTGGGAAATGTACAATAAAAGGTATTATACTTATCACCTATTCCTATTTATAGTACACAACTTTAAAATTTTTAATTTAAGGTATCGTACTTTCAATTTGTAATCAAGTTAGGGACGCGAATTTCATAAATGAAGAGTTGTCATCAAACTTCTTTTTGTTGATATATCAAATATACGTTCACAGATTTCCTAATGACCATTGTTGGTGGCCCATACTTTAGTCTTAAGGAGAGGAACTGAGTTTGAATTCATTGAGTTGAGAATTGTATAATATAAAGAGACGTAACGTATATGCAAACAGAATGACAAATACTCAGGGGCGGAGACAACAAATTTAATTGGAGGGGGTATTTTTTTTTTTACTTTTTCTACGGTTTAGTGGGGGCGAAAATTTTTCAATGACACTAATAGTTTAAGAAACTTTTTTTTACGTAATTTAAAATTTCCTATGGGGGTAGTTGCATACGTTGCCCCCGTCCTGCCTCCGCCCATGCAAATAGTATTAACATTCAAAAAGACCCATGATAAACCATTATTAGTAAGGATTTTGATGAAAATGTACAAAAATTAACTTACTCAAAATGGGAAACCTCGGAACTATAATTATATAAACTAACTAGTTGTAAACCCGTGTGATGCACGGCTATGTAGTATTATGACATATTAGATAGGTTATTAATGTAAAATAACTTGCATAAAGGTTAGTAAATGCTATCAAACAATTCAATTTAAATACATGTATGTAGCAAACAATACAAATAAGTATATATAGAATTATCAAAACTTGATGAAACAATAGTTTTACATCCATACATCCTGAAGATTTAACCTGAATCACAACTTTTCATATTGACGTGTAAACTTTGGGAAACCACCAAGATGAAATTAACAAACTCGTATAGTTTGATATAATCAACAAGAAAGCATTGGCCAATAAGAGTGCCAGCTGATCCATAATTTCTACTTTTGTTTTTTGATATCGGTAGATATGAAGGTTGGCTTTAGTGATTTCTCTGAGTCATGCTCATCACCATGCACGTTGTCATCATTTCAATTGAACATAGAACAACCTCTGTTTTGTTCTAGTAAACATATGACTGTAAGAAATATGATAAGAGTAAGAGATATGACTGCTTTAAACTTGACAAAGAGCTGTTCTAGAGCAAGTGTTGTATATGGTATGAACTATATAGCAATCATTCTCCTATTAACAAAATTACAATCAATATATCATTAATTGGTCAACCATATAAAGTATAGGTTGCAATTCGAGTTGAGCATTGGTCAACTCAGGTTATGTGATCTTAATTGGGTCAAATAAAATGCACAAGTAGAATGGAGACGGTTAAAAATGCATACATCCTCCTAATTTGTTTTAATTAGTGGATTAAATTATTGGAATTATAATACTACTATTTCTTATAACTAACTCGACGAATCCTAACCCATACTTGTATTACCTTACCTAACGTTTTTGTTTTGCAACCTCAAATATTTCAACGCGTACTACACTTGTAGGTACTGTTGTAGACTTTACACTAATGCCCGATCGTAAGGCCGAAAACTACTCAAAAATGTGAATGCAAAGTTCACTACAAGTTCTTTAAAAACATGAAAGATATAATAAGAACATAAAGGACGTGCAATTAAAAATTATCATTGCTCTCGAAGACATGAAATGTGACAGGTCAAAACAACTTCGGTGAAGCAATATATGTATATTGGAGCGAAAACAATGCTATCACGATCATATTATAAATTTTGGATGACATTGATAATAATAGAAAATGGAAAATAAACTTCAGGCGAGTTTGAACCTGTTTAATGGCCATTTTGTTTTCAGCAATTTTTTATTTCACCGAGTTACATTCACTCACAGATAAATGTTTCAAAGCTCCTGATGGACCTGATCTACATAAAATGATAAAACACAAACTGTGTTGGTGAAATAACGGACACAAATTGAGAATGCTGTGGAGCTTCAAATAGGGTTTGGATTTTTTCCAAAGCAAATTCTCTTGTTTTCCCAAAACCAATTTGTGCTATTCCCATCAAGTCATTCCTGCTTCTTATACACATTCCTCCAAAATCAACTTTAATCAATGTGAATTGTATTTCTATTCTAAAAAAAAACTAAAAAAATGTAAGAGTTATAAATATTAGATATAAGAACTGTCAAGTGCACAAGGAAATGAAGATTGAGAAATAGCCTCGGTATGTATTTTAGAGGTACCATGTAGATCAAAAGAAAATAGAAATGCCAAAATAGTAGTTTTGGCTTACACGTATCAGTATAATGTAATGATACTATCTTATTGTTGTAGTCGGTATTAGTACCATATTCATGAATCGTTGTTACAAAGAACCTAGCATTAACACAACAACAACATCAACAGATATAATAAATTAGTAAACAATGTTTCCAATTTAAGTGTTGATATAAAACATAATAAGAAGATAACCGATGATGACATGAATACATACGTATGAGTTTGGTCGACTCTTTGTGTCAAGATTCACTTGTGTTCAACTTACACTCTCAATAGTATAGGCAAGACTTTGAAGAGTATTGCCTACTATAAAATCAAACAAAGCATTAACTACATATCCAAGCTAAAAGAAAGCATAGTCTGACCATACAATACGCATAAACAACAACAGTTTAATCGAGCACTTGGTGGGTATAGAAAAACGATGTTCAATTTCCAAACCATTTTAATAGGTTTTCCATTCATTGGCAAATAAGCGAAAATTGGTAAGAAAAACTAAGCAATAACACTCACTAAAATGTCACTTTTTGCCGCATCATTCCACGTTAGCTGGAGACGATTTCACGTTCTATCGAAGTTATGCCCAATATCATCCTCTAAAACTCAAAACATGTTAAAGATGATAAAAAATCAAAATAACTAAAAATCAAAACTAACGATAACATCATCATTTGAAAAGAATATCAACATGATTTGACCTAACACAATGGTTCCGATCAATACACCGAATGAGTACTTGAGCAGCACATATAGAATATGTGGTATTAGATTTTGATCGTTCAGATGCATAATCGTTTGTAGGATTGAGTGACGAGAGCATGTTAACCATGAGAATGATATAACTTCCAAAACAAATGCATCGTATATAAGGAAAAAAAGTTTGGGAGGGATTTGACATTTGACTTCTCCAAGCTATAATTTTGGAAACAATATAATTACAATATGATTTTGAACTTATGGAAAAAAGTATTACAATTTGATTTGAATTTTCTAGCATATTAAAGCAATTGGTTTATTACCTTAACAGGCTAATAGCCCATCTTTTAGACACGTAGGATGTGAAGACGTGTTTTATGAAAGTCGCATATTAAACAAATTAATGACACGTCGGATCAAGATGAATTAGCATGAGGATTAAATTGTCACGTAAGCAAGAGATTAATTTGATGTAGTCTATAAACCAATTTTTGCAATGTGAATGATTATCCACTTTTAAAATACACGTTAGTTAGAACTCGAAGCCATGTAATGTAATACATGTGTAATGTATAAACCTTCATTTCTTCTCTCATTTAAGTATAGCAAAGGCGTCACTTTTCAGCTTGCCCCGAAAACAAATAGTATAATGCAACATCATATTTCTCAACATATTTCTTGAATAACAAATAGTATTAACATTCAAAAAGACCCGTGATAAACCATTATTAGTAAGGATTTTGATGAAAATGTATAAACATTAACTTACTCAAAATGGGAAACCTCGGAACTATATAATTATATAATGAATTTTTTCTTCTTAACTCCTACCATTAATTATACATATTTGAGAACGTATGTGGAGGATTATCTAGTTTTGATGGTTCAACCTTTCCATTCATGCAGAATAAAAAAAATAAAAAATCTTGTTATACAAACTTCTTTTCCTCCTCTTGTTGTTTTATTCTTTTGTTGCATGTTTCCTGCTACATTAGCACATATGAAGTTGCACCTTTATCTACAGTAAATAAATATGATGTAAATGTTACCCTTTTCTTTATTAATTACTAAATCTTCGTAACTTGTTGATGTAGTTATTTGAACTTGGTGAAACTATATGATTGATCGCAATTATTAAAGTATTAATTAATAGGGTAAAAGAATGTACGCGTGTACAGTATGATTTTGAGAATTACATGTATCATGTAAATTGCTCGAAACTACCGATTTATTTATTTTGTGAGTACTTGATAGTTGAATGTGATATGTTAAACTTACCGAAACCTGAGGTAGATTGGTTATATTACATAGATTATGGTTTAAATAAGTATTTGTTAGAGGATCATAGGCGTATTCATTAGGATAATCACAACATTTTATTCATGATATTTATATATATATATATATAAATTTACATAAGTGAAAATTTAGAATAGCAAAGATATAAATTTTTAGATAGATGATGATGATTACATCAAATAAGGTAAAACAAAAAAAAAACATTCTAACAAACTTGTCCCCACCGAGTAACAAAATTATTTCCCCCACCCCATTCATTCTGCACCAATACCGTTACTCCATTAGAAACCCTCACCACTCACTCACTCACTCTCGATTATATACATACAGTACACTATACCTCTGCTGCTACATGCATACTCTCTCTCGCACAAAAAAAAACTTACTCAGCGAATGGAAACATTTACTAGCCGACGACGGATGATCACTACTACTGTCAACTATGACGCCGACGATGGTAACGTGGAATTGGGAATGTTGCGATTTGCTCCTGGTAAGTTTCTCTATAGCTAATGAAAAGAAAATAGGAATAGTTATTGGATTGATGATGAGTTTTTCTTTTGACGATGAATAAATACGATGTAGCATTATGTGCATAATATATACTTTTGATTATTATATTATTTATTCTTCATCGATGATGATACTGACGTACGTGAAGATCTAATCGTCATGTATAGTAGTTCATTGATGAGTTTAATGTAACTTTTGTAATTTTTTTATGATGATAACTTTCATTTATATATCTATCTTCCGTATCTATATATACGTGAAAATATAAATGTTGCTGACTATGTTTTATTAGTTAATGTTATTTGATTGATGATTGATGATGATGATGATTGAAATTGACGATGACGATGATTTGAAGATGATATATGATATAATATACTACGTTTATTTATTTATTATTTATTTATTATATTGATATTGATGATGATGATTATTGATATTGACGTTGACGATGCCGATGATTTGAAGATGATATAATATATGTTTTTTATTTATTATTATTGTTATTTTATATTATTATTGTTATTTTGACTTTAGCCCAATACGGAGTATATGTTAGGTTAGCCCAAATAATACATTTTTTTGATTATTTTACAGGACCAGTTACGACGGCTATGGGGATTGCGGCGGCTGCGGGTGGTAAAATTGTCGGTGAAAAGTTCGGTGAAGTTGCCGGTAAAACGCTGGTCAAAGAATTGTGGAAAGCAGGGAAAGGGTGGTATAATGATAAGAAGAATGAGAAGAAGAAGAACCGAACAACTCCAGCAAATGTTAGGGTTTTGATAGATTCTGAAGATGAGATATTATTGTCCGTTCCGGTTAATCATTTGAGTATTAATGAGATCAAGATCTCTCTAGAGGTCGATGATCAGCTAGTGGTATTTGGTGAACACCTGGAAGCCAACCCAACCCTCAGCTTCGATATCTGATACCCAATTCAACTTTCGCCCCATCAGGATTTCTACCTTGCGGAGTTTGGTTTCGAATTCAAAGAGGGGAATGCTCTGATCAGCATCAAGAATTTCAACAGGGACCCAAGAGTCATCAAGCCAATGGGTGTAATAGATTAGGTGGTTTGTGAGGCTGAGAGAGTGAGAGTAGTGCCTTTTGGTTTAGTCATTCTGTTTTTGGTGAACATGTTTAATGATTTCTGTTGTTTTTAATGTGTTTGGGACATCTGAATTTGAATTTGCTATGGTGGTGTATCTGTCTATCCATGTGTATTTCAATTTTTCAGGTTTTCTATGAGTACCTTTTAACAGGCTTGTTTGTTCAATGAGATTGGCAGATTGAGTTGAATTGAATTGAATATTATGATTGTATGTATGGTCCTTCTCACAGAGCTTTGTAATGGACCAAACCATGGTTTCATTGATTCATGTTTACTTATGTTCTTATGGTGTTCCATTTTGTTCTTATGTAGGGTAGTTTGAAGGTCTACCATCTCTGCCATCCTGTGACAGTTCTTGGTCAGCACAAAAGGTATTCACTAATTTGTTACAGTAATATTCACATTCATATTACTTGGCTACTTGCATCTGGTTATGATTACAGTAATATTCACATTCATATTACTTAGCTTTCCAGAATTGTAATACTTATTCAGTCACTCGATGGTATCTCCATTTTGGGTGAAGTCACAGGCCAAAATGGGTTAAATATTATTATTGCGGATCACAACTTGTTGAGTGACTGAACCTGCAGGCTCCCCTTTTTTTTTACTTAACAATGAGTGGATTAAATATGATTACTAAATCTGTACATAGTATTCTGGACTAAAGCCGTTATGCAGGTTGTAATTTTATGCATTACTTAGACTCCTTTGAGCTGGCCCCTTTTGGTTTAACTAGTAAACTTGGTGCTTTCGAAACAGAACCTACCCAAATCAACGCATTTACAATTTACTATACTAAGGTAGGGCGGGCTGATCTTAAAAGATATCGTAGCGTTTGGGTCCTTCCCTCTACAATCGTAACACATTCTTCTTATTTACATTGAGCTTTAATTTGCTTATCTGCAGGTCATAAAGCCTTTAAATCAAGTCCTAAATCATCTTTAGTTGATCAAGAAGCTGGCCACCAAATCTGGCATGACAATTCTGATGTTGATGAGACATATAGTGTACAAAAATTTGAGGTCGAGACTCTGAATTATGGAACCTGACTGTACAAGTGGGTTTATAAAATATAGACATGCTTAAGCATAGTTTTAACATTGTTGTTGGATAGGATCAGTTTTAGAAGAAAAATAAATGGTGTTCCCAAATAATTAGGCATGTGTTTTGGTGCCTGGTTAGTCATAGTGGAAAGTATTCTTGACGTGATTACCTAGAAATACACCACACTAATGCCTCCATTCTGTTGCAAGCATGTTTAATTACACTGCATTGGTGTATTTATTGATTTGAAGTGTGAAAAACTACATTATGCTATCAAAGAAGTGTTTAAAATGTATAGAAAGGTTATCTTAACAAAGAATTTGGAGCTCTATGACTGTTAATTTTGAAAGTTTGAGTCCAAGAAAAATATCCATCACGTTGAATGTCAGTTAGTTTCTGATCTAATATTATGTAGTATGATTTTGGCCTACGAGTCACAAATCGTCCATTTGACAACCATATTCATTTCTAGATTCCATGTATTCTATGTAATGTTCTTTCCCTGCTTTATTTTCTTAAATATTCTACTAACTTTTCACTTTTCAGTGCTTAAATCCCACCATTACAGTGTAATCAATTGTTTTGCCAACTTTACTTAATCAATTATTGTGTAAGAATATTTCTAATAACTGAAGATTAGTTTGTTCTCCGTTTTTATTGTTGGATATTAGGCTGGTGGTTTGGTGGGTGATGATGGTGCTTCTAGTGCCGGGACCTCAGTTTCTGCACGAGTGCAGTCATCATATTTTATTAGTTTACAAGATAAACCATTATTAGTAAGGATTTTGATGAAAATGTACAAACATTAACTTACTCAAAATGGGAAACCTCGGAACTATATAATTATATAATGAATTTTTTCTTCTTAACTCCTACCATTAATTATACATATTTGAGAACGTATGTGGAGGATTATCTAGTTTTGATAGTTCAACCTTTCCATTCATGCAGAATAATAAAAAAAAAATCTTGTTATACAAACTTCTTTTCCCCCTCTTGTTGTTTTATTCTTTTGTTGCATGTTTCCTGCTACATTAGCACATATGAAGTTGCACCTTTATCTACAGTAAATAAATATGATGTAAATGTTACCCTTTTCTTTATTAATTACTAAATCTTCGTAACTTGTTGATGTAGTTATTTGAACTTGGTGAAACTATATGATTGATCGCAATTATTAAAGTATTAATTAATAGGGTAAAAGAATGTACGCGTGTACAGTATGATTTTGAGAATTACATGTATCATGTAAATTGCTCGAAACTACCGATTTATTTATTTTGTGAGTACTTGATAGTTGAATGTGATATGTTAAACTTACCGAAACCTGAGGTATATTGGTTATATTACATAGATTATGGTTTAAATAAGTATTTGTTAGAGGATCATTGGCGTATTCATTAGGATAATCACAACATTTTATTCATGATATTTATATATATATATATATAAATTTACATAAGTGAAAATTTAGAATAGCAAAGATATAAATTTTTAGATAGACGATGATGATTACATCAAATAAGGTAAAACAAATAAAAACATTCTAACAAACTTGTCCCCACCGAGTAACAAAATTATTTCCCCCACCCCATTCATTCTGCACCAATACCGTTACTCCATTAGAAACCCTCACCACTCACTCACTCACTCTCGATTATATACATACAGTACACTATACCTCTGCTGCTACATGCATACTCTCTCTCGCACAAAAAAAAACTTACTCAGCGAATGGAAACATTTACTAGCCGACGACGGATGATCACTACTACTGTCAACTATGACGCCGACGATGGTAACGTGGAATTGGGAATGTTGCGATTTGCTCCTGGTAAGTTTCTCTATAGCTAATGAAAAGAAAATAGGAATAGTTGTTGGATTGATGATGAGTTTTTCTTTTGACGATGAATAAATACGATGTAGCATTATGTGCATAATATATACTTTTGATTATTATATTATTTATTCTTCATGATGATACTGACGTACGTGAAGATCTAATCGTCATGTATAGTAGTTCATTGATGATTTTAATGTAACTTTTGTAATTTTTTTACGATGATAACTTTCATTTATATATCTATCTTCCGTATCTATATATACGTGAAAATATAAATGTTGCTGACTATGTTTTATTAGTTAATGTTATTTGATTGATGATTGATGATGATGATGATTGTAATTGACGATGACGATGATTTGAAGATGATATATGATATAATATACGACGTTTATTTATTTATTATTTATTTATTATATTGATATTGATGATGATGATTATTGATATTGACGTTGACGATGCCGATGATTTGAAGATGATATAATATATGTTTTTTATTTATTATTATTGTTATATTATATTATTATTGTTATTTTGACTTTAGCCCAATACGGAGTATATGTTAGGTTAGCCCAAATAATACATTTTTTTGATTATTTTACAGGACGAGTTACGACGGCTATGGGGATTGCGGCGGCTGCGGGTGGTAAAACTGCCGGTGAAAAGTTCGGTGAAGTTGCCGGTAAAACGCTGGTCAAAGAATTGTGGAAAGCAGGGAAAGGGTGGTATAATGATAAGAAGAATGAGAAGAAGAAGAACCGAACAACTCCAGCAAATGTTAGGGTTTTGATAGATTCTAAAGATGATATATTATTGTCCGTTCCGGTTAATCATTTGAGTATTAATGAGATCAAGATCTCTCTAGAGGTCGAAAATAAGCTAGTGGTATTTGGTGAACACCTGGAAGCCAACCCAACCTGAGCTTCGATATCTGATACCCAATTCAACTTTCGCCCCATCAGGATTTCTACCTTGCGGAGTTTGGTTTCGAATTCAAAGAGGGGAATGCTCTGATCAGCATCAAGAATTTCAACAGGGACCCAAGAGTCATCAAGCCAATGGGTGTAATAGATTAGGTGGTTTGTGAGGCTGAGAGAGTGAGAGTAGTGCCTTTTGGTTTAGTCATTCTGTTTTTGGTGAACATGTTTAATGATTTCTGTTGTTTTTAATGTGTTTGGGATATCTGAATTTGAATTTGCTATGGTGGTGTATCTGTCTATCCATGTGTATTTCAATTTTTCAGGTTTTCTATGAGTACCTTTTAACAGGCTTGTTTGTTCAATGAGATTGGCAGATTGAGTTGAATTGAATTGAATATTATGATTGTATGTATGGTCCTTCTCACAGAGCTTTGTAATGGACCAAACCATGGTTTCATTGATTCATGTTTACTTATGTTCTTATGGTGTTCCATTTTGTTCTTATGTAGGGTAGTTTGAAGGTCTGCCATCTCTGCTATCCTGTGACAGTTCTTGGCCAGCACAAAAGGTATTCACTAATTTGTTACAGTAATATTCACATTCATATTACTTGGCTACTTGCATCTGGTTATGATTACAGTAATATTCACATTCATATTACTTAGCTTTCCAGAATTGTAATACTTATTCAGTCACTCGATGGTATCTCCATTTTGGGTGAAGTCACAGGCCAAAATGGGTTAAATATTATTATTGCGGATCACAACTTGTTGAGTGACTGAACCTGCAGGCTCCCCCTTTTTTTTTTTTTTACTTAACAATGAGTGGATTAAATATGATTACTAAATCTGTACATAGTATTCTGGACTAAAGCCGTTATGCAGGTTGTAATTTTATGCATTACTTAGACCCCTTTGAGCTGGCCCCTTTTGGTTTAACTAGTAAACTTGGTGCTTTCGAAACAGAACCTACCCAAATCAACGCATTTACAATTTACTATACTAAGGTAGGGCGGGCTGATCTTAAAAGATATCGTAGCGTTTGGGTCCTTCCCTCTACAATCGTAACACATTCTTCTTATTTACATTGAGCTTTAATTTGCTTATCTGCAGGTCATAAAGCCTTTAAATCAAGTCCTAAATCATCTTTAGTTGATCAAGAAGCTGGCCACCAAATCTGACATGACAATTCTGATGTTGATGAGACATATAGTGTACAAAAATTTGAGGTCAGAACTCTGAATTATGGAACCTGACTGTACAAGTGGGTTTATAAAATATAGACATGCTTAAGCATAGTTTTAACATTGTTGCTGGATAGGATCAGTTTTAGAAGAAAAATAAATGGTGTTCCCAAATAATTAGGCTTGTGTTTTGGTGCCTGGTTAGTCATAGTGGAAAGTATTCTTGACGTGATTACCTAGAAATACACCACACTAATGCCTCCATTCTGTTGCAAGCATGTTTAATTACACTGCATTGGTGTATTTATTGATTTGAAGTGTGAAAAACTACATTATGCTATCAAAGAAGTGTTTAAAATGTATAGAAAGGTTATCGTAACAAAGAATTTGGAGCTCTATGACTGTTAATTTTGAAAGTTTGAGTCCAAAAAAAATATCCATCACGTTGAATGTCAGTTAGTTTCTGATCTAACATTATGTAGTATGATTTAGGCTTACGAGTCACAAATCGTCCATTTGACAACCATATTCATTTCTAGATTCCATGTATTCTATGTAATGTTCTTTCCCTGCTTTATTTTCTTAAATATTCTACTAACTTTTCACTTTTCAGTGCTTAAATCCCACCATTACAGTGTAATCAATTGTTTTGCCAACTTTACTTAATCAATTATTATGTAAGAATATTTCTAATAACTGAAGATTAGTTTGTTCTCCGTTTTTATTGTTGGATATTAGGCTGGTGGTTTGGTGGGTGATGATGGTGCTTCTAGTGCCGGGACCTAAGTTTCTGCATGAGTGCAGTCATCATATTTTATTAGTTTACGAAATAAACCATTATTAGTAAGGATTTTGATGAAAATGTACAAACATTAACTTACTCAAAATGGGAAACCTCGGAACTATATAATTATATAATGAATTTTTTCTTCTTAACTCCTACCATTAATTATACATATTTGAGAACGTATGTGGAGGATTATCTAGTTTTGATAGTTCAACCTTTCCATTCATGCAGAATAAAAAAAAAAAAAAATCTTGTTATACAAACTTCTTTTCCCCCTCTTGTTGTTTTATTCTTTTGTTGCATGTTTCCTGCTACATTAGCACATATGAAGTTGCACCTTTATCTACAGTAATAAATATGATGTAAATGTTACCTTTTTCTTTATTAATTACTAAATCTTCGTAATTTGTTGATGTAGTTATTTGAACTTGGTGAAACTATATGATTGATCGCAATTATTAAAGTATTAATTAATAGGGTAAAAGAATGTATGCGTGTACAGTATGATTTTGAGAATTACATGTATCATGTAAATTGCTCGAAACTACCGATTTATTTATTTTGTGAGTACTTGATAGTTGAATGTGATATGTTAAACTTACCGAAACATGAGGTAGATTGGTTATATTACATAGATTATGGTTTAAATAAGTATTTGTTAGAGGATCATTGGCGTATTCATTAGGATAATCACAACATTTTATTCATGATATATATAAATTTACATAAGTGAAACTTTATAATAGCAAAGATATAAATTTATAGATAGATGATGATGATTACATCAAAGAAGGTAAAACAAAAAAAACATTCTAACAAACTTGTCCCCACCGAGTAACATAATTATTGCCCCCCACCCCATTCATTCTGCACCAATACCGTTACTCCATTAGAAACCCTCACCACTCACTCACTCACTCCCGATTATATACATACAGTACACTATACCTCTGCTGCTACATGCATACTCTCTCTCGCACAAAAAAAAAACCTACTCAGCGAATGGAAACATTTACTAGCCGACGACGGATGATCACTCTTACTGTCAACTATGACACCGACGATGGTAACGTGGAATTGGGAATGTTGCGATTTGCTCCTGGTAAGTTTCTCTATATCTAATGAAAAGAAAATAGGAATAGTTATTGGATTGATGATGAGTTTTTCTTTTGAGGATGAATAAATACGATGTAGCATTATCTGCATAATATATACTTTTGATTATTATATTATTTATTATTCATCGACGATGATACTGACGTACGTGAAGATCTAATCGTCATGTATAGTAGTTCATTGATGAGTTTAATGTAACTTTTGTAAATTTTTTATGATGATAATTGTCATTTATATATCTATCTTCCGTATCTATATATACGTGAAAATATAAATGTTGCTAACTATGTTTTATTAGTTAATGTTATTTGATTGATGATTGATGATGATGATGATTGCTATTGACGATGACGATGATTTGAAGATGATATATGATATAATATACTACGTTTATTTATTTATTATTTATTTATTATATTGATATTGATGATGATGATTATTGATATTGACGTTGACGATGCCGATGATTTGAAGATGATATAATATATGTTATTTATTTATTATTATTGTTGTATTATATTATTATTGTTATTTTGACTTTAGCCCAATACGGAGTATATGTTAGGTTAGCCCAAACAATACATTTTTTTGATTATTTTACAGGACCAGTTACGACGGCCACGGGGATTGCGGTGGCTGCGGGTGGTAAAGCTGCCGGTGAAAAGTTCGGTGAAGTTGCCGGTAAAACGCTGGTCAAAGAATTATGGAAAGCAGGGAAAGGGTGGTATAATGATAACAAGAATGAGAAGAAGAAGAACCGAACAACTCCAGCAAATGTTAGGGTTTTGATAGATTCTGAAGATGAGATATTATTGTCCGTTCCGCTTAATCATTTGAGTATTAATGAGATCAAGATCTCTCTAGAGGTCGATGATCAGCTAGTGGTATTTGGTGAACAACTGGATGCCAACCCAACCCTCAGCTTCGATATCCGATACCCAATTCAACTTTCGCCCCATCAGGATTTCTACCATGCGGAGTTTGGTTTCGAATTCAAAGAGGGGAATGCTCTGATCAGCATCAAGAATTTCAACAGGGACCCAAGAGTCATCAAGCCAATGGGTGTAATAGATTAGGTGGTTTGTGAGGCTGAGAGAGTGAGAGTAGTGCCTCTTGGTTTAGTCATTCTATTTTTGGTGAACATGTTTAATGATTTCTGTTGTTTTTAATGTGTTTGGGACATCTGAATTTGAATTTTCTATGGTGGTGTATCTGTCTATCCATGTGTATTTCAATTTTTCAGGTTTTCTATGAGTACCTTTTAACAGGCTTGTTTGTTCAATGAGATTGGCAGATTGAGTTGAATTGAATTGAATATTATGATTGTATCTATGGTCCTTCTCATAGAGCTTTGTAATGGACCAAACCATGGATTCATTTATTCATGTTTACTTATGTTCTTATGGTGTTCCATTTTGTTCTTATGTAGGGTAGTTTGAAGGTCTGCCATCTCAGCTATCCTTTGACAGTTCTTGGCCAGCACAAAAGGTATTCACTAATTTGTTACAGTAATATTCACATTCATATTACTTGGCTACTTGCATCTGGTTATGATTACAGTAATATTCACATTCATATTACTTAGCTTTCCAGAATTGTAATACTTATTCAGTCACTCGATGGTATCTCCATTTTGGGTGAAGTCACAGGCCAAAATGGGTTAAATATTATTATTGCGGATCACAACTTGTTGAGTGACTGAACCTGCAGGCTCCCCCCTTTTTTTTTACTGAACAATGAGTTGATTAAATATGATTACAAAATCTGTACATAGTATTCTGGACTAAAGCCGTTATGCAGGTTGAAATTTTATTCATTACTTAGACCCCTTTGAGCTGGTCCCTTTTTGTTTAACTAGTAAACTTGGAGCTTTCGAAACAGAACCTAACCAAATCAACGCATTTACAATTTACTATACTAAGGTAGGGCGGGCTGATCTTAAAAAACATCGTAGCATTTGGGTCCTTCCCTCTACAATCGTAACACATTCTTCTTATTTACATTAAGCTTTAATTTGCTTATCTGCAGGTCATAAAGCCTTTAAATCAAGTCCTAAATCAACTTTAGTTGATTAAGAAGCTGGCCACCAAATCCTGCATGACAATTCTGATGTTGATGAGACATATAGTGTACAAAAATTTGAGGTCAGAACTCTGAATTATGGAACCTGACTGTACAAGTGGGTTTATAAAATATAGACATGCTTAAGCATAGTTTTAACATTGTTGTTGGATAGGATCAGTTTTAGAAGAAAAATAGATGGTGTTCCCAAATAATTAGGCATGTGTTTTGGTGCCTGGTTAGTCATAGTGGAAAGTATTCTTGACGTGATTACCTAGAAATACACCACACTAATGCCTCCATTCTGTTGCAAGCTTGTTTAATTACACTGCATTGGTGTATTTATTGATTTGAAGTGTGAAAAACTACATTACGCTATCAAAGAAGTGTTTAAAATGTATAGAAAGGTTATCTTAACAAAGAATTTGGAGCTCTATGACTGTTAATTTTGAAAGTTTGAATCCAAAAAAAATATCCATCACATTGAATGTCAGTTAGTTTCTTAGTTTCTGATCTAACATTATGTAGTATTATTTTGGCCTACGAGTCACAAATCATCCATTTGACAACCATATTCATTTCTAGATTCCATGTATTCTATGTAATGTTCTTTCCCTGCTTTATTTTCTTAAATATTCTACTAACTTTTCACTTTTCAGTGCTTAAATCCCACCATTACAGTGTAATCAATTGTTTTGCCAACTTTACTTAATCAATTATTGTGTAAGAATATTTCTAATAACTGAAGATTAGTTTGTTCTCCGTTTTTATTGTTGGATATTAGGCTGGTGGTTTGGTGGGTGATGATGGTGCTTCTAGTGCCGGGACCTCAGTTTCTGCACGAGTGCAGTCATCATATTTTATTAGTTTACGAGATAAACCATTATTAGTAAGGATTTTGATGAAAACGTACAAACATTAACTTACTCAAAATGGGAAACCTCGGAACTATATAATTATATAATGAATTTTTTCTTCTTAACTCCTACCATTAATTATACATATTTGAGAACGTATGAGGAGGAGTATCTAGTTTTGATAGTTCAACCTTTCCATTCATGCAGAATAAAAAAAAATAAAAAAATCTTGTTATACAAACTTCTTTTCCTCCTCTTGTTGTTTTATTCTTTTGTTGCATGTTTCCTGCTACATTAGCACATATGAAGTTGCACCTTTATCTACAGTAAATAAATATGATGTAAATGTTACCTTTTTCTTCATTAATTACTAAATCTTCGTAACTTGTTGATGTAGTTATTTGAACTTGGTGAAACTATATGATTGATCACAATTATTAAAGTATTAACTAATAGGGTAAAAGAATGCATGCGTGTACAGTATGATTTTGAGAATTACATGTATCATGTAAATTGCTCGAAACTACCGATTTATTTATTTTGTGAGTACTTGATAGTTGAATATGATATGTTAAACTTACCGAAACCTGAGGTAGATTGGTTATATTACATAGATTATGGTTTAAATAAGTATTTGTTAGAGGATCATTGGCGATTCATTAGGATAATCACAACATTTTATTCATGATATATATATATAAATTTACATAAGTGAAACTTTAGAATAGCAAAGATATAAATTTATAGATAGATGATGATGATTACATCAAAGAAGGTAAAACAAAAAAAAATATTCTAACAAACTTGTCCCCACCGAGTAACAAAATTATTCCCCCCACCCCATTCATTCTGCACCAATACCGTTACTCCATTAGAAACCCTCACCACTCACTCACTCCCGATTATATACATACAGTACACTATACCTCTGCTGATGATATATGATATAATATACTATGTTTATTTATTTATTATTTATTTATTATATTGATATTGATGATGATGATTATTGATATTGACGTTGACGATGCTGATGATTTGAAGATGATATAATATATGTTTATTTATTTATTATTATTGTTATATTATATTATTATTGTTATTTTGACTTTAGCCCAATACGGAGTATATGATAGGTTAGCCCAAATAATACATTTTTTTGGTTATTTTACAGGACCAGTTACGACGGCTACGGGAATTGTGGCAGCTGCGGGTGGTAAAGCTACCAGTGAAAAGTTCGGTGAAGTTGCCGGTAAAACGCTGGTCAAAGAATTGTGGAAAGCAGGGAAAGGGTGGTATAATGATAAGAAGAATGAGAAGAAGAAGAACCCAACAACTCCAGCAAATGTTAGGGTTTTTATAGATTCTGAAGATGAGATATTATTGTCCGTTCCGGTTAATCATTTGAGTATTAATGAGATCAAGATCTCTCTAGAGGTCGATGAACAGCTAGTGGTATTTGGTGAACACCTGGACGCCAACCCAACCCTCAGCTTCGATATCTGATACCCAATTCAACTTCCGCCCCATCAGGATTTCTACCATGCGGAGTTAGGTTTCGAATTCAAAGAGGGGAATGCTCTGATCAGCATCAAGAATTTCAACAGGGACCCAAGAGTCATCAAGCCAATGGGTGTAATAGATTAGGTGGTTTGTGAGGCTGAGAGAGTGAGAGTAGTGCCTTTTGTTTTAGTCATTCTGTTTTTGGTGAACATGTTTAATGATTTCTGTTGTTTTTAATGTGTTTGGGACATCTGAATTTGAATTTGCTATGGTGGTGTATCTGTCTATCCATGTGTATTTCAATTTTTCAGGTTTTCTATGAGTACCTTTTAACAGGCTTGTTTGTTCAATGAGATTGGCAGATTGAGTTGAATTGAATTGAATATTATGATTGTATGTATGGTCCTTCTCACAGAGCTTTGTAATGGACCAAACCATGGATTCATTTATTCATGTTTACTTATGTTCTTATGGTGTTCCATTTTGTTCTTATGTAGGGTAGTTTGAAGGTCTGCCATCTCTGCTATCCTGTGACAGTTCTTGGCCAGCACTAAAGGTATTCACTAATTTGTTACAGTAATATTCACATTCATATTACTTGGCTACTTGCATCTGGTTATGATTACAGTAATATTCATATTCATATTACTTAGCTTTCCAGAATTGTAATACTTATTCAGTCACTCGATGGTATCTCCATTTTGGGTGAAGTCACAGGCCAAAATGGGTTAAATATTATTATTGCGGATCATAACTTGTTGAGTGACTGAATCTGCAGGCTCCCCTTTTTTTTTTTTTACTTAACAATGAGTGGATTAAATATGATTACAAAATCTGTACATAGTATTCTGGACTAAAGCCGTTATGCAGGTTGTAATTTTATGCATTACTTAGACCCCTTTGAGCTGGTCCCTTTTTGTTTAACTAGTAAACTTGGTGCTTTCGAAACAGAACCTACCCAAATCAACGCATTTACAGTTTACTATACTAAGGTAGGGCGGGCTGATCTTAAAAAAATATCGTAGCGTTTGGGTCCTTCCCTCTACAATCGTAACACATTCTTCTTATTTACATTGAGCTTTAATTTGCTTATCTGCAGGTCATAAAGCCTTTAAATCAAGTCCTAAATCATCTTTAGTTGATCAAGAAGCTGGCCACCAAATCTGGCATGACAATTCAGATGTTGATGAGACATATAGTGTACAAAAATTTGAGGTCAGAACTCTGAATTATGGAACCTGACTATACAAGTGGGTTTATAAAATATAGACATACTTAAGCATAGTTTTAACATTGTTGTTGGATAGGATCAGTTTTAGAAGAAAAATAAATGGTGTTCCAAATAATTAGGCATGTGTTTTGGTGCCTGGTTAGTCATAGTGGAAAGTATTCTTGACGTGATTACCTAGAAATACACCACACTAATGCCTCCATTCTGTTGCAAGCTTGTTTAATTACAGTGCATTGGTGTATTTATTGATTTGAAGTGTGAAAAACTACATTACGCTATCAAAGAAGTGTTTAAAATGTATAGAAAGGTTATCTTAACAAAGAATTTGGAGCTCTATGACTGTTAATTTTGAAAGTTTGAGTCCAAGAAAAATATCCATCACATTGAATGTCAGTTAGTTTCTGATCTAACATTATGTAGTATGATTTTGGCCTACGAGTCACAAATCGTCCATTTGACAACCATATTCATTTCTAGATTCCATGTATTCTATGTAATGTTCTTTCCCTGCTTTATTTTCTTAAATATTCAACTAACTTTTCACTTTTCAGTGCTTAAATCCCACCATTACAGTGTAATCAATTGTTTTGCCAACTTTACTTAATCAATTATTGTGTAAGAATATTTCTAATAACTGAAGATTAGTTTGTTCTCCGTTTTTATTGTTGGATATTAGGCTGGTGGTTTGGTGGGTGATGATGGTGCTTCTAGTGCCGGGACCTCAGTTTCTGCACGAGTGCAGTCATCATATTTTATTAGTTTACGAGATAAACCATTATTAGTAAGGATTTTGATGAAAATGTACAAACATTAACTTACTCAAAATGGGAAACCTCGGAACTATATAATTATATAATGAATTTTTTCTTCTTAACTCCTACCATTAATTATACATATTTGAGAACGTATATGGAGGATTATCTAGTTTTGATAGTTCAACCTTTACATTCATGCAGAATAAAAAAAAATAAAAAAATCGTGTTATACAAACTTCTTTTCTTCCTCTTGTTGTTTTATTCTTTTGTTCCATGTTTCCTGCAACATTAGCACATATGAAGTTGCACCTTTATCTACAGTAAATAAATATGATGTAAATGTTACCTTTTTCTTCATTAATTACTAAATCTTCGTAACTTGTTGATGTAGTTATTTGAACTTGGTGAACCTATATGATTGATCGCAATTATTAAAGTATTAATTAATAGGGTAAAAGAATGTATGCGTGTACAGTATGATTTTGAGAATTACATGTATCATGTAAATTGCTTGAAACTACCGATTTATTTATTTTGTGAGTACTTGATAGTTGAATGTGATATGTTAAACTTACCGAAACCTGAGGTAGATTGGTTATATTACATAGATTATGGTTTAAATAAGTATTTGTTAGAGGATCATTGGCGTATTCATTAGGATAATCACAACATTTTATTCATGATATATATAAATTTACATAAGTGAAACTTTAGAATAGCAAAGATATAAATTTATAGATAGATGATGATGATTACATCAAAGAAGGTAAAACAAAAAAAAAACATTCTAACAAACTTGTCCCCACCGAGTAACAAAATTATTCCCCCCACCCCATTCATTCTGCACCAATACCGTTACTCCATTAGAAACCCTCACCACTCACTCACTCACTCACTCACTCACTCACTCACTCACTCACTCACTCACTCCCGATTATATACATACAGTACACTATACCTCTGCTGCTACATGCATACTCTCTCTCGCACAAAAAAAACTTACTCAGCAAATGGAAACATTTACTAGCCGACGACGGATGATCACTACTACTGTCAACTATGACGCTGACGATGGTAACGTGGAATTGAGAATGTTGCGATTTGCTCCTGGTAAGTTTCTTTATAGCTAATGAAAAGAAAATAGGAATAGTTATTGGATTGATGATGAGTTTTTCTTTTGAGGATGAATAAATACGATGTAGCATTATGTGCATAATATATACTTTTGATTATTATATTATTTATTATTCATCGATGATGATACTGACGTACGTGAAGATCTAATCGTCATGTATAGTAGTTCATTGATGAGTTTAATGTAACTTTTTTAAATTTTTTATGATGATAACTGTCATTTATATATCTATCTTCCGTATCTATATATACGTGAAAATATAAATGTTGCTGACTATGTTTTATTAGTTAATGTTATTTGATTGATGATTGATGATGATGATGATTGCTATTGATGATGACGATGATTTGAAGATGATATATGATATAATATACTACGTTTATTTATTTATTATTTATTTATTATATTGATATTGATGATGATGATTATTGATATTGACGTTGACGATGCCGATGATATGAAGATGATATAATATATGTTTTTTTGTTTATTATTATTGTTATATTATATTATTATTGTTATTTTGACTTTAGCCCAATATGGAGTATATGTTAGGTTAGCCCAAATAATACATTTTTTTGATTATTTTACAGGACCAGTTACGACGGCTACGGGGATTGCAGCGGCTGCGGGTGGTAAAGCTGCCGGTGAAAAGTTCGGTGAAGTTGCCGGTAAAACGTTGGTCAAAGAATTGTGAAAAGCAGGGAAAGGGTGGTATAATGATAAGAAGAATGAGAAGAAGAAGAACCGAACAACTCCAGCAAATGTTAGGGTTTTGATAGATTCTGAAGATGAGATATTATTGTCCGTTCCGGTTAATCATTTGAGTATTAATGAGATCAAGATCTCTCTAGAGGTCGATGATCAGCTAGTGGTATTTGGTGAACACCTGGACGCCAACCCAACCCTCAGCTTCGATATCCGATACCCAATTCAACTTCCGCCCCATCAGGATTTCTACCATGCGGAGTTTGGTTTCGAATTCAAAGAGGGGAATGCTCTGATCAGCATCAAGAATTTCAACAGGGACCCAAGAGTCATCAAGCCAATGGGTGTAATAGATTAGGTGGTTTGTGAGGCTGAGAGAGTGAGAGTAGTGCCTTTTGTTTTAGTCATTCTGTTTTTCGTGAACATGTTTAATGATTTCTGTTGTTTTTAATGTGTTTGGGACATCTGAATTTGAACTTGCTATGGTGGTGTATCTGTCTATCCATGTGTATTTCAATTTTTCAGGTTTTCTATGAGTACCTTTTAACAGGCTTGTTTGTTCAATGAGATTGGCAGATTGAGTTGAATTGAATTGAATATTATGATTGTATGTATGGTCCTTCTCACATAGCTTTGTAATGGACACACCATGGATTCATTTATTCATGTTTACTTATGTTCTTATGGTGTTCCATTTTGTTCTTATGTAGGGTAGTTTGAAGGTCTGCCATCTCTGCTATCCTGTGACAGTTCTTGGCCAGAACTAAAGGTATTCACTAATTTGTTACAGTAATATTCACATTCATATTACTTGGCTACTTGCATCTGGTTATGATTACAGTAATATTCATATTCATATTACTTAGCTTTCCAGAATTGTAATACTTATTCAGTCACTCGATGGTATCTCCATTTTGGGTGAAGTCACAGGCCAAAATGGGTTAAATATTATTATTGCGGATCACAACTTGTTGAGTGACTGAATCTGCAGGCTCCCCTTTTTTTTTTTTACTTAACAATGAGTGGATTAAATATGATTACAAAATCTGTACATAGTATTCTGGACTAAAGCCGTTATGCAGGTTGTAATTTTATGCATTACTTAGACCCCTTTGAGCTGGTCCCTTTTTGTTTAACTAGTAAACTTGGTGCTTTCGAAACAGAACCTACCCAAATCAACGCATTTACAGTTTACTATACTAAGGTAGGGCGGGCTGATCTTAAAAAAATATCGTAGCGTTTGGGTCCTTCCCTCTACAATCGTAACACATTCTTCTTATTTACATTGAGCTTTAATTTGCTTATCTGCAGGTCATAAAGCCTTTAAATCAAGTCCTAAATCATCTTTAGTTGATCAAGAAGCTGGCCACCAAATCTGGCATGACAATTCTGATGTTGATGAGACATATAGTGTACAAAAATTTGAGGTCAGAACTCTGAATTATGGAACCTGACTATACAAGTGGGTTTATAAAATATAGACATACTTAAGCATAGTTTTAACATTGTTGTTGGATAGGATCAGTTTTAGAAGAAAAATAAATGGTGTTCCAAATAATTAGGCATGTGTTTTGGTGCCTGGTTAGTCATAGTGGAAAGTATTCTTGACGTGATTACCTAGAAATACACCACACTAATGCCTCCATTCTGTTGCAAGCTTGTTTAATTACAGTGCATTGGTGTATTTATTGATTTGAAGTGTGAAAAACTACATTACGCTATCAAAGAAGTGTTTAAAATGTATAGAAAGGTTATCTTAACAAAGAATTTGGAGCTCTATGACTGTTAATTTTGAAAGTTTGAGTCCAAGAAAAATATCCATCACATTGAATGTCAGTTAGTTTCTGATCTAACATTATGTAGTATGATTTTGGCCTACGAGTCACAAATCGTCCATTTGACAACCATATTCATTTCTAGATTCCATGTATTCTATGTAATGTTCTTTCCCTGCTTTATTTTCTTAAATATTCTACTAACTTTTCACTTTTCAGTGCTTAAATCCCACCATTACAGTGTAATCAATTGTTTTGCCAACTTTACTTAATCAATTATTGTGTAAGAATATTTCTAATAACTGAAGATTAGTTTGTTCTCCGTTTTTATTGTTGGATATTAGGCTGGTGGTTTGGTGGGTGATGATGGTGCTTCTAGTGCCGGGACCTCAGTTTCTGCACGAGTGCAGTCATCATATTTTATTAGTTTACAAGATAAACCATTATTAGTAAGGATTTTGATGAAAATGTACAAACATTAACTTACTCAAAATGGGAAACCTCGGAACTATATAATTATATAATGAATTTTTTCTTCTTAACTCCTACCATTAATTATACATATTTGAGAACGTATGTGGAGGATTATCTAGTTTTGATAGTTCAACCTTTCCATTCATGCAGAATAAAAAAAAATAAAAAAATCTTGTTATACAAACTTCTTTTCCGCCTCTTGTAGTTTTATTCTTTTGTTGCATGTTTCCTGCTACATTAGCACATATGAAGTTGCACCTTTATCTACAGTAAATAAATATGATGTAAATGTTACCTTTTTCTTCATTAATTACTAAATCTTCGTAACTTGTTGATGTAGTTATTTGAACTTGGTGAAACTATATGATTGATCGCAATTATTAAAGTATTAATTAATAGGGTAAAAGAATGCATGCGTGTACAGTATGATTTTGAGAATTACATGTATCATGTAAATTGCTTGAAACTACCGATTTATTTATTTTGTGAGTACTTGATAGTTGAATGTGATATGTTAAACTTACCGAAACCTGAGGTAGATTGGTTATATTACATAGATTATGGTTTAAATAAGTATTTGTTAGAGGATCATTGGCGATTCATTAGGATAATCACAACATTTTATTCATGATATATATATATATAAATTTACATAAGTGAAACTTTATAATAGCAAAGATATAAATTTATAGATAGATGATGATGATTACATCAAAGAAGGTAAAACAAAAAAAAAACATTCTTACAAACTTGTCCCCACTGAGTAACAAAATTATTCCCCCCACCCCATTCATTCTGCACCAATACCGTTACTCCATTAGAAACCCTCACCACTCACTCACTCACTCACTCCCGATTATATACATACAGTACACTATACCTCTGCTGCTACATGCATACTCTCTCTCGCACAAAAAAAAACTTACTCAACGAATGGAAACATTTACTAGCCGACGACGGATGATCACTACTACTGTCAACTATGACGCCGACGATGGTAACGTGGAATCGGGAATGTTGCGATTTGCTCCTGGTAAGTTTCTCTATAGCTAATGAAAAGAAAATAGGAATAGTTATTGGATTGATGATGAGTTTTTCTTTTGACGATGAATAAATACGATGTAGCATTATGTGCATAATATATACTTTTGATTATTATATTATTTATTCTTCATCGATGATGATACTGACGTACGTGAAGATCTAATCGTCATGTATAGTAGTTCATTGATGAGTTTAATGTAACTTTTGTAATTTTTTATGATGATAACTGTCATTTATATATCTATCTTCCGTATCTATATATACGTGAAAATATAAATGTTGCTGACTATGTTTTATTAGTTAATGTTATTTGATTGATGATTGATGATGATGATGATTGCTATTGACGATGACGATGATTTGAAGATGATATATGATATAATATACTACGTTTATTTTATTTATTATTTATTTATTATATTGCTATTGATGATGATGATTATTGATATTGACGTTGACGATGCCGATGATTTGAAGATGATATAATATATATTTATTTATTTATTATTATTGTTATATTATATTATTATTGTTATTTTGACTTTAGTCCAATACGGAGTATATGTTAGGTTAGCCCAAATAATACATTTTTTTGATTATTTTACAGGACCAGTTACGACGGCTACGGGGATTACGGCGGCTGCGGGTGGTAAAGCTACGGGTGAAAAGTTCGGTGAAGTTGCCGGTAAAACGCTGGTCAAAGAATTGTGGAAAGCAGGGAAAGGGTGGTATAACGATAAGAAGAATGAGAAGAAGAAGAACCGAACAACTCCAGCAAATGTTAGGGTTTTGATAGATTCTGAAGATGAGATATTATTGTCCGTTCCAGTTTATCATTTGAGTATTAATGAGATCAAGATCTCTCTAGAGGTCGATGATCAGCTAGTGGTATTTGGTGAACACCTGGACGCCAACCCAACCCTCAGCTTCGATATCCGATACCCAATTCAACTTCCGCCCCATCAGGATTTCTACCATGCGGAGTTTAGTTTCGAATTCAAAGAGGGGAATGCTCTGATCAGCATCAAGAATTTCAACAGGGACCCAAGAGTCATCAAGCCAATGGGTGTAATAGATTAGGTGGTTTGTGAGGCTGAGAGAGTGAGAGTAGTGCCTTTTGTTTTAGTCATTCTGTTTTTCGTGAACATGTTTAATGATTTCTGTTGTTTTTAATGTGTTTGGGACATCTGAATTTGAATTTGCTATGGTGGTGTATCTGTCTATCCATGTGTATTTCCATTTTTCAGGTTTTCTATGAGTACCTTTTAACAGGCTTGTTTGTTCAATGAGATTGGCAGATTGAGTTGAATTGAATTGAATATTATGATTGTATGTATGGTCCTTCTCACATAGCTTTGTAATGGACCAAACCATGGATTCATTTATTCATGTTTACTTATGTTCTTATGGTGTTCCATTTTGTTCTTATGTAGGGTAGTTTGAAGGTCTGCCATCTCAGCTATCCTGTGACAGTTCTTGGCCAGCACAAAAGGTATTCACTGATTTGTTACAGTAATATTCACATTCATATTACTTGGCTACTTGCATCTGGTTATGATTACAGTAATATTCACATTCATATTACTTAGCTTTCCAGAATTGTAATACTTATTCAGTCACTCGATGGTATCTCCATTTTGGGTGAAGTCACAGGCCAAAATGGGTTAAATATTATTATTGCGGATCACAACTTGTTGAGTGACCGAACCTGCGGGCTCCCCTTTTTTTTTTTACTGAACAATGAGTGGATTAAATATGATTACAAAATCTGTACATAGTATTCTGGACTAAAGCCGTTATGCAGGTTGTAATTTTATGCATTACTTAGACCCCTTTGAGCTGGTCCCTTTTTGTTTAACTAGTAAACTTGGTGCTTTCGAAACAGAACCTACCCAAATCAACGCATTTACAATTTACTATAGTAAGGTAGGGCGGGCTGATCTTAAAAAATATCGTAGCGTTTGGGTCCTTCCCTCTACAATCGTAACACATTCTTCTTATTTACATTGAGCTTTAATTTGCTTATCTGCAGGTCATAAAGCCTTTAAATCAAGTCCTAAATCATCTTTAGTTGATCAAGAAGCTGGCCACCAAATCTGGCATGACATGATGAGACATATAGTGTACAAAAATTTAAGGTCAGAACTCTGAATTATGGAACCTGACTGTACAAGTGGGTTTATAAAATATAGACATACTTAAGCATAGTTTTAACATTGTTGTTGGATAGGATCAGTTTTAGAAGAAAAATAAATGGTGTTCCAAATAATTAGGCATGTGTTTTGGTGCCTGGTTAGTCATAGTGGAAAGTATTCTTGACGTGATTACCTAGAAATACACCACACTAATGCCTCCATTCTGTTGCAAGCTTGTTTAATTACAGTGCATTGGTGTATTTATTGATTTGAAGTGTGAAAAACTACATTACGCTATCAAAGAAGTGTTTAAAATGTATAGAAAGGTTATCTTAACAAAGAATTTGGAGCTCTATGACTGTTAATTTTGAAAGTTTGAGTCCAAGAAAAATATCCATCACATTGAATGTCAGTTAGTTTCTGATCTAACATTATGTAGTATGATTTTGGCCTACGAGTCACAAATCGTCCATTTGACAACCATATTCATTTCTAGATTCCATGTATTCTATGTAATGTTCTTTCCCTGCTTTATTTTCTTAAATATTCTACTAACTTTTCACTTTTCAGTGCTTAAATCCCACCATTACAGTGTAATCAATTGTTTTGCCAACTTTACTTAATCAATTATTGTGTAAGAATATTTCTAATAACTGAAGATTAGTTTGTTCTCCGTTTTTATTGTTGGATATTAGGCTGGTGGTTTGGTGGGTGATGATGGTGCTTCTAGTGCCGGGACCTCAGTTTCTGCACGAGTGCAGTCATCATATTTTATTAGTTTACAAGATAAACCATTATTAGTAAGGATTTTGATGAAAATGTACAAACATTAACTTACTCAAAATGGGAAACCTCGGAACTATATAATTATATAATGAATTTTTTCTTCTTAACTCCTACCATTAATTATACATATTTGAGAACGTATGTGGAGGATTATCTAGTTTTGATAGTTCAACCTTTCCATTCATGCAGAATAAAAAAAAATAAAAAAATCTTGTTATACAAACTTCTTTTCCGCCTCTTGTAGTTTTATTCTTTTGTTGCATGTTTCCTGCTACATTAGCACATATGAAGTTGCACCTTTATCTACAGTAAATAAATATGATGTAAATGCTACCTTTTTCTTCATTAATTACTAAATCTTCGTAACTTGTTGATGTAGTTATTTGAACTTGGTGAAACTATATGATTGATCGCAATTATTAAAGTATTAATTAATAGGGTAAAAGAATGCATGCGTGTACAGTATGATTTTGAGAATTACATGTATCATGTAAATTGCTTGAAACTACCGATTTATTTATTTTGTGAGTACTTGATAGTTGAATGTGATATGTTAAACTTACCGAAACCTGAGGTAGATTGGTTATATTACATAGATTATGGTTTAAATAAGTATTTGTTAGAGGATCATTGGCGATTCATTAGGATAATCATAACATTTTATTCATGATATATATATATATATATAAATTTACATAAGTGAAACTTTAGAATAGCAAAGATATAAATTTATAGATAGATGATGATGATTACATCAAAGAAGGTAAAACAAAAAAAAAACATTCTAACAAACTTGTCCCCACTGAGTAACAAAATTATTCCCCCTACCCCATTCATTCTGCACCAATACCGTTACTCCATTAGAAACCCTCACCACTCACTCACTCACTCACTCATGATTATATACATACAGTACACTATACCTCTGCTGCTACATGCATACTCTCTCTCGCACAAAAAAAAACTTACTCAACGAATGGAAACATTTACTAGCCGACGACGGATGATCACTACTACTGTCAACTATGACACCGACGATGGTAACGTGGAATCGGGAATGTTGCGATTTGCTCCTGGTAAGTTTCTCTATAGCTAATGAAAAGAAAATAGGAATAGTTATTGGATTGATGATGAGTTTTTCTTTTGACGATGAATAAATACGATGTAGCATTATGTGCATAATATATACTTTTGATTATTATATTATTTATTCTTCATCGATGATGATACTGACGTACGTGAAGATCTAATCGTCATGTATAGTAGTTCATTGATGAGTTTAATGTAACTTTTGTAATTTTTTATGATGATAACTGTCATTTATATATCTATCTTCCGTATCTATATATACGTGAAAATATAAATGTTGCTGACTATGTTTTATTAGTTAATGTTATTTGATTGATGATTGATGATGATGATGATTGCTATTGACGATGACGATGATTTGAAGATGATATATGATATAATATACTACGTTTATTTTATTTATTATTTATTTATTATATTGCTATTGATGATGATGATTATTGATATTGACGTTGACGATGCCGATGATTTGAAGATGATATAATATATGTTTTTTTTATTTATTATTATTGTTATATTATATTATTATTGTTATTTTGACTTTAGTCCAATACGGAGTATATGTTAGGTTAGCCCAAATAATACATTTTTTTGATTATTTTACAGGACCAGTTACGACGGCTACGGGGATTGCGGCGGCTGCGGGTGGTAAAGCTACCGGTGAAAAGTTCGGTGAAGTTGCCGGTAAAACACTGGTCAAAGAATTGTGGAAAGCAGGGAAAGGGTGGTATAATGATAAGAAGAATGAGAAGAAGAAGAACCCAACAACTCCAGCAAATGTTAGGGTTTTTATAGATTCTGAAGATGAGATATTATTGTCCGTTCCGGTTAATCATTTGAGTATTAATGAGATCAAGATCTCTCTAGAGGTCGATGAACAGCTAGTGGTATTTGGTGAACACCTGGACGCCAACCCAACCCTCAGCTTCGATATCTGATACCCAATTCAACTTCCGCCCCATCAGGATTTCTACCATGCGGAGTTAGGTTTCGAATTCAAAGAGGGGAATGCTCTGATCAGCATCAAGAATTTCAACAGGGACCCAAGAGTCATCAAGCCAATGGGTGTAATAGATTAGGTGGTTTGTGAGGCTGAGAGAGTGAGAGTAGTGCCTTTTGTTTTAGTCATTCTGTTTTTGGTGAACATGTTTAATGATTTCTGTTGTTTTTAATGTGTTTGGGACATCTGAATTTGAATTTGCTATGGTGGTGTATCTGTCTATCCATGTGTATTTCAATTTTTCAGGTTTTCTATGAGTACCTTTTAACAGGCTTGTTTGTTCAATGAGATTGGCAGATTGAGTTGAATTGAATTGAATATTATGATTGTATGTATGGTCCTTCTCACAGAGCTTTGTAATGGACCAAACCATGGATTCATTTATTCATGTTTACTTATGTTCTTATGGTGTTCCATTTTGTTCTTATGTAGGGTAGTTTGAAGGTCTGCCATCTCTGCTATCCTGTGACAGTTCTTGGCCAGCACTAAAGGTATTCACTAATTTGTTACAGTAATATTCACATTCATATTACTTGGCTACTTGCATCTGGTTATGATTACAGTAATATTCATATTCATATTACTTAGCTTTCCAGAATTGTAATACTTATTCAGTCACTCGATGGTATCTCCATTTTGGGTGAAGTCACAGGCCAAAATGGGTTAAATATTATTATTGCGGATCATAACTTGTTGAGTGACTGAATCTGCAGGCTCCCCTTTTTTTTTTTTACTTAACAATGAGTGGATTAAATATGATTACAAAATCTGTACATAGTATTCTGGACTAAAGCCGTTATGCAGGTTGTAATTTTATGCATTACTTAGACCCCTTTGAGCTGGTCCCTTTTTGTTTAACTAGTAAACTTGGTGCTTTCGAAACAGAACCTACCCAAATCAACGCATTTACAATTTACTATACTAAGTTAGGGCGGGCTGATCTTAAAAAAATATCGTAGCGTTTGGGTCCTTCCCTCTACAATCGTAACACATTCTTCTTATTTACATTGAGCTTTATTTTGCTTATCTGCAGGTCATAAAGCCTTTAAATCAAGTCCTAAATCATCTTTAGTTGATCAAGAAGCTGGCCACCATATCTGGCATGACATGATGAGACATATAGTGTACAAAAATTTGAGGTCAGAACTCTGAATTATGGAACCTGACTGTACAAGTGGGTTTATAAAATATAGACATACTTAAGCATAGTTTTAACATTGTTGTTGGATAGGATCAGTTTTAGAAGAAAAATAAATGGTGTTCCAAATAATTAGGCATGTGTTTTGGTGCCTGGTTAGTCATAGTGGAAAGTATTCTTGACGTGATTACCTAGAAATACACCACACTAATGCCTCCATTCTGTTGCAAGCTTGTTTAATTACAGTGCATTGGTGTATTTATTGATTTGAAGTGTGAAAAACTACATTACGCTATCAAAGAAGTGTTTAAAATGTATAGAAAGGTTATCTTAACAAAGAATTTGGAGCTCTATGACTGTTAATTTTGAAAGTTTGAGTCCAAGAAAAATATCCATCACATTGAATGTCAGTTAGTTTCTGATCTAACATTATGTAGTATGATTTTGGCCTACGAGTCACAAATCGTCCATTTGACAACCATATTCATTTCTAGATTCCATGTATTCTATGTAATGTTCTTTCCCTGCTTTATTTTCTTAAATATTCTACTAACTTTTCACTTTTCAGTGCTTAAATCCCACCATTACAGTGTAATCAATTGTTTTGCCAACTTTACTTAATCAATTATTGTGTAAGAATATTTCTAATAACTGAAGATTAGTTTGTTCTCCGTTTTTATTGTTGGATATTAGGCTGGTGGTTTGGTGGGTGATGATGGTGCTTCTAGTGCCGGGACCTCAGTTTCTGCACGAGTGCAGTCATCATATTTTATTAGTTTACAAGATAAACCATTATTAGTAAGGATTTTGATGAAAATGTACAAACATTAACTTACTCAAAATGGGAAACCTCGGAACTATATAATTATATAATGAATTTTTTCTTCTTAACTCCTACCATTAATTATACATATGTGAGAACGTATGTGGAGGATTATCTAGTTTTGATAGTTCAACCTTTCCATTCATGCAGAATAAAAAAAAATAAAAAAAATCTTGTTATACAAACTTCTTTTCCGCCTCTTGTTGTTTTATTCTTTTGTTGCATGTTTCCTGCTACATTAGCACATATGAAGTTGCACCTTTATCTACAGTAAATAAATATGATGTAAATGTTACCTTTTTCTTCATTAATTACTAAATCTTCGTAACTTGTTGATGTAGTTATTTGAACTTGGTGAAACTATATGATTGATCGCAATTATTAAAGTATTAATTAATAGGGTAAAAGAATGCATGCGTGTACAGTATGATTTTGAGAATTACATGTATCATGTAAATTGCTTGAAACTACCGATTTATTTATTTTGTGAGTACTTGATAGTTGAATGTGATATGTTAAACTTACCGAAACCTGAGGTAGATTGGTTATATTACATAGATTATGGTTTAAATAAGTATTTGTTAGAGGATCATTGGCGATTCATTAGGATAATCATAACATTTTATTCATGATATATATATATATATATAAATTTACATAAGTGAAACTTTAGAATAGCAAAGATATAAATTTATAGATAGATGATGATGATTACATCAAAGAAGGTAAAACAAAAAAAAAACATTCTAACAAACTTGTCCCCACTGAGTAACAAAATTATTCCCCCTACCCCATTCATTCTAAACCAATACCGTTACTCCATTAGAAACCCTCACCACTCACTCACTCACTTACTCCCGATTATATACATACAGTACACTATACCTCTGCTGCTACATGCATACTCTCTCTCGCACAAAAAAAAACTTACTCAACGAATGGAAACATTTACTAGCCGACGACGGATGATCACTACTACTGTCAACTATGACGCCGACGATGGTAACGTGGAATCGGGAATGTTGCGATTTGCTCCTGGTAAGTTTCTCTATAGCTAATGAAAAGAAAATAGGAATAGTTATTGGATTGATGATGAGTTTTTCTTTTGACGATGAATAAATACGATGTAGCATTATGTGCATAATATATACTTTTGATTATTATATTATTTATTCTTCATCGATGATGATACTGACGTACGTGAAGATCTAATCGTCATGTATAGTAGTTCATTGATGAGTTTAATGTAACTTTTGTAATTTTTTATGATGATAACTGTCATTTATATATCTATCTTCCGTATCTATATATACGTGAAAATATAAATGTTGCTGACTATGTTTTATTAGTTAATGTTATTTGATTGATGATTGATGATGATGATGATTGCTATTGACGATGACGATGATTTGAAGATGATATATGATATAATATACTACGTTTATTTTATTTATTATTTATTTATTATATTGCTATTGATGATGATGATTATTGATATTGACGTTGACGATGCCGATGATTTGAAGATGATATAATATATGTTTTTTTATTTATTATTATTGTTATATTATATTATTATTGTTATTTTGACTTTAGTCCAATACGGAGTATATGTTAGGTTAGCCCAAATAATACATTTTTTTGATTATTTTACATGACCAGTTACGACGGCTACGGGGATTGCGGCGGCTGCGGGTGGTAAAGCTACCGGTGAAAAGTTCGGTGAAGTTGCCGGTAAAACACTGGTCAAAGAATTGTGGAAAGCAGGGAAAGGGTGGTATAATGATAAGAAGAATGAGAAGAAGAAGAACCCAACAACTCCAGCAAATGTTAGGGTTTTTATAGATTCTGAAGATGAGATATTATTGTCCGTTCCGGTTAATCATTTGAGTATTAATGAGATCAAGATCTCTCTAGAGGTCGATGAACAGCTAGTGGTATTTGGTGAACACCTGGACGCCAACCCAACCCTCAGCTTCGATATCTGATACCCAATTCAACTTCCGCCCCATCAGGATTTCTACCATGCGGAGTTAGGTTTCGAATTCAAAGAGGGGAATGCTCTGATCAGCATCAAGAATTTCAACAGGGACCCAAGAGTCATCAAGCCAATGGGTGTAATAGATTAGGTGGTTTGTGAGGCTGAGAGAGTGAGAGTAGTGCCTTTTGTTTTAGTCATTCTGTTTTTGGTGAACATGTTTAATGATTTCTGTTGTTTTTAATGTGTTTGGGACATCTGAATTTGAATTTGCTATGGTGGTGTATCTGTCTATCCATGTGTATTTCAATTTTTCAGGTTTTCTATGAGTACCTTTTAACAGGCTTGTTTGTTCAATGAGATTGGCAGATTGAGTTGAATTGAATTGAATATTATGATTGTATGTATGGTCCTTCTCACAGAGCTTTGTAATGGACCAAACCATGGATTCATTTATTCATGTTTACTTATGTTCTTATGGTGTTCCATTTTGTTCTTATGTAGGGTAGTTTGAAGGTCTGCCATCTCAGCTATCCTGTGACAGTTCTTGGCCAGCACTAAAGGTATTCACTAATTTGTTACAGTAATATTCACATTCATATTACTTGGCTACTTGCATCTGGTTATGATTACAGTAATATTCACATTCATATTACTTAGCTTTCCAGAATTGTAATACTTATTCAGTCACTCGATGGTATCTCCATTTTGGGTGAAGTCACAGGCCAAAATGGGTTAAATATTATTATTGCGGATCACAACTTGTTGAGTGACCGAACCTGCGGGCTCCCACTTTTTTTTTTACTGAACAATGAGTGGATTAAATATGATTACAAAATCTGTACATAGTATTCTGGACTAAAGCCGTTATGCAGGTTGTAATTTTATGCATTACTTAGACCCCTTTGAGCTGGTCCCTTTTTGTTTAACTAGTAAACTTGGTGCTTTCGAAACAGAACCTACCCAAATCAACGCATTTACAATTTACTATAGTAAGGTAGGGCGGGCTGATCTTAAAAAATATCGTAGCGTTTGGGTCCTTCCCTCTACAATCGTAACACATTCTTCTTATTTACATTGAGCTTTAATTTGCTTATCTGCAGGTCATAAAGCCTTTAAATCAAGTCCTAAATCATCTTTAGTTGATCAAGAAGCTGGCCACCAAATCTGGCATGACATGATGAGACATATAGTGTACAAAAATTTAAGGTCAGAACTCTGAATTATGGAACCTGACTGTACAAGTGGGTTTATAAAATATAGACATACTTAAGCATAGTTTTAACATTGTTGTTGGATAGGATCAGTTTTAGAAGAAAAATAAATGGTGTTCCAAATAATTAGGCATGTGTTTTGGTGCCTGGTTAGTCATAGTGGAAAGTATTCTTGACGTGATTACCTAGAAATACACCACACTAATGCCTCCATTCTGTTGCAAGCTTGTTTAATTACAGTGCATTGGTGTATTTATTGATTTGAAGTGTGAAAAACTACATTACGCTATCAAAGAAGTGTTTAAAATGTATAGAAAGGTTATCTTAACAAAGAATTTGGAGCTCTATGACTGTTAATTTTGAAAGTTTGAGTCCAAGAAAAATATCCATCACATTGAATGTCAGTTAGTTTCTGATCTAACATTATGTAGTATGATTTTGGCCTACGAGTCACAAATCGTCCATTTGACAACCATATTCATTTCTAGATTCCATGTATTCTATGTAATGTTCTTTCCCTGCTTTATTTTCTTAAATATTCTACTAACTTTTCACTTTTCAGTGCTTAAATCCCACCATTACAGTGTAATCAATTGTTTTGCCAACTTTACTTAATCAATTATTGTGTAAGAATATTTCTAATAACTGAAGATTAGTTTGTTCTCCGTTTTTATTGTTGGATATTAGGCTGGTGGTTTGGTGGGTGATGATGGTGCTTCTAGTGCCGGGACCTCAGTTTCTGCACGAGTGCAGTCATCATATTTTATTAGTTTACAAGATAAACCATTATTAGTAAGGATTTTGATGAAAATGTACAAACATTAACTTACTCAAAATGGGAAACCTCGGAACTATATAATTATATAATGAATTTTTTCTTCTTAACTCCTACCATTAATTATACATATGTGAGAACGTATGTGGAGGATTATCTAGTTTTGATAGTTCAACCTTTCCATTCATGCAGAATAAAAAAAAATAAAAAAAATCTTGTTATACAAACTTCTTTTCCGCCTCTTGTTGTTTTATTCTTTTGTTGCATGTTTCCTGCTACATTAGCACATATGAAGTTGCACCTTTATCTACAGTAAATAAATATGATGTAAATGTTACCTTTTTCTTCATTAATTACTAAATCTTCGTAACTTGTTGATGTAGTTATTTGAACTTGGTGAAACTATATGATTGATCGCAATTATTAAAGTATTAATTAATAGGGTAAAAGAATGCATGCGTGTACAGTATGATTTTGAGAATTACATGTATCATGTAAATTGCTTGAAACTACCGATTTATTTATTTTGTGAGTACTTGATAGTTGAATGTGATATGTTAAACTTACCGAAACCTGAGGTAGATTGGTTATATTACATAGATTATGGTTTAAATAAGTATTTGTTAGAGGATCATTGGCGATTCATTAGGATAATCATAACATTTTATTCATGATATATATATATAAATTTACATAAGTGAAACTTTAGAATAGCAAAGATATAAATTTATAGATAGATGATGATGATTACATCAAAGAAGGTAAAACAAAAAAAAAACATTCTAACAAACTTGTCCCCACTGAGTAACAAAATTATTCCCCCTACCCCATTCATTCTAAACCAATACCGTTACTCCATTAGAAACCCTCACCACTCACTCACTCACTCACTCCCGATTATATACATACAGTACACTATACCTCTGCTGCTACATGCATACTCTCTCTCGCACAAAAAAAAACTTACTCAACGAATGGAAACATTTACTAGCCGACGACGGATGATCACTACTACTGTCAACTATGACGCCGACGATGGTAACGTGGAATCGGGAATGTTGCGATTTGCTCCTGGTAAGTTTCTCTATAGCTAATGAAAAGAAAATAGGAATAGTTATTGGATTGATGATGAGTTTTTCTTTTGACGATGAATAAATACGATGTAGCATTATGTGCATAATATATACTTTTGATTATTATATTATTTATTCTTCATCGATGATGATACTGACGTACGTGAAGATCTAATCGTCATGTATAGTAGTTCATTGATGAGTTTAATGTAACTTTTGTAATTTTTTATGATGATAACTGTCATTTATATATCTATCTTCCGTATCTATATATACGTGAAAATATAAATGTTGCTGACTATGTTTTATTAGTTAATGTTATTTGATTGATGATTGATGATGATGATGATTGCTATTGACGATGACGATGATTTGAAGATGATATATGATATAATATACTACGTTTATTTTATTTATTATTTATTTATTATATTGCTATTGATGATGATGATTATTGATATTGACGTTGACGATGCCGATGATTTGAAGATGATATAATATATGTTTTTTTATTTATTATTATTGTTATATTATATTATTATTGTTATTTTGACTTTAGTCCAATACGGAGTATATGTTAGGTTAGCCCAAATAATACATTTTTTTGATTATTTTACAGGACCAGTTACGACGGCTACGGGGATTGCGGCGGCTACGGGTGGTAAAGCTACCGGTGAAAAGTTCGGTGAAGTTGCCGGTAAAACACTGGTCAAAGAATTGTGGAAAGCAGGGAAAGGGTGGTATAATGATAAGAAGAATGAGAAGAAGAAGAACCCAACAACTCCAGCAAATGTTAGGGTTTTTATAGATTCTGAAGATGAGATATTATTGTCCGTTCCGGTTAATCATTTGAGTATTAATGAGATCAAGATCTCTCTAGAGGTCGATGAACAGCTAGTGGTATTTGGTGAACACCTGGACGCCAACCCAACCCTCAGCTTCGATATCTGATACCCAATTCAACTTCCGCCCCATCAGGATTTCTACCATGCGGAGTTAGGTTTCGAATTCAAAGAGGGGAATGCTCTGATCAGCATCAAGAATTTCAACAGGGACCCAAGAGTCATCAAGCCAATGGGTGTAATAGATTAGGTGGTTTGTGAGGCTGAGAGAGTGAGAGTAGTGCCTTTTGTTTTAGTCATTCTGTTTTTGGTGAACATGTTTAATGATTTCTGTTGTTTTTAATGTGTTTGGGACATCTGAATTTGAATTTGCTATGGTGGTGTATCTGTCTATCCATGTGTATTTCCATTTTTCAGGTTTTCTATGAGTACCTTTTAACAGGCTTGTTTGTTCAATGAGATTGGCAGATTGAGTTGAATTGAATTGAATATTATGATTGTATGTATGGTCCTTCTCACAGAGCTTTGTAATGGACCAAACCATGGATTCATTTATTCATGTTTACTTATGTTCTTATGGTGTTCCATTTTGTTCTTATGTAGGGTAGTTTGAAGGTCTGCCATCTCAGCTATCCTGTGACAGTTCTTGGCCAGCACAAAAGGTATTCACTGATTTGTTACAGTAATATTCACATTCATATTACTTGGCTACTTGCATCTGGTTATGATTACAGTAATATTCACATTCATATTACTTAGCTTTCCAGAATTGTAATACTTATTCAGTCACTCGATGGTATCTCCATTTTGGGTGAAGTCACAGGCCAAAATGGGTTAAATATTATTATTGCGGATCACAACTTGTTGAGTGACCGAACCTGCGGGCTCCCCCTTTTTTTTTTACTGAACAATGAGTGGATTAAATATGATTACAAAATCTGTACATAGTATTCTGGACTAAAGCCGTTATGCAGGTTGTAATTTTATGCATTACTTAGACCCCTTTGAGCTGGTCCCTTTTTGTTTAACTAGTAAACTTGGTGCTTTCGAAACAGAACCTACCCAAATCAACGCATTTACAATTTACTATAGTAAGGTAGGGCGGGCTGATCTTAAAAAATATCGTAGCGTTTGGGTCCTTCCCTCTACAATCGTAACACATTCTTCTTATTTACATTGAGCTTTAATTTGCTTATCTGCAGGTCATAAAGCCTTTAAATCAAGTCCTAAATCATCTTTAGTTGATCAAGAAGCTGGCCACCAAATCTGGCATGACATGATGAGACATATAGTGTACAAAAATTTAAGGTCAGAACTCTGAATTATGGAACCTGACTGTACAAGTGGGTTTATAAAATATAGACATACTTAAGCATAGTTTTAACATTGTTGTTGGATAGGATCAGTTTTAGAAGAAAAATAAATGGTGTTCCAAATAATTAGGCATGTGTTTTGGTGCCTGGTTAGTCATAGTGGAAAGTATTCTTGACGTGATTACCTAGAAATACACCACACTAATGCCTCCATTCTGTTGCAAGCTTGTTTAATTACAGTGCATTGGTGTATTTATTGATTTGAAGTGTGAAAAACTACATTACGCTATCAAAGAAGTGTTTAAAATGTATAGAAAGGTTATCTTAACAAAGAATTTGGAGCTCTATGACTGTTAATTTTGAAAGTTTGAGTCCAAGAAAAATATCCATCACATTGAATGTCAGTTAGTTTCTGATCTAACATTATGTAGTATGATTTTGGCCTACGAGTCACAAATCGTCCATTTGACAACCATATTCATTTCTAGATTCCATGTATTCTATGTAATGTTCTTTCCCTGCTTTATTTTCTTAAATATTCTACTAACTTTTCACTTTTCAGTGCTTAAATCCCACCATTACAGTGTAATCAATTGTTTTGCCAACTTTACTTAATCAATTATTGTGTAAGAATATTTCTAATAACTGAAGATTAGTTTGTTCTCCGTTTTTATTGTTGGATATTAGGCTGGTGGTTTGGTGGGTGATGATGGTGCTTCTAGTGCCGGGACCTCAGTTTCTGCACGAGTGCAGTCATCATATTTTATTAGTTTACAAGATAAACCATTATTAGTAAGGATTTTGATGAAAATGTACAAACATTAACTTACTCAAAATGGGAAACCTCGGAACTATATAATTATATAATGAATTTTTTCTTCTTAACTCCTACCATTAATTATACATATGTGAGAACGTATGTGGAGGATTATCTAGTTTTGATAGTTCAACCTTTCCATTCATGCAGAATAAAAAAAAATAAAAAAAATCTTGTTATACAAACTTCTTTTCCGCCTCTTGTTGTTTTATTCTTTTGTTGCATGTTTCCTGCTACATTAGCACATATGAAGTTGCACCTTTATCTACAGTAAATAAATATGATGTAAATGTTACCTTTTTCTTCATTAATTACTAAATCTTCGTAACTTGTTGATGTAGTTATTTGAACTTGGTGAAACTATATGATTGATCGCAATTATTAAAGTATTAATTAATAGGGTAAAAGAATGCATGCGTGTACAGTATGATTTTGAGAATTACATGTATCATGTAAATTGCTTGAAACTACCGATTTATTTATTTTGTGAGTACTTGATAGTTGAATGTGATATGTTAAACTTACCGAAACCTGAGGTAGATTGGTTATATTACATAGATTATGGTTTAAATAAGTATTTGTTAGAGGATCATTGGCGATTCATTAGGATAATCATAACATTTTATTCATGATATATATATATAAATTTACATAAGTGAAACTTTAGAATAGCAAAGATATAAATTTATAGATAGATGATGATGATTACATCAAAGAAGGTAAAACAAAAAAAAAACATTCTAACAAACTTGTCCCCACTGAGTAACAAAATTATTCCCCCTACCCCATTCATTCTAAACCAATACCGTTACTCCATTAGAAACCCTCACCACTCACTCACTCACTCACTCCCGATTATATACATACAGTACACTATACCTCTGCTGCTACATGCATACTCTCTCTCGCACAAAAAAAAACTTACTCAACGAATGGAAACATTTACTAGCCGACGACGGATGATCACTACTACTGTCAACTATGACGCCGACGATGGTAACGTGGAATCGGGAATGTTGCGATTTGCTCCTGGTAAGTTTCTCTATAGCTAATGAAAAGAAAATAGGAATAGTTATTGGATTGATGATGAGTTTTTCTTTTGACGATGAATAAATACGATGTAGCATTATGTGCATAATATATACTTTTGATTATTATATTATTTATTCTTCATCGATGATGATACTGACGTACGTGAAGATCTAATCGTCATGTATAGTAGTTCATTGATGAGTTTAATGTAACTTTTGTAATTTTTTATGATGATAACTGTCATTTATATATCTATCTTCCGTATCTATATATACGTGAAAATATAAATGTTGCTGACTATGTTTTATTAGTTAATGTTATTTGATTGATGATTGATGATGATGATGATTGCTATTGACGATGACGATGATTTGAAGATGATATATGATATAATATACTACGTTTATTTTATTTATTATTTATTTATTATATTGCTATTGATGATGATGATTATTGATATTGACGTTGACGATGCCGATGATTTGAAGATGATATAATATATGTTTTTTTATTTATTATTATTGTTATATTATATTATTATTGTTATTTTGACTTTAGTCCAATACGGAGTATATGTTAGGTTAGCCCAAATAATACATTTTTTTGATTATTTTACAGGACCAGTTACGACGGCTACGGGGATTGCGGCGGCTACGGGTGGTAAAGCTACCGGTGAAAAGTTCGGTGAAGTTGCCGGTAAAACACTGGTCAAAGAATTGTGGAAAGCAGGGAAAGGGTGGTATAATGATAAGAAGAATGAGAAGAAGAAGAACCCAACAACTCCAGCAAATGTTAGGGTTTTTATAGATTCTGAAGATGAGATATTATTGTCCGTTCCGGTTAATCATTTGAGTATTAATGAGATCAAGATCTCTCTAGAGGTCGATGAACAGCTAGTGGTATTTGGTGAACACCTGGACGCCAACCCAACCCTCAGCTTCGATATCTGATACCCAATTCAACTTCCGCCCCATCAGGATTTCTACCATGCGGAGTTAGGTTTCGAATTCAAAGAGGGGAATGCTCTGATCAGCATCAAGAATTTCAACAGGGACCCAAGAGTCATCAAGCCAATGGGTGTAATAGATTAGGTGGTTTGTGAGGCTGAGAGAGTGAGAGTAGTGCCTTTTGTTTTAGTCATTCTATTTTTGGTGAACATGTTTAATGATTTCTGTTGTTTTTAATGTGTTTGGGACATCTGAATTTGAATTTGCTATGGTGGTGTATCTGTCTATCCATGTGTATTTCCATTTTTCAGGTTTTCTATGAGTACCTTTTAACAGGCTTGTTTGTTCAATGAGATTGGCAGATTGAGTTGAATTGAATTGAATATTATGATTGTATGTATGGTCCTTCTCACAGAGCTTTGTAATGGACCAAACCATGGATTCATTTATTCATGTTTACTTATGTTCTTATGGTGTTCCATTTTGTTCTTATGTAGGGTAGTTTGAAGGTCTGCCATCTCAGCTATCCTGTGACAGTTCTTGGCCAGCACAAAAGGTATTCACTGATTTGTTACAGTAATATTCACATTCATATTACTTGGCTACTTGCATCTGGTTATGATTACAGTAATATTCACATTCATATTACTTAGCTTTCCAGAATTGTAATACTTATTCAGTCACTCGATGGTATCTCCATTTTGGGTGAAGTCACAGGCCAAAATGGGTTAAATATTATTATTGCGGATCACAACTTGTTGAGTGACCGAACCTGCGGGCTCCCCCTTTTTTTTTTACTGAACAATGAGTGGATTAAATATGATTACAAAATCTGTACATAGTATTCTGGACTAAAGCCGTTATGCAGGTTGTAATTTTATGCATTACTTAGACCCCTTTGAGCTGGTCCCTTTTTGTTTAACTAGTAAACTTGGTGCTTTCGAAACAGAACCTACCCAAATCAACGCATTTACAATTTACTATAGTAAGGTAGGGCGGGCTGATCTTAAAAAATATCGTAGCGTTTGGGTCCTTCCCTCTACAATCGTAACACATTCTTCTTATTTACATTGAGCTTTAATTTGCTTATCTGCAGGTCATAAAGCCTTTAAATCAAGTCCTAAATCATCTTTAGTTGATCAAGAAGCTGGCCACCAAATCTGGCATGACAATTCTGATGTTGATGAGACATATAGTGTACAAAAATTTGAGGTCAGAACTCTGAATTATGGAACCTGACTGTACAAGTGGGTTTATAAAATATAGACATGCTTAAGCATAGTTTTAACATTGTTGTTGGATAGAATCAGTTTTAGAAGAAAAATAAATGGTGTTCCCAAATAATTAGGCTTGTGTTTTGGTGCCTGGTTAGTCATAGTGGAAAGTATTCTTGACGTGATTACCTAGAAATACACCACACTAATGCCTCCATTCTGTTGCAAGCATGTTTAATTACACTGCATTGGTGTATTTATTGATTTGAAGTGTGAAAAACTACATTATGCTATCAAAGAAGTGTTTAAAATGTATAGAAAGGTTATCTTAACAAAGAATTTGGAGCTCTATGACTGTTAATTTTGAAAGTTTGAGTCCAAGAAAAATATCCATCACGTTGAATGTCAGTTAGTTTCTGATCTAACACTATGTAGTATGATTTTTGCCTACGAGTCACAAATCGTCCATTTGACAACCATATTCATTTCTAGATTCCATGTATTCTATGTAATGTTCTTTCCCTGCTTTATTTTCTTAAATATTCTACTAACTTTTCACTTTTCAGTGCTTAAATCCCACCATTACAGTGTAATCAATTGTTTTGCCAACTTTACTTAATCAATTATTGTGTAAGAATATTTCTAATAACTGAAGATTAGTTTGTTCTCCGTTTTTATTGTTGGATATTAGGCTGGTGGTTTGGTGGGTGATGATGGTGCTTCTAGTGCCGGGACCTCAGTTTCTGCACGAGTGCAGTCATCATATTTTATTAGTTTACAAGATAAACCATTATTAGTAAGGATTTTGATGAAAATGTACAAACATTAACTTACTCAAAATGGGAAACCTCGGAACTATATAATTATATAATGAATTTTTTCTTCTTAACTCCTACCATTAATTATACATATTTGAGAACGTATGTGGAGGATTATCTAGTTTTGATAGTTCAACCTTTCCATTCATGCAGAATAAAAAAAAATAAAAAAATCTTGTTATACAAACTTCTTTTCCGCCTCTTGTTGTTTTATTCTTTTGTTGCATGTTTCCTGCTACATTAGCACATATGAAGTTGCACCTTTATCTACAGTAAATAAATATGATGTAAATGTTACCTTTTTCTTCATTAATTACTAAATCTTCGTAACTTGTTGATGTAGTTATTTGAACTTGGTGAAACTATATGATTGATCGCAATTATTAAAGTATTATTTAATAGGGTAAAAGAATGTATGCGTGTACAGTATGATTTTGAGAATTACATGTATCATGTAAATTGCTCGAAACTACCGATTTATTTATTTTGTGAGTACTTGATAGTTGAATGTGATATGTTAAACTTACCGAAACCTGAGGTAGATTGGTTATATTACATAGATTATGGTTTAAATAAGTATTTGTTAGAGGATCATTGGCGTATTCATTAGGATAATCACAACATTTTATTCATGATATATATAAATTTACATAAGTGAAACTTTAGAATAGCAAAGATATAAATTTATAGATAGATGATGATGATTACATCAAAGAAGGTAACACAAAAAAAAAACATTCTAACAAACTTGTCCCCACCGAGTAACAAAATTATTCCCCCCACCCCATTCATTCTGCACCAATACTGTTACTCCATTAGAAACCCTCACCACTCACTCACTCACTCCCGATTATATACATACAGTACACTATACCTCTGCTGCTACATGCATACTCTCTCTCGCACAAAAAAAAAACTTACTCGATGAATGGAAACATTTACTAGCCGACGACGGATGATCACTACTACTGTCAACTATGACGCCGACGATGGTAACGTGGAATTGGGAATGTTGCGATTTGCTCATGGTAAGTTTCTCTATAGCTAATGAAAGAAAATAGGAATAGTTATTGGATTGATGATGAGTTTTTCTTTTGACGATGAATAAATACGATGTAGCATTATGTGCATAATATATACTTTTGATTATTATATTATTTATTATTCATCGATGATGATACTGACGTACGTGAAGATCTAATCGTCATGTATAGTAGTTCATTGATGAGTTTAATGTAGCTTTTGTAAGTTTTTTATGATGATAACTGTCATTTATATATCTATCTTCCGTATCTATATATACGTGAAAATATAAATGTTGCTGACTATGTTTTATTAGTTAATGTTATTTGATTGATGATTGATGATGATGATGATGATTGCTATTGACGATGACGATGATTTGAATATGATATATGATATAATATACTACGTTTATTTATTTATTATTTATTTATTACTAGAATATAACCCGCGAGATTCGCGGGGTAAAGCAAGGAAATGTGTCTTAATAAATGACTGAAAATGACAATTCACAACAATAATGTAATTGAACATTGTTCGATGCGGTGATTTAACAATATTTGTAATGTTCCATTTTTTATTGTCTTGGTCGTGCATTCCAAAGAGTGCTTAGTGCATTTAGCCTTGCGAAGTAGTCATTCATTGCCAGTAACGCATGTGCTAATTGTCTGGTTTTGAGTATTTCATGCAACTTCTTAATTGTGTCCTCCCTCACTTTATCCGCCTGCAAATGTATTATACAAAATAATACTTAGGTGTTTGTACAAAATATACGCAATATAAAATAATAAGTAAATCATTAAAAAAATATCAATTAGATAAATAAATGTTGTTAGCATGAAGTTTTTTTGAAGCAACTAAAAAGTAAGTTATAATTTCTATGTTGATCTATGTTTCTAATTATCACATTATTATTTAAAAAGTTTTGTAAAAATACCCTGTGTAAGAAAGTTTCAATTGCTCCTAATTCTCCCATTGCCATCTTCATTTGTGTCATGTAAGTAGTATGATTAGATGACGCAATTGGGACCTTATTTGCATCAGTGACAATAGATTCTGCCAAACATAATTGCATTCTCGTCATTCCTTGAGATAAACACTCCTCTTCATGTATGGTTGTAGCACGCTAAGACTTGATTTTTTTTTGTTGTTCTTCTGAAAGGTCCACCCGATTCTCAATAATCTGTGTTTTGCATAAATAATGTATGTGAAATAAGATCATAGAGAAGTTATAATGAATTACAGTATAATGATATGCACCATAAATACCATTTGATATATTGGCATAGATCAATAAAGTACATATGAATTTATATAATCTTAAATTAAATAGAATGTAATATTAAATATTATTTAATCGTACTTACTTGAATTAAGTCAGAAGAACGAAATCCACCAATCCACATAATGCAGCGTTCTGCATGTGATGTCCAAATTCCATAAACTATATAGAGTATGTCTTCCTTGGCCGCATCTCTTTTTTTTCTCACAATATCAGTGAAATGCGAAATTATTCTACCAACCATAGGTTGTAGTTCAACATCATTTTTATTTGAATAGATAGCTTGCCTAAGTTCTTGTGTATGTTTCAATTGCTCTTCAAACCAAGTTGAGTATGTCGATTGAAATGATGTGTATTCTGTTTAATACATACAAAAAAGAGATATATATTACACGCATTGTTAACATAAACAGACGATTACGTGTCAAGTTTCTAACTGAAGAGCTATAATTAGTCCATGTAGTATAGTATTGTAAAGAATATAAGATATTATTCGTTATACTGTACTGTAGTTATAGATATAGATAGAAGGTAACCTTTTTTTTTATTTTGAAGATAATTTGGACCTTGATTTTGAATTAAGACCTGCTACAAAGTGAAGATCAGCAATGACGTTGATCACAATACTAATTATTTGTGAAAACACTATTTAGCAATGTATATACAAATATTAATGACGTATTGTATACCTTTTGATTAGTGTTGTTGGAATTAGCCTTTATTTCATTCAGTTCCACGTGGCTTTTTTCTAACTGTTGAAAATATGCCTGTACGGAAAAGTTAAAATGAAAAATATAATCGGCATAACATTTCGAATATATTAGCGGATGGTTATCTGTTATGGACCAAAGTTTATCATGACTAAAATTTCCAAATATTTAATGTTTATTATTTTTCACGAATGTGATAAACCATTGTTTTATTGATAAACACTTTTTACTACCTTTTGTCTGAGCCTGGACTTTCTGGCAGATTCTCTTTTCTGAGCAAGTCTTCGTCTTCTCTAAGTTGATGTCCGCATATTCGTATATGTATTAATGTGAAATCCAACACAATTGTCAATTAAGTGATGCATAATATATACGTACATATATATACATATACATATACATATATACATATACATATATGTATAATATGTGTAAATGTAGTCATATGTAAAGTATATTGAACTATACCTTTTCTTCCTCCATGTCATTTGTATCGGTGGACCCGCAAGTAACATCAGATGAGACGGATAATGGATCCACGTATGAGGAAACCTGTAAATATGATTATAAAATAATAAGACAAAAAGAACTTGGGGTGTTATCGTAAATTAGGTTGTGTTCAAGGGAAATTGTAATTTGTGAGTGTTTGTATATAAAATGGTAGATGAAAGATGCATGACTGTTGACTTAATTTCAGCCATTAATTGATAAAATCGATTTGTATTAAATATGAGATATGTTCTGTTCAAAATATATAAATTGATTGATTGTTGGTTAAGAAAGGAGTAGAATATACGCTATCCTTAATTCGAAAGAAGATTTGTATTTGTATATTTAGTATATGATATGATATGATATGATGATTATTATAGAGTCACGGTCCCCGGTAATTTTCTTTTAATTGATTTTGCTAATAATTTCCTTTTTTTTGGCAAACTATATGCCCTTTAGCTGGTACCACCTAGGCATTTAGTAAGACTTGTTAAAAATTGATGATTATTATGGATACACTTATAGTGAGTTCTATGTGTCGTGGGTTTACATTTGTTGATTTGCTTGATATGAAACAGAATGACAAAGTTTTGTAGACATTTTTTGTTAAACATGATATTGATTCCACACACCAAGTAAACATACAAAACAGAATTCCAAAATAACTTATATATGGAAATTAGAAGAGTTACGTGAACAGAGAAGAATACTATTGAAAAAGGATCACTGATCCTAACTAAATTCGTTGCAACACCTCTTTGTATACAAAATTTTTTGTCGTGTTTGTAACGTTCCCATTTTCGTCACATATGACAACCTTCAGTCCTTTTCTTTTTTGCTCGTGACTCGGGAGACGATGACATAAAGTTGTCCATGAGTGAAGACTGGCTTACGAAGGAATAGACCTACACTGGATAGTGACTGCCCCTGACTTTTGTTAATCGTCATTGCGTAGCAAACAGAAACAGGAAATTGTCGTCTCTGGAACTTCACAACAATTTTTTTATTGGTAGGAGCAATTACCATGCGAGGCAGGTGCGTTATGTCTCCAAAAAAAGTCCCTGATATAATTCGTGCTTCAATAGTGTTAACCCCTAGCTTTTCAACTTGTAGCCTTGTTCCATTGCACAATCCTTTGGCCTAGTTAATGTTCCGCAACAACATTACAGGAACTCCCACCTTCAACACAAGTCTATGGTTAGGGATGCCAGGGACATTAAGTCCGTTTAGAATTTCAGGAGAGTACAACTGTTGCGCAAAAGCATCGTTATCCTCATCTGGGCACAAACTATCGGAACTGTAGTATACATGTTCTTCACCATTTACCTTTGAAAAAACATGTTCGTTTACATTGTTGACTTCTTCGTTTGTGGGAGAAAGAATTGCTTTATCTTGAAAGTATATTGGGTTTTTGTTGTTTTGAGCTAAGTAACGGTAAATAGTGTTAACCATAGTTTCTACATGATTTCCATTTGTTTCAAGCAACACGTCTTCAGGGAAAACAACATCCGCCTCACCGTCATTTGGTTCATTTATTTTACCTTCTCCAATTTTCAAAATCCACTTAGCAAATTCTTTAAGCTGTTGTGCATCTGATTCATCATGCCCACCACGTAATCGCATATTTTTTGTCAGTCTAAGCACTTTGCAATGACGCCACAAATGAGAAGAGTGTAGTGAAGCGTACACAATTTCTGCTCTTGTACCCTTCTGAACGACAGGTAGTATTTGCCTAAAATCTCCACCAAACACTACCACTTTCCCACCAAACGGTTTTGCTCTATTGGGTGAATGTATTATATCTCTAATGGTACGGTCAAAAGCTTCAAAACAATTCCTGTGCATCATGGGAGCTTCATCCCATATTATAAGTTTAGTTTTGTTTAACAATGCTTCTAGGTCACTTTCAGGTGATATAGAGCAAAATGAATCCTCTGTTACATTGATTGGTATCGAAAACCGAGAGTGGGTTGTCCTACCTCCGGTTAGAAGTAGAGATGCAATACCGCTAGATGCAACATTTATTACTATTTCTCCGCGTGATCGAACAGCTGCTGCAAGTGTTTTCCAGACAAAAGTCTTACCGGTTCCACCGTATCCATATAGGAAAAACAGTCCACCCTCATCCCTTGCAAGTGAATCCATGATTGTGTCATAAACAACTTTTTGTTCTGATGTCATTGTTGAGTATAACAAATCATGTTCATGTTCAAGGGTGTTTCTTTCATAGTCAAGCTCATCATGAATGAGCATGTTGCAGTTGTCTTGAATGAATTCGTCATCGGGTATAGGCATATTTGGGATCCTCTTCAAACTCGAACCTGCACTATTAAGTAACTTTTCGATTTCGACAAGAGCAAGATTGTGCAAAACTGCCTTCAGCAAATTTGCGTCTAGCAAAGCAGAAATGTAAATCAATTAATGGGGTATAACATATCGATTTATTAATATATATAAGTTACCTGAAAACCGTATGTTTAACGGTATAAGGTATGATGACAAATAATTATATTCATATTGTCGCACCCCCAAATTTATTGTGCGGAAGCGAATCGGGTCGGGGAGCGACTAATCAAATATCACAAGCACATAAGATAAAGTGAACGACTCTATATGCGTCGTTTACTGCTTACATTGATATAATAAAAGTTTACAATGTAATAATGTTTACAAAAGCTCGTAATTAATGTTTAGAGATTCTAAGGCATATCTAGTTTACAAAATTTAGAAATGCAGGGGAATCTTCTGGTGTCTGTATGCGACTCGAGCTAATAATCCTGAGCAGATCTACTACTGCTGAGTACCTGAGAATACATACTAAAAAGTCAGCTAAAAGCTGGTGAGCTCACATGTTTGTATAGATAAACATGATGTGTGAACCATGAGATTTAATATAATGATTTGCAATCAAGCAAATAAAATAGATGTATATCACTGCCATGAGCCCATAGTTTGAGCTTAACTGAGGTGTCAGGATCACAACCAAGTGCTTGAGCGAGGGTGCCTCCCTGCGAGTGCCTAATCTACACTCGTATGAACCAATGCTAATGCGTCCGTTTGACCAGTTAGTGCGTGCTAACCCGGACGGGGATTGTCAATCCCATATGGTACCATACACTAACAATCGCGCTAAATCCATATAAACAAACTATGTAGTGGAGGGCTTTAAATGATTAGCAAAACAACTCATGCAGTATATATCGAGGTTTAGTACTCATGTCCACATGTAAAACAAAACGAGTAGTTGGTGATTGCCAATTTTTGATAGCCTCGATAGGTGCGCTGCAAAGCTTTTGTTTCAGTAGTTGAAATGCTGACTCTTGTTTATCAACCCAATCGAACTTCTTCTCCTTCTGAGTCAGTGTCGTGAGGGGTTGGGCTATTTTTGAGAAGTTTTCGATAAATCGTCGATAGTACCCGGCCAGTCCCAAAAACTGCCGTACTTCGATTGGAGTTGTTGGTGATTGCCAATTTTTGATAGCCTCGATTTTTTATGGATCAACATGAATCCCTTGACTGTCAATCACATGCCCAAGGAATTGAACAGTTTGCATCCAGAACTCACACTTGGAGAATTTCGCATATAACTCCTCGTGCTTGAGTAGCTCTAGAATGGTTTTCAGATGTTGTGCGTGTTCTTGCTCGTTGCGCGAGTAGATTAAGATGTCATCAATGAATACAATGACAAACTTATCGAGATATGGTTTGCACACTCAGTTCATAAGGTCCATGAATACAGCCGGTGCGTTTGTTAAACCAAATGGCATTACTTGAAACTCGTAGTGACCATAGCGAGTTCGGAAATCGGTCTTCGGGATGTCGGTGTCTCGAACTTGGAGTTGGTGATAACCTGACCATAGATCGATCTTTGAATAAAAGCTCGACCCTTGCAGTTGGTCAAATAGGTCATCAATTCGAGGGAGTGGATAACGGTTCTTAACAGTGAGTTTGTTGAGTTCACGATAATCGATGCACATTCTGAAAGAACCGTCTTTCTTTTTGACCAATAGGACCGGAGCTCCCCAAGGTGAAGAACTTGGTCGAATGAATCCTTTGTCCAGAAGTTCCTGTAACTGAGTAGACAACTCCTGAAGTTCGGATGGGGCTAAACGGTAAGGTGCTCATGCCACGGGTGCTGCACCCGGCACGAGGTCTATGGAAAACTTGACTTGTCTTGGCGGCAGAAGGCCAGGCAAGTCTACAGTAAAGACTTCTGGGAAGTCTCGAACGATGGGCAAATCCTCAAGTCGTTTCTCTTCCGACTTTTTCTCCATAACATGTGCGAGGATTGCCTGATATCCTTTTCTCAAATATTTTCGGGTTTTCATACATGATATGATATTCAGTCTCGTCCCACCGGTCTCCCCTTGTATGATTAAAGTACCACCGGTGACGAGAGGAATACGAACTATTTTATCAAAACGGATTATCTCTGCTCGGTGCTTAGATAACCAATTCATACCAACGATGATGTCGAAACTACCGATCTCGACAGGTATGAGATCAATGTTGAAGAGTTCGTCGGCTAGTTTTAAAGTGCAATTAGGTATCACACTATTTGTTTCAATCAGTTTGCCATTAACTAGTTCTACAATATACTTAACTTCCAAGGCAACAGGGGTAATGTCAAGTAAGGAACTAAATTCATCAGATAAAAAGCTCCTATCAGCACCAGTATCAAACAGAATAGAAGCATGTAAGTTGTTGATGAGGAACGTACCCGAGACCACATTCGGGTCTTGACGGGCTTCCCCTAAATTAAGGATAAAGGCTCTACCTCTCAGGTTGTTGTTGTTTCCCTTGTTCTTCAGCTTTGGGCAGTCATTCCTGAAGTGCCCAGTGTTGCCACACTCAAAACAGGCTTTTGGTTGGCTGGAGCTGGTGTTGGGGTTGTTGTTGTTGTTGGTATTGGTACTGGTAGACCTACAGTCTTTGGCTAGATGCCCATACCTCTGACACTTGTTACATGGAGTACCACAGGAACCATCGTGATGGCGGCGGCACTTAGAGCAGAAAGGCTTGTTCCCAGTGTAGCCTTTCTTGAGTTCGGAACCAGATGTGTAAGCCTTGACGATCTCAGGCTTCCTTGATGATTGCTGATTTTGGTTTGAGTTTCCGGACCACTTTCTCTTGTGAACCCCAACGTTATTACCGGTGTTTGTGGAAGTAGGTCTTTCTTGGCGAACCACCTGAGCCATAAGATTGTGTGCCATACGGACAGCACCTTGAATGGTAGGAGAGTTGGAAGCAGTGACCATTCCCTGAATGTGTGGGGGAAGTCCCCAGATGTAACGTTCGATCCTCTTGTACTCAGGATCGACCATTGATGGGCACAGTAATGCAAGTTGGTGAAAACGGGTTGTGTAACTGGCAATATCATTGCCCTGAACCATGAGATTCCAAAACTCGACCTCGAGTTGTTGCAACTCTTCTCTTGGACAGTACTCATCCTTTAACATTCTTTCCAATTCTTCCAAGGGAGTTTGGTAGGCGATATCAATGCCTACAGTTTGAGCATGAGTATTCCACCAGGTCAGAGCACTGTCCATGAAGGTGCAGGTGGAATAGTTGACCTTGCAGTCTTCTGGGCAGTTATAGATCCGGAAGACTGATTCCATTTTCTCGATCCATCGTAATAGACCGATAGCTCTTTCCGTACCTTTGAAGTTCAGAGGCTTGCAGTTGAGGAAGTCCTTGTATGAGCAGGGTTTGGCTGGAGGGGTGTTGTTGGTCGTGTCCTCGCTGCCAGAACGTGGTTGTTGGGCAGCAAAAGCTTGAGCTACACCCTGAGCAATGAGTTGAGTGATTTCCGCTTGACTGTAAGTTCGTCTTGGCGGCATAATGCTTGAATAAATACAGAGGAACAATATGTAAGATGTTGTTCAAAGGTTATGATTTATCACATATGTATATATATATAGGAGAGTAATATACAACAGCACAATGTGATAATCATATTTCATTAGATAATAAAATTAGATACCATACAAGGTACGAGTTCAAAAGATTACAGACTTTAGAGTTTACAAAGGGTACCGGGAATGGTTACATCTGGTTGAATTACATCGACTTAAAAGGGCTTAGATAAGTGATTACATAACAGATACTGTACTAATCTTGTCGTAGAGCCACTAGTGACATCAGGGTGACAAGACGTTCCATGGCTTCAACAAGTCGACTGGTCTGTCGGGCGGTATCTTCAGCGATAGTTAGGCGTTGCTCCAACATGCGAGCATATTGTTCAGCTTCCTGTGAGCGTAGCTCACATTCTTCCAGTCTCGCCTGCAGGAGATCAACTGCGCTTTTGTCATCAATCACTTGTTGGTGGATCATATCCACATTCCGTGTCATGTTTTCTTGTTCCAGATAGAGTTCAGCAATGCGGTCGTGCGATTGGCGTAACCAGTACATCTGTACTATGTATTGTTCTCGTTCCAAGCTTTCAAGTCTTGCCTCGTGACGATGTAGTCGAGCAGCAAGCATCGGAACGGTGTGGTGGATGTGTTCTTGTGTATACGGGGAGATGTCCATGGGGTCAGCAGGAATCTGTATGGCTTCCTCAAACCTCCAGGTGTTCAGAGTTGTGGGTAGCCAATCCACTTACGAGGGTAAGTTGGATAGTCCGCCCTGATTGTGGTGTTACCAGTGCGGTAAGGGCTAACTCGAGCTGAACTGTTACCCCTTCGTTGATGTCGTGTGACTCTTGCCTCTCCGGTGAAATAATAGAGAGGTTCAGTTGAAGTTTGGGGTAAAGCAGTTAACTCCTCTACAGTTGGGTAGGTTCGAGTTTCGTTGTTCGCGTCTGTCGGTGCTAGAGGAAGGATGTCTGCCATGTCTGTGGCAAGAGCGTTCAGTAAGTATAGTGAGGCCTATATATCTAACATATAATATATAGCCTAGTGTGTCTAGCACTTAACAAGTATAGGTCCGGGGTCTCTTGTGGTCATAGTCAACTAATGTATCCCTATTCCAGCATAACTAGTTCAAGCCTTACATCATCTTTATTTAATTGTACATAGTTGATCAGGCTATGTTAAATTAAACTTATATGATGTAACTCTTGAACCAACTATACTTAACAGAAAATACTGCCTAACGGTCATAGTCTAGGCCCACTAATGCAACCTAGTTCACTATAACCTTAGGCTCTGATACCAATCTGTCGCACCCCCAAATTTACTGTGCGGAAGCGAATCGGGTCGGGGCGCGACTAATCAAATATCACAAGCACATAAGATAAAGTGAACGACTCTATGTGTGTCATTTACTGCTTACATTGATATAATAAAAGTTTACAATGTAATAATGTTTAGAAAAGCTCGTAATTAATGTTTAGAGATTCTAAGGCATATCTAGTTTACAAAATTTAGAAATGCAGGGGAATCTCCTGGTGTCTGTATGCGACTCGAGCTAATAATCCTGAGCAGATCTACTACTGCTGAGTACCTGAGAATACATACTAAAAAGTCAGCTAAAAGCTGGTGAGCTCACATGTTTGTATAGATAAACATGATGTGTGAACCATGAGATTTAATATAATGATTTGCAATCAAGCAAATAAAATAGATGTATATCACTGCCATGAGCCCATAGTTTGAGCTTAACTGAGGTGTCAGGATCACAACCAAGTGCCTGAGCGAGGGTGCCTCCCTGCGAGTGCCTAATCTACACTCGTATGAACAAATGCTAATGCGTCCGTTTGACCAGTTAGTACGTGCTAACCCGGACGGGGATTGTCAATCCCATATGGTACCATACACTAACAATCGCGCTAAATCCATATAAACAAACTATGTAGTGGAGGGCTTTAAATGATTAGCAAAACAACTCATGCAGTATATATCGAGGTTTAGTACTCATGTCCACATGTAAAACAAAACGAGTATGTATTCCCACCCCTGGGTTAAAAACAGTAAAATGAGGGGCTATGAGACTCACCTGAGTCTGGTGTGTTGCTATCAAGCAAGTATGATGTTGCACAAGGTGATGTTGTCCGAAGACGGTAACCTGCCGGGCGTTCAAAACGCGCAAGGTTATAAGTATATGTAGACGTCTCAAAAGACCGTCCATGCTAGTTGTTCATCCAACTAGTAATGTCCAAATAATTTGGTTGTTTGATTGATTAGTTTGAGTTTTGAAAATATGTACGGCCCGTTGGTGACGGTTTATAATAATAATCCAAAAGTGTTATTATTATATGTTTTGCTGTGATGCATACTTATCAATATATTTGTTGTTGATTGTCCAAATATTGTATAAATGTATAAGGATTGTCGGAATTATTATTCATGCGACAATAAGAATTGTCGGAACTACGATTCATGCGACAATAAGGATTGTCGGAAACGATTCATGCGACAATAAGGATTGTCGGAATTAAGATTCATGCGACAATAAGGATTGTCGGAATTACTTTTCATGCGACAATAAGGATTGTCAGAAATTACTCATGCGACAATAAGGATTGTCGGGACAGTTTTCAAGTACAAAAGTGTTGGTTAATGCGACAATGAGTATAGGTTTTGTGGAATGACAAAAACAGTCCCTTTTAGGTTTGGTTCCAGATTTTTAACCCAAATCAATTCCCGATCTTACCCATTTCTAGTCCGAATCAAGTCTAACCAAAAATCATACATGTTCTCCTATATGTCTAGTATAAATCTGCACTTTATGGTAGTTTTATAATTAATTTACTATTTTTAACAAAAATAATCATGGAGAGTGGTCGGTTTTGGTTCAAAACCGACATTTGTTCAAAGATTGAGCTTTACACGGAAATCCATGTATTTCTGAAAAAGGCCATAGTACAACTTTTTGTAGAGGACATTCATACGAAGATTTTGGTAGGTGATTAATGTGTTGATTCAATCTAGAACTCGAGATACGGTCTTGAGAAGGAGGCATATGTTTCTGTCCGCTGGAACAGTAATGCGCACCTTAACGGAAATATTGTTTTAAAATAGAAAATCAAGTCGATATGTTCCGAAATTGGTTTCGTTGGAAAGATAACATCACGAACTACATTTTAGGATTAAGAAACGTCCATTTTAGTCAAGAGATGTATTTTATAAAAATCGTGGAATTTAACAATTTTTCTGGACAGAAAGCAGTGTGAATATAAGTTCATGAAAAACGAGTTTTAGTTTATATTTTGGACATAATCTTGTTAAATGAGCAAGTAGACATGTTAATTAATATGTTATAAGTAAAATTATCAAAAGAAAAGAGGTCCTTACTATAGAGATGATAAAGAGAGGGAGAAAAGACGTTGTGTGCTCTTATTCCGTGTTTTCTTGAATTCCGGCGTGGCGGCTCGTTGTGGCACTATGGTGGTGGAATGGTGGACTTGTGGTGGAGTGAGGATGGTGTGGTGACTGACCTCTGGTCGTTTCTAGAGAGAGGAGGGAAGGTTAGAGAGAGAAATGAGAGAAAAGTGGAGCATGGAAGTGGAAATGGAAGGTATGGTGTGTAGTATGTATGTAGAAGAAATCAACAAGTATGGGAGCCCATACTTGGGCTGCATTTTCTGCAGATTTGGGTGGGTCCCATGGGTATGGGTGTGTTAAATCTTGTTCCCCAAAGTTACGTTACTCGTGGTGCTCGTTTACCCGTTCGTTTCGACGTTTATTTAGGCGTGTAACATTTGACACGCGTGTTTATCTAACGATTTAAATCTCAATATTTTACTTGAAGTATTTTATCAAAATACTTAATAATGAATTATAAAAATATAATTTGGGTTTATTTTGTTTGTCGGGCGTGTTTTACGCGTTTTTGATCGTTTCTGTGCATTATATACAATACGAAATGCTTATGAAATATTATCGCAATAATATTTGGAAATAAGTATGTTTATAAAATAATTTCATATTATTTAATAAATTGAGTTCACCAACGTTCGTATTAATGTATCGGGATCCGCCCGATATGAAAATGCACGATTGAACATTATCGCATACGTGTATATATATTCCAATATTACATACAATTAGCCTAATCTAGCACTAATTACATGTATTAGGGGATGATTAGGAACTAATAACTAGCCCTAATTTGTCAGGTGTCACACATATATAATATATAGCAACTGAATAGTGAAAGTGTCATGTAAGAATATGAAAACATAGAATGAATGAGAATAATGTATAGTTGCAGGGAATACATAGAGCATTATTGATTTCGCGTTATGTATATAATTAGAAGATGCAAGTATACCTGCATGTTTCAGATGTTCCGGGCATTTATGATGTAGGTCATCAGATAGCAGATCAGCCGTTTGTTGCCATACATGTTCAGGGCGCGATAAGTTGTCAGTAGTAATCAGCGACACAAAGAGATTTCTGCAGAAAGAAGCCGAAGCCCATGAATGTGTTTCTTTGATAGAAGCAACATACTTCTTATCATCATCTAACAATCCGAGAGCGAAACACGCATCCTTGAATGTATCGTATACAATTCCATTAACAGTTCGAATATCCTCGAAACAAGTTGGACCTTTCACTTTATTTAGTAAAATTATCAGATAATAAGTTTCCCCAGCCTTGGGAGGAACAAAATTAATTCTTCCAACACTCCAAACATAATGCCTTGGGAATTCCACATATGTGTACTTGCGCGCGTTACTATCGTATGCATTACACTCCATCCATTCCAAGAATTGAGAAGTTCCAACTGAACGCTTTGAAAGAACAAACTCGATATCATCATCTGCATCAAAAATGATCGGCTGCTGATTAGGCAGATGAAAAGACAGTCTGTATACAGCTGGAGTTCTGTACACAATCGGAAATTCGAACAATCTCCAACATGCTTCACAAGCAGATATGTAACGACAACTGAAATAGTCAGCTATCTCATCTTTAACTAACTTGGTGATCACGGCTCCCATATAAGCAAACTCTGACTCAGTATACACTGACTCAGTGAGGATCCTGTCAGCAACCAAATAAGCAACGTTCACATGCTCCTGCTCAACAATACTCTTAATGATCTGCAACTCTTTCACTCCAACAGCCCTTTTGTCTTCCTTTTCCCCCGGATACTACAAGCAATCAGATTGTGCAATACTTGGTGGTGCTTGTCAAGGAAATAGGTGGCTTTGACGTTCGACTGAAATCGGCTTCCAGTTAACTCTAACCATATAGCAGTGTGGTCTCGCTGCTTGGTCTCGCGGTCTGCTTTCAAGAAGAATGAAGTAGTTACTGATACTCAGTGTACAGCTCCAAATGTCTTGCAAAAGTGGCTAAGGACATGTGATACGGGTTACCCAGAAAGTTAAATCTGATCATCCTGTCATCATTAAGCTTGTCGATCGTCTTGTCAAACTGGAAAGTAACCATAAATTCTGCAACTTGCTCCTGATAGACAGTCTCATTTATCTCAAACAGATGCTTCCAGGCACGCAAATTTCTCTTTCCCTCCTTAAACTGAATCAATCTCTCAAATCCCTCCTTTAAACCAATCTCAGCCAAATCCTCCCAGACTATGTATCTGTTTTCCCCAAGCTGATGTGTTAACCAAGTCTGGTACAACTCCCTTTTCTCTGGATCTTTTATGGAATGCTTGATATAACGAGGGATTGTGGCCATCTGTCAATAAGAGAAAAACAAACAACATAGTGAATTACACAAGATCATTAAAAGCTTATGGACTAAGTCATATTCTAGATTTTTAATCGAAAATTCGAAATGTGGGCTTTAGAATATGAGTAGTCCATAAACCTGTAATAACTAGTAATAATTTCAATCTCAATTTTCAACCATCGCAAGAAACTTTGGTTCATAAAAATAGGCTATATAGAACTAAGTCATAATGATTCCTAAGCGAAAAGTCAAAGACTAGTCAACCACATAAGCATTTTAGTTTTTAACCGAAAGCATGAGTTGCCAACAATCTTAATCATGTAATTACCTTAAAGTGGCAAGAATAACCTATTATCATGAAATGATGCAAACTAGCATGATGTCGAATAAGTATTAGCAATTTTTGACCATATCATACAAGTATTGCAAACAAAGCTTCCTAGTTAACTTTTTAGACAAATGCATTTTTGGATTGAAACTTCTAAAGTGATTATGGCAATTCTTAGCGTAGATATTACTTTGAATTTTTTAGAATAGTAAATTAGAGCAATAGTAGTATTTATTCAAGACTTGCCATAATACTTTTAAAGATACAATTTTAAAAATGCAAGTTTGACTTTTGAAGTAAATTTGGTCATTAGAACACTAGAGATCAAGCCATTTGACTTTTTAAAGTCTTACTAACTCAAATTTACTAAAGTAACATTTCTTTTAGTCATCGGCTAAATCCATAGTAATCCTAACTTACATTAGCGAATCAAAGCAAGACATTATCATCAACTTAAGTCAAAACATCATTTTATCAAAAGTTTTGTCTCAAAATGGTGACGTTTTAACCAAAGTCAATGCTTTATGCTTACTTTAATTTGCTAATTTGACCAAAACTCGCATTTAACCGCAAATGAAGCAAATGAATAAGCTATACTAATCCTATTTAAGCATAAATCAACTAACAAATAACTTATCATAAGCAATTTAATCATCAATTGGTCAAAATGGATCAACTAGTCACAAAAAGTCAAACAAAGTCAACTTTCAAAGTCAAAGTTCAAATTACTTCAATCAAACATGTAATGCTAGTTCCTACATCATCATAAAACACTACTAAGCAAGAATCAAAGGCCACTTTTGCAATGCAAACCACAAATCATCACTAACTAACTTGAAACCCTAGGTTTGAAAGAGAATTTTGGTGTTTAAGGGTTGAATCTTACCTTGATTGAGATGCAATGAGGTTAAGGATCACATATACATGCAAATGATGAAGGAATGAAGCTTGATTTGGTTAACAGTGGAGGAAAATGATGATTTTGGTGAGGGTTGGGGGTGACCGGCGCAAGGGGGAAGGGGAGGGGGAGAAGAAAAATGATTTTTTGTGTATTTTAAATAATTACTAGCCTTTTTACCATTTTATCTATTCCCCTCTTTTACCATTTGTGTTTAATTAATATAACAAGTGTAATTACTAGGTATTTTAGGAAATTAAAAACCTTAGCCAAATGTTTTTAGCAAAAGTTTAAAATCCTGCGTTTAGCTGCGCGCAGCAAAAAGACTGTTTTATTTAGACACAAACGAAACAACTTAACTAAATAAAAGAAAGTAATATTTTTGGTCTAAAAACTTGCAACTTTTAAAATCTAATCAATTTTTAAAACTTTCTAAAAATCTTTTATTAAAATTGTCAAGTTTCAGAAACTGCGCAGATTCTGCAGAGATAAGGATTTTTAGAGATTTTTGGCTTTTTATCAAGAAACTAATTAAACTAACTTATTTTTTACTTAATAAAATTATTTTAAAGACCTATATTAAAATTTGGGTTGCCTCCCAAAAAGCGTTTGGTTTGAGTCTGTAGCTCGACTTTTGATCAAAAATTAACTAAGGGAAATGCAATGTTGGCGCCCTTGGTTTAGGGAAAGTGTATTGAGGAATAAAATCACAGTTTAAGATGTTAATGACATAATCAACTAGTTCAGCAGGGCGTAGTGAAAAATGTTCGAATTCGCTAAGAATCCTACGTTTATTCCGGCCTAATTCTAGAAGATTGTTAACAAACTTATTAAATTCCCTTATAACTTTCTTTTTACTTGAAATTCTCATTCGCATACCGCGGTCTATATTATTAAGGTCGTGAAGAAGATTTCCTACAATTCTCTGAAACCTAAGTTCCTCTTTGGAATTGGGGTCTCCATTTGCAGTCTAAACTGCAAAGGTGACATCCAAGATTAGAGATCTTTGAGAAACGGTGAAAGGGAATTTGGATTGATCGAACAACGAAGCGAGTCTAACGTGGATATCTTTTCATTTAGCAAAGAAAACGGCTTTTATTTTGTCGTCGTCAGCTCCAGGAAATGTCTCTTTCAATTTAGTGATTATATAGGCGGCGGGGTCGACGAAAAATGGAATTTTTCCAGAAATGATGAGAGTGATCGTGGGATATTTAGAAGTTAGAAGCTCAAGCTCATTTACCATAGCTGCAACATAATGATTAATCGTGGTTTGTGAAACCGGTTGATAATCGGTGCAAGCAAATAGATCCATGAGGAGATCTATTTCTGATAATAGCTTTCGCTCTTGCTCTCGATATCGTGTGAAGAAATCATCTTCCTTTTGGGTCAGAAGACGGTGGAGAATACCTACGAGTATGTCTATCCTTAAGATGGCTTCCCTTTGTTCAACTGAGTAAGGAAAATCGGATATATTTAAGTGTAAGGAAAATGCTTTACATATATCCAATCTACTATCAGGATCAAAAGAGTAACCAATGTATCGGATTTCATCACCATCTGAATCTTTCGGTATTTCCTTATCAACAACACGATAAATAGTGTACGAAGGTTCTGGTACAAGGTATATAAAGATTGGGGATTTTGGAAGATGTTCATGAATATCCTCTTTCCTTATGAGGATTCGTTCTTCATCGGATGAGGAACGAAAGGTTTGAAGGTTTTCAAGAATACTATCGACAAAATCAGGGAATCTAGAGAAGTTTTCTAAGGGGTATGAAATCTCAGGTGCAGGTAAAACCTGATAGCTTGGAATGCTGAAAACAGAAGTTGAAATCTTCTGTTGAGATTCATGGGTTCCTAAGTCAAAATCTAAGAATTTCCCTAAGGTTCTAGAATCGTCGTCTGGGCTAGCGGAGGTTTCTTCGGGTGATTTTGATGAGTAGAAGTCGGATTATAACTCTTGTTCTAAGTGGTCGAAGAACTCAGCATCGTCCATGGCCGTCATTTCTTCGATCTTCTTGTGGGCGGATGGAGAAATGGGGCAAGAAGGCGGCGAATTGTAGCAGGATTTTTTTTTGATTTTTCGTTTATTTTAAACTAAACTAATTTATTCTAAAGAAAGTAACTTTCGGATAAGTTTGTTGAAACCTAAGCGAAAAGGATCTCCTAAAGGCTAATTTATCTAAGGTGGCTTTAGAATCGTAACGCTCTATGATCCCCGGCAGCGGCGCCAAAGACTTGACGCTCCCCGAATCGTCGGGTCAGAAAGCCCTCCTTATGGGGGAGGAGAACCGTCCTTGTCGTCAGAGGACTAGACCAAACAAAGCAGGGCGGCGTCGGTGGAAGTTTTAAATTTATAAAGAGTTGGGGCTCAACTTATAAGTACTACCTACTACACAGGGTGAGTAAGCAGTAAGTATAACTCGAGGTCGTTCTTCAATCGGAGCGAATTGAAACGAAGTTTGGGCCAAAGATAAAGTTTGCTATTAGGATGGGTTGTGTAGATAGGTAGGTTTTGGGGGTTTTTGGTTTTCTAATAAATTTAACTGAAAATAGGAAAATAAAGATAGATAAGAATCGGTAGCTAGGTAGACAGATAGAGGATTATGGCTGTTGAAACTTCAATAATCAGTTGTGGGGATGATGTTTATTATAAAGATAATTGGGGACATTTTTAGTTAACAAACAAATGTATTACGGGTGTAAACACTAGGACCCTACTTATTTAGTTATAAGTATGTCACGAGACCTAGGCTATCGTGATTCTGATCAGAACAGGCTGCTCAACCCCCCCCCCCCCCCTCACTGTCTTTTGGACAAGTGACCCTTGAAGGGTGCAGGAATATGGTAACAGACTGCCATACTGGTAATCCTGACCGTTCTTAACACCTAAATGCAAATACCATTATCTAAATATGCTCAAATTATGATACCTGTTATTCTAAACTATCATTTTTGTAGAGTCTAGGGGTTTAAGAATCCTGAACCACTGCTGGGCTTGACTTTCATATCTAGACTCATTCCTTATGTTTGATTAGTTCAATTACTTCTGTCATGATCTAGCCTCTCATTTGCAATCAGTCATTCGTCCCTAGGAACACCAACGGTGTACATTGCATACTCCTTCCACAACCTGCTAACCCTAGGTACCGTTTACGGTGTATCGCACTCTAACAGTTCCACAGATCCTTCATAACCAGGGATAGATTTGTGGTGTACTGTGATGTTTCCACAACTTTACTATCCCTAGGTACAGGTACGGTGTACAGTGTCTAAGTGTTTCCACAGCTTCAGTATCAGAGGTAGGCATACGGTGTACAGTAACACTTCCACAGCTATATTGGTTCCTAGACCATATTCTAGGGTTTCTAGGCAGTCCACAGTGTAGGCACAAACGGCTCTTTCCGGGGCATATGCCCAGTATTTCAACCGGATTATTGTGACAGACACGGCTTCATACTATAATATAGATAACTTCCTATGGTACCTAGAGGTGATCAAGTTATAAGTTTAGATATAACAAATATAACAATTCCCAATTATATGTTTTTAAAGATTAATTCAACATCATCCCTACGCCTAATTATCTACATTTCAATAACCGCAACAGCACACTACTCAATAAGTATGGCAATAACAATAACATACATCATACAATTAGGCAGATATAATTTGGACATAGTATAAGTATGAAAAGATAGATATCACCAGTAAATTAAGGAGAGTAACAGCGGAAAAGAAATGCGTAGTCTTGCACCAAGAATGCTCCGTTACACCGTGATTACAATACCAGTTTCCTTCTCTCTCTAACTGCTAACCAACTAACTATCTATCTCTTTAGAGAGAGAAAGCTCTAGAGAGAGAAACTAAAACTAATTATCTAACTAAACTAACCTAGAGAGAGTAAAAGTGTATGAAAATGTAAGAAAACGAATTAGAAGTGAAGTGTGTGTTGAAATGAGAATTAAGCTTGGTATTTATAGGCAACGCACAGCCGTATCCGTAGACCGTATCCTGAACTTCAAATGCACAGCTGTATCACACAACCGTATAAAAATCTGTTTTTTATCGCCCAAATGCACCAATACGGATGTCCTAGACCGTATATGGCTGTCCTGGAGCAAATACGGGTGAACTCCAACCGTATACGGCTGTCGTGGGTCGTATACGGCCGGGCACAGGCCGTATACGGTTTGTGTAGGCCGTATACAGTCTGTGCAGACTGTATACGGTCTGTGTCCATCCGTATATGGTCTGGGACAGCCGTATACGGTCTGGGACAACGTATCCTGGCCCTTCGTTTCTTCGGACGGGCGTATCTTCTTCGTCGTTTATCCGTTTTGAGCGATTCTTGCATCCACAGATTCGTAATTTCCTAACGAACAAAATGACACCAATTAGAGGTCGTAATGTGGAGCGTAGGTCATGGTTCATTAAAAAGAGTTAACGAAGGTGTGGTGGATCAGTTTTGCTCAATTTCTCACGTTTTTCATGCCATTTTTAGTGATTTTACAAACATCGACTCCGTTTTGACTTTGTTAACAATATTTAATGAATAATGTCCTTTTAGGTGTGTTTTTGTTAACTTTGTACCTAAAATGTGGAAGATAACGTACGTAAAAACATGACTTTTTACGTGTTATCAGAAACGGACAGAATGGAGAAACTAACTAGAATGTACTTGAAAGAGATTGTTTCCCGGCATGGTGTGCCACTATCTATTATCTCTGATAGGGATACTCGATTTACATCTCGCTTTTGGCAGTCACTACAACAGGCACTGGGTACTCGACTCGATATGAGTACCGCCTATCACCCGCAAACCGACGGCCAAAGCGAGCGAACAATACAGACGCTCGAAGACTTGTTACGATCATGAGTGATAGACTTTGGAGGTAGCTGGGATACCCACCTACCCCTACCTGAATTCTCTTATAACAATAACTATCACACTAGTATACAGATGGCACCATTTGAGGCTTTGTATGGACGCAAGTGTCGATCACCACTCTGTTGGGCAGAGTTGGGTGACACACAACTATCTGGACCTGAGATTGTCCAGGAAACCACCGACAAGATAACTCAAGTACTGAACCGACTGAAAATGGCATGTGATAGACAAAAGAGTTACGCTGATAACCGCCGTAAACCTCTTGAGTTTCAAGTAGGAGACAAATTCCTACTCAAAGTATCGCCCTGGAAGGGGATAGCACGATTTGGTAAGCGAGGAAAGCATAACCCACGTTACATCAGACCGTTCGAAATCCTTGCTAGGATTGGTCCTGTCGCCTACAAGCTCAAACTACCGCAAGAGCTTAGTAGCATACATGACACTTTTCACGTTAGTAATCTCAAAAAATGTCTTTTCGACGAAACACTTATCATTCCTCCTGACGAAGTCTTCATTGACTCAAAACTAAATTTTGTGGAGGAACCTATCGAAGTTATGGACACGAAAACCCAGAAACTTCGACACAAACGAATTAAACTGGTTAAAGTTCGTTGGAACTCGAAACATGGCACAGAGTTTACCTGGGAACGAGAGGACGAGATGCGAAAGAAATACCCTCACTTATTCGAGAGCGTGACCGAGACTCACGGCTCAACTTAAATCTCGGGACGAGATTTCGCTAACGAGGGGAGAATGTGACACTCCTCCAATTTAGGTAATATTATATCACTAATTTCATGCATTTCTTACGCTAATTCCCTGCATAAAGTTAAGCTAAACCTCTGATGTGAGATAACTCTAACGAGCCCAAAATTTTCGAACAAAAAGTATTATGAAAATTTATAATTATTTATAATTATAAATTAAATAATACGAAACAATATTGGAATGAATCGGACAAAACAAATAAAACCGTTGGTGATACAAAAGTTCAGAAATGAACTCGAAAATATTTTAAATATTTTATTTGAAAATATTATATGATCAGTCGGAAACGAAAATGAAACGAAAACAAATATACGTTTTATTTAAAACGTGTCCTGTGCGAACAGAAACAAATGCAAAACGTACACAAAGGTCAAAATTAATAAAAGTATTATTTTTCTCGTTCATAATAAAGTATTTGGAGAATTACCTCAAAATATATTTACAAATATTAAATGAAAATTTGCACACAATTGGACCCGTACACGAAGATAACGGGTAAAATAATGTTGCGTAACCTTGAATTATTGGAGACAGAATTCTGTTGAATCCCATACCCGTTGAAAAACTCACTCCGTATCACGTATTATCTACTCCCACTACTTCACACCAATAATTCTAACACTTCAATAATTCATTCACTCATTTTCTTCTTCTTGTTCAATCGGCTAGAAGCAGAAGCAGCTCAAACATCATCAACAACCTAACATTTAAATTAACTATAACAATAATATCTTTATAGTTATCATCTTCATCATCATCACAGAACCATCCCCATTATCATCACTGTAAGGAAACCCCTTTTCTTTTATTTCTTGCATAAAAATTTTGATTGTTGTATTATGTTTATACTTGAAGATTGTGAATGATTGAACTTAAAATCAAATTAAAAACACCCAAAAATGAAAGTTGGTGAAGATGATAAATTTGGAACCAAAAATGTTAACTCTGTACAAAAATGGGTATATATAAATACAAGCGAAATATGGGTAAAAATTTCTTGAATGAAGTTATATTTTGTTATCTATAACATTAGTAAAAGATATAGCTCGAATCAATGCAAAAACTTGTTGTAATTTTTGTGTATGAAAACTGGACCAAAAATGGAGTTCGAACAGAGCACAGAACTGGAACAACCATACCCAAACGGGTGAGGAACCAAACCCGAACAGCTGAGGAACCAAACCCGGACGGGTGAAGTGCTCCACCCGATCGGGTGAGAGGACTTACCCGTACGGGTGAGTTTAAGTCAAACAATCCCATTCTAATGTAGATAGATATGTTTAAATGTGAAAACCTTTGTACTATAAATAGCTGGTCACCTAAATAGTTTTTATATATACAACAGTTTTCGTAATACTTCGTAGTAAATTATGGTAGGTATATTACATGTATATATATATATATACATATCTATATATACTTACGGATAAATTTATAACTACGACGGAACAAACGAGCACAACTAAGTGTACACAACTATTATTTCAAATGTTAACTTTTGTAAACAAAACGAATAGAGTAAATGGGTACAAGTAAAACAAAAATTGTACAAATTGAATTGGGTACACAAAACAATTAACTATGGATATATCTATCTATATATATATATATACACACACACACACAACGATAGTTATTCGGACACACACACACACACACACACACACATATATATATATATATATATATATATATATATATATATATATATATATACGAATGAACATATTTTTGCAACAAATAGAACTTATATAATTACACATGTACGACATACTAAATTTATATATACAACTACTATGGTCAAGTATATATATATACTTATGTACAACGAACTCTTGCGTAACGTTTATACTCGACGATAATCATAATTGGTAAATATTAATTATTTTTCAACACATCATCACCAACGACTCGTACAAACTATAAAAAAAAATAATTCTTCAAAACAATCAAATAGTTAACATAGTTTGACAAACTAGCAAAGTACTTATGTTAATACACCTATTGCGTATAGGTTGACATTACTTGGGCGACGCTACACTCATCTGCTAGCCATCACATCACTACATCTACCGTGAGTTCACAGCCCCTTTTTACTGTTTTAATGCTTTTAAAACCTGGGGTGAAAAACATAGCAATCGTATGTACTACTGCATGCGATAACTGATTTAAATATTGTATGTATTTACTTAAACTGTTTATGAAATGATATTTCATACGATTATTTGAACTACTACTTATGAAAAGCTGTTTTCATACTATTTTGGGAACTAGACAACGAATCCTAGTACGGACCTAGGCTTACGATCTAGTGCATAAAAGTCCTTATGGCTACAGACTATAACCATTAACTAGGTGACTCTAGCCACTGAGTATACGGATAGTACTATCGCCGTGACGACCCTCCTACAATTTTGGAGCGTATACTTACATGTCCTATTTGGCAAACAACTACTACGGGTCGTGGTTTGGTTATAGGGTTAGGTCGCGTTGCTTTAACTCGACAGGTTTAGCTCACCTTCGAGGGATCACCGTCTAATTATTCCCACAAAACTATTATTTAGGAAGTGAGTTCCTACGAACAACTATTTTAGAAATGTTGATCTTTAGTTAGATTAACCTGTGTTTCCTACTAGCAACGATTTAGGAAATGTTACTCCTTGATTGGATTAACATGTGTTTCCTACAAACTACTACTTTAGGAAATGTTTCTCTTAATTGATAAACTCGTGTTTCCTACAAAGCAAACAACTACTATTAATTGAAAATGTTATTCTTAAATGATTAACCTGTGTTTTCTACACTACATACAAACCTATGAATTCATTTAACATTTTTGTTGACGCTTTCTCTATGTTTTTCAGGGAATTAGCAGCGTAAGTAAGAACTATATGCATATCAGGGACTGACTACCCTGGACTTGTTAGGATGTCACTGCTTTTGGGACAACCGGATTTCTTTAGTTTAACTGCAATCACTGCAGTCATACTTATAAAATCTGCTTTTGGAAATTATGTACTTATATGACATACTATTTCAAACACTACTACTACTGTTGCAACTTTTTAAGTTGTGACCCTTTTGTAAAACTTTAACAAATGGCATCTTAATATTTATCGTTCTGCAATAACCATATGCTCTGGATGTATGTGTCTTTTGGTTGGATTACTGCTCGCAGCCCGCCACGTCACTAAGCTTCCGCAAACTACTTTCACTAATTGTAGTTACTGTTTGGCGGGGTGTGACAGCAATGATCTCCGGTGTTAAAACAAAAAAGTTATGTCAATGAGACAAAATCAATTGATTGATGGCTAAATCAATATTGACGGTTAGAAGTTTGTAGGTTAGAATTAAAAAAAAAAAAAGATTATTATCTCTCTTATCTTATAAAAAGGAGGTTAATTAATTAATCTCCTCCTAAATCAGCCCTCAAAAACTAATCTCCACATTTCATTGGATTGGATCACTTAATTACAGCCTTTGATCGTGATTAGGAAAATGATTTATTAATCTCAAAAGATTTAGGACTCTTTTTATCCAAATATGCTCTCACATATCACGTACCCATCCCTTCTCCTTTCTTTCAAAATAATCGCCCAGTCCCCAGAATATCAAAGCACTTCAATTGGATACAAAGATCAAGAGTCCCCAATTGATTTATTAGACTCCTTCCCAAAGAAAACGAAGATACAACGACTGGATTAGATCGACATCGCCGCAATTTTGGCCAACGTAACCCCTGACGAACAACAAGAACAAATTGAAATCGAAGAAAACCTAAGCCCTGACAAAATCATGGTATCGGTATACTTAGAAAACGACGATGATGATGATGATGATTATGGTGACGATGATAATGATGATGATTATGAACATTACGATAATGACAGTGATAATAATGAGGTAGAGGAGGAAGAGGAAGAGTAGGATTATTTTGAGGATCATGAAGATGAAATTGATGCTTTTGAACATGGAGAAGTCGACTAGGTGATGGTAAGAAAACCTAGGGTTTCAAAGTCAGTATTACTTGATTCTGAAGTGAGTTATATTTTACAATACATACGTGCATTATTTTTGGTGTATATCTACCAGACTTAATTATATTTTCAAAAGAATGATATTTTAGTATAATGGGTGAAGCAATGTGTCAGTCATAGACTCATGGTTTTATGTACATGATGAACTATGATTGTTAACGTTAGATGGTTTTCTGCTCTAAATAGCATAACCTCAATATGTGGAGATTTGTAACTAAGGGGGAGGTAATATTGTAAACTGTGTTGTTGTATTTGGAGAGCACAACGGATATACCAGTCAACAGAGACCTCTAAAGCAATTTACGCCATTATTGTGTATTCTTGTATTTGTGTCTCAATCTCATCTCGCTCCTGTTGTGCTGCTACTACTAAAAGTATTTTTTACACCTTTTAGGGTTCATGAGAAAATGGAGGCATATTTTATCAGAAAAGAGGTAATTATGATTAATCATTTTCTTTCGTAATTGATTAGATACATCCTCATGCCGTTTACGCTATAATCGATTGAGTGTAGGTTATCAAGGTTATGTTTGAATGATGAACATCAAGTGTTGGATGAAATGCTTAATAGCAAAAAAAAAAAAAAAAAAAAAAGCAAGTTTGGATTTTGTTTTATGATTTTTGAATTGGAATCTGTTTATATGTATAGATAGTTGCAGTTTTTTTTGGTATACGCACAAAAATATATAAAAAACATGTTCAGATTTACATATGCGTTTACTAGCTTATGTTATTTATATATTGATGTTATCTTGATATAGGCTATGTTTGGCGGGGAGCTTTTCAGAGCTTTTAGGAGCTTTAGCTTTTAATTTTAAATATAAAAACTTCAAAAATAATAAAAGCCTTGTTTGGTGTGTAATACATGTAGCTTTTAATTTACATGAAAAGCTCCAAATTGAAAAGCTAGTGTGTAGTAGCTGTAGCTTTTAATTTAAATTAAAAGCTCATTTTAAGTCATTTTATACTTCAAAATTACAGCTACAGCTAGTTTGCCAAACCATTTTACAGGAAAAAGTTACAGCTTACAGCTTGAATTTACAGCTACAGCCTAGAGCTACAACCAACAGCTACAGCTTACCGCTACAGCTAGTTTTGCCAAACATACTCATACTTTACTAACTTTTGATTTCTTATGACTGGATTCATGCTGGTTAATTGTATATTTACTGACTTATATATATAATGAAGAAATGAATCTATTGCTAAATATGGACAGAACGAAGTCATGAAGTGTACCCATTTTCTAGAATCAGACCGTGATTAACGATTTGAGGAAATAGTGTTTTGAAGATATAAGAAAGATGTTATTGAACTTTGATTGTCTTGATATATGTTTTTATCTATACAGAAAATCTAAAGAAAAAACCTTTGGGACTTCTTACTAAGGTGAGTGACCTCATTATTTACTCTTCTATTTTCTAAGTTTAGTCATTTTTGCATTACAAGATGTATCTTGACCAACTTAACTTAGCTTATTTGAACAATTTGCTTTTTGTCGGATGTGCTCTCTGTTGACGATGGAGTCTATTTAAAAATACTACTTGGATATGAACGGAATCCAGACAATAATTAACAACTCTTAACAATGCTTTCAGCCGAAATTCTCTATAAAATATGTACAGTGTAGCTAATGGTATTCTCAAAAATGTGCTACAGCTAAAGTTTGGTGGCTATTTGATAATGTGTTGTCTTCCTTGATCTTTTTTGAAAAGGTTAACTGTATTTGGGACTGAACTGATAAACATTTGTTTCAACAAAAGCAAGTTGGTCTCACCTATTGACGTGGCTACAGACAAGGATGTGAAACCATTGCACCTGTTAAATGCACCACGTCTGACATGTGAGCTTCAGGCTAGGGTCCTAACGAGGTTGGTCTTTCGGCTCCTGCAAATAAGACTATATCTTTTGATGGTGAGAGTAGTGAAGTGAATAAGGCTCGTGATAGGGACGGAGCTATGCGAGAACCACAATTGGCCATGGCCAACCCTCGAATACCTAAACTTACATTAGAGAGTACAGACAATCTCCGTAACACATTCATATGTTAAAAATTAAGCTAAATAATGTAAGCAATAGTCAATGGCCCACATCACTTTTATTTACTTGCCAATATAGTCAAGGTATACTTAATTGCTAGTTTAATGTAAATTTTAAAGTTACGAAACATGCATAAACAATATATAGTTTTTTAGATTTTTAGTTGAAATCCAATTTTAGATGAGAGTTTTTTGACATGGTTAAATTTTTGAGTATACGTGAAGCTTTCTAAATAAACTTTTACCTGTTCCTACATAGTTGAAAAGTTGTATTTTAATATATCTAGTTTTTCAAGTGTTTCTAACAAAATGCCTGAAATTGCATTTTTTATGACCTTATTACATTTTTATACACGCATATATATGCACATTTAATTGTTTTGATAATAGAAGCTTATTTACTTACTTTATGTTAGAAGTAGTATCTTTCTACATGTAGAATATTAAACCTTGTTTAAAGGTATGTGCTTTAAAATTATCTCATAGTTGAAACTATGTAATTCTTAATTCTAACATCTTGTTAAAATTCGGCCCTCCAAGGACTACATTCCTAGCTACGTCAGTGACTCGTGATAGGGAAAGTATATTAGTAAGGTTTCATTTTTTTTCTGAAATTCTTAGTATTTTAATCATATTGGATATGCTCCAATATCATACAAATCCACAACGCAGTTAATTTAAGTGTCGAGTCAATATCGTACTTAGATTTTTATTCTGCTGGAGTAACTATCTTGATTATGTTAATAGAGATAATGATCTGTATGTATATGATGTAGGATTATATTATCGAAACCCAAACATACATGCATTCGTCTAACTCGTGGTACTATATTTAAGTCTCGCCACACATTATTGAAAAGAATGAAAACTTGGTAATATGCTTGAATGATAAGTTGAATTTCGGGTTAAAATGGTTTGTGTTCTGTTAAAAGTTGTCTAAATGTTGAAATTGTAAATCCGAAATTATCTGTTCAGAAAGTCCGAAAGTCATTTGTTTGAAGTCAATTCGAATATAACAAGTCAGTCCGAAAGTCATACTTTTAGAAGTTATGACTTTCAGACATGAACTTTCGGAAGTCATATGTTCTATTTGTTAGACTCCTCCCAACCGTGACATTTACTGATGCGTCAGTTTGTGTCACATCAGTGCCACATCAGCTTTTTTCAAAACTGATACAAACTGACACTTCACTCCCTACAGTAACATCACTTCTCTTTTTTTCAGGGCCCCACACACTATTTTCTTTATTTATTTAATACACAAACTTAAATAAAACATTTTCATTCTAACTAAAAAAACATTACATTAATATTAAATAAAAAGATTACAATTCCTAAAAAAAAAATTACATTTATTGAAAATTAAAAATATAACTAGTCGTCTACTCCGAGCAGTCTTCATTTTCGTTCTCGTCTTCGTCCGAATCGTCTACTTGGAATGAACCCGAACCCGCTTCGTGACCAAAAATCGTTTTGTAATCCGTCTCATAATTCTCAACCACGGTTTTTCGGACTTGTTGGAGCATTTTTTTCTCCTTGCCCTTGAGAAACGACGGTATTGGTTTATGTAACATTTTCCACGATTTAAGAATGGTTTTTTTGGTCGCATTTTTTTCGATCGTGGCCAATGCTTGTTGTTGTGATTCCGCGGCTCGTATGTTTGCCAAACGTTCTTGTTCTTTCAAAGACCGTGAAGAAGTGGCGGCGTCACTTAAGCCCGAGCTTTTTTGACTTTTCCGTGAAGAAGTACGACCGGGCGGGCGACGAATCAAGTCGTTTTGAAACAACCGTTCTATGTTAGTTGCAAGAGGATCAGAAGTAGGCATGTCATTACCAAGATTTATCGTTTCGAGCTCGGGTTGGGTTGGCACTTGTCGGTTGCCCATGATTACATCATTTTCAAAAAACTTTGGATGATTTTTCACTACGTGCCAACATTGTTCATATATGAATGCTCTTTTTTGTTGCGACTTGAACGCGGCGTGACATGCCTTAACAATTTGTTCGTTACTTGCCCCGCTTTGACAAGGATTCGTAAGACCTTTGTGGATGCAATGAAAATTTTGCAATCGGTACGAATCTTGTTCCATTTTCCTTGAATTTGGCTCAAGGTACGGGGTTTAGGCGCCACCGTATTATAATCGGCTTCAACTTTATCCCAAAAAGCTTCGTTGCTTTGTAAAGCGCCTCTTTTATCTTTTTCGGACTGGTGGATCCAACGTTCGGCTAATATAACCGCCTTCTCGTCGGACCATTTGACTTGTACCCTTGTTGGCGCTCCTTTAGCTTTTCCTTTTGATTTTCCTTTCTTTGCTACGGGCTCGGGTTCGGCTTCGGCTTCGACTTCGGGTTCGGGTACGGGTTCGGGTGGAGTGTCGATGTTTTCAAATTGTGGGTGGTTAATTGGTGTTGGTGGGTATGTTGTGAAAGCCGAGTGATGTGGTTGGTGCATATAGTGTGGGTTTACAAACACCCCGGGAGATTGGTGAAATGGAATTTGTGGTGAAAAATGTTAATACGTTGGGTAGGTTTGGTAACTTTGGAATGGTGAGGATGGATTTGCCTATTGTGCAAAACCGGGGGGTTGACTTGATGACGAGTTGCTCGATTGAGCGGAAGAAGTGGCACTTGGTGAAGTGGGATTATGGGTTGGGTTCGGTATGAGATTGTTTATTAAGTTGTTCCACATATCTTCGCCGATTGAGTGATATCGACTCATTTTTATTTTTTTTTGTATTTGATATGAAAGTAGTATATGAATATTGGTATGGAATTTACTTAAAGATGGATGTAAATTGGTAAAGTTGTGGATGAATATTGGTAAAAAATATGTGTGAAATGAGATGAGATTGTGTATGAAATTTAAGGTTGGGTTAAAGGTATATTTATAGTGTATGAAAAAAGATTGGAATTTTTTTTTTTTTTTGGAGCCGTTGGCACCCAAACCGATACTTTTTTAATTTTTTTTATACCGTTACAAACAAAAGAAAAAAAAACAAACGAACTGAAGTGGGCCCCATCAAACCCCCCTCCTCCGTTGCCAAACCGAAGTATCCAACTGACGCCGGCCAACCGACGGACCGTGCCTATGGGGTCGGTTCCGTCGGTTGGTACCGATGTGATAACTGATGAACCGTTGGTTGTGGTCTTATAACACTTGGTCATTTGGTTTGTAACCGAGAACACACATTCTGTATTCCTCTCTGAGAATTGTGAAAGCTAATATAGTGAGTGTTTGGGTATTCAATTGATCAAGTCTCTCTTTGTATTACTTGTTTGTATTGAATGATTATATAATTCCGCTATATAATCATTACTTCGATTGCGTTGTGTTTGAATCCGTGTGTGGATTTTAGCGATTACAAAGTGGTATCAGAGCCACACACATCAAAGTGAAGTGTTTGAATAAGTGATCATTGCGTTATTGTACTTAAATTGAGATTGGAAGTATTCGGTGTATCATTTTACTCGCGGACTATACGGATTGAATAATTCTTGAAGTTTTCTTGAAATTGATTGATTACGAAGGCCGTGGTACAGATTCTGGGCTCATTACAACAAGTTTCAGATTGATTGAAGTTCAATTGAGGTATTTTCTAGAAACTGTGTGTACGGACATCTACGACAATTGTACGGACTCACTTTTCTGTGCTAATTTTGTGAAATTAAAGCTTCTCGAAGGCGTTAAATTGATTCCGAGTAGTTTGAGACTTATTGTATCTATTTATGGAAGTGAACAATTAATTTGGTATAACCCAAAATGAAATACTAGACAATAAATTAGGACGGAGGAAGCTAAGTACTAATTTGTCACGTGGCCCTCTTAATTCTATTAATTCTTCACATTACTTCAAAGTGGATCGTAAGATTTTTACTCCTACTCCATCCGTATCAATTTAAATATCCACATTAACATTTTCTGTTTGTCCAAAAAATTATCCAATTGCAAATCTCAATTTCAATTTCAATCTAGCTACATTTTAATGAAAATCTTCTTAATTACTACTCCAATTTTTATCATATGCGATATTCACCATCATTACCTATATGAAACTTCATCTAGCTACTTTTCTGTTTAATTCTCATAAAATGAAGGTTTTATTGATTTCACTTGTCAAATTTTATCAAACACAAAAAATTGTCGAGAAGAAACTAATACTCTGTAAAATATATAGACTTTTAAGTTTTAAGTACTATTATTATTAGATGTAACCAATTAAATTAAAGATACTAATATAGTAATCCTTTCTAAGTATCAAAACAATTGATTCTTAAATAGGATATGATCTTAAAAAAAATTCATTTATCTTATCTTTACTATTTTAGATACATGAGGAAAGTTCAAAAAAAAGTAAAAAAATAGAAAATGGAGGTACCAATAGGATTGCCCCAATTTAAAAACCCATTTTCACTTTTTTTTAAAGTTAAATATCTCACAAATCGTATGTCTATAAATCATAAAAATTACATATTCGATATTAACATCTTTTTCTCTTTGATTCTAAATCCAACAAGATATACTTTCGACAAAAACTTTTTTATCATTTTTATTAGGTTTTAAAAATTTCTAATGTGAAATCACATGTGATTAACACAAAAAAATAATCACACCCGCTTATATCTCCAATTAAATTTTAAATTCAAATCATTGATGATTTAAAGAGATTAAAACATGAATAACTAAGTTGTAATTACATGCGATTGAACATCAAAGTATCAATCACGTGTGATTAAAGAGTAATAAATACGGATTTTCAAATCATTGACTATAATTATATAATTAAGTAAAAATATAGTTGAAATCATACATGAATTATCATATATCGATAAATTTCTCATCAAATATCAATTTTAAGATGAAAATCATATGTGATTATATGCAAAATTATATGTGGTTATATAACGAATCACATGTGATTAAATGCTCACATGTGATTTTTAATGAAAACAAATGCAATTTTTAAAATTGGTTTTATAACTATTAATGTGGATGAATATTAAGTTATAATAACGTGTTAAATAATATATACCATGAATAAATAATCATGAACAAAATTTTATTTTTTTCTCGTAAATCACATATGATTATATTGTAGAATCCGGTGAAAAAATGAAGAAAAAATTTGTCGAAAATATAGCTTATGACATCTCTAATCGAAGAGAAAAAGACGCTGATTCCGAATATATAATTTTTATAATCTATGGATTTACGGTTTGTGAGTTAATTAACCAAGAGGTAAAAATAAAAGTGGGTTTATAAGGAAATAGAGTAACCCTATTGATTCTCCCATTCTCTACTTTTTTTGAATTATTATAAGACCGTTCCCAACAGTGATAGAAACTGACTGAAACTGACGCGCCACGTCAGCGTCACGTCAGCTTTTTCACCCAACTGACAAAAACTGACAGGCCACTCCCAACAGTGGTCCGTCACTTTCATTTTTCAGGGACCCACACCTATTAACTTAATTAAATAATACACAATTATTAAAATAAAACAGATTTTCATTCAAATTAAAAACATTACACTAATTTAAAAAAAATATTACAATCCTAAAAAAGAAAAAAAAACGTTGCACTACAATTATTAAAAACTAATAGTAGTCTAATCCGAGCTCGATTCTTCGTCTTGGTTCGCGGTCTCGTTGTCGTTGTCGTTCTCGTCCTCATCTTCATTGGTTGCTCCGTAGATGTAACACCCTGTTTCTGGGTCTGAAAATAAATGATTATTTAAATAATGAGAAATAGTTATTTGGTTTATTTGAAAATAAATAAGTAAAAGAGTCACAGGTTTTATTTTGATTAATAAAATATCATTTGTTTTAAATTGTTGAACCTGATAGTAAAATAAAATAATATTTTGATTCACGGGTATTTTCGGGTTCCAGACAATAGGTTTAGAAGGGGATAAAAATAGGAGACTGAGTCGGTTGTGAGACCGACCTATTTCTTTCTCTAACCTTCCCAAAGTTCTCATTTTCTTCCATATGCTCTAATTATCAAATACTTTCACTAAACACAAACATTAAGAAATCAAGAGGAACTTGTGTTTTTGGATTCAAGTTAGTATCATATTCATATCATCACTTCCATCTTAACACCTCCATCTTCATTTAAGAGGTGAGTGTGATTTTTAAGTTTATAAAATGGGTTTTTGAGGTATTGAGTAAATTAAGTGAAATTAAAGTTGGTTCGATTATTAGTAGATGTTGTTTGATGTTCTTTGAGTGTTAGAAACCATAGAAATCGAGTTTATTGAGTTTTGGTTCGAAAATCAGACATCTGCAGCGAAACTCGCAAACTCAGTTCGTCTTGCGAACTGAGTTCGTCTTGCGAACTGAGTTCGTCCTGCGAAGCGAGACGAGCTTTGCGAGTAGAGTTCGTCTTGCGAAGCGAGACGAGCTTTGCGAGTTGAGTGAGTTTTGCGACTCGAGTTTCTGCGAAGCGACTTGAGTTTCTACGAACCGAGTTGACCTGCGAAACCAGATCACTGCGAACCGAGATTTTTTTTAAGATTTTTGTTTCGCAAATTTTAAAAATGTGTAAGTCTTTTCGGGGTAACGGACAGATGACAATTTCACTAACTCGGATTGGATTGAAATTCGCATGGTCACTCGGAAACGGCCTAATGATCCCGGCTCTATTCTAAGAGTCTAGGCAGTTTTTGGCCATTCGGGGTCATCTAAGGCCCGAAAATGACATTTTTCAGTTTTTAAACGTCATTTCAGGTTTTATGATTTCTTATCTAATTGAATTGTTGTTTGTCTAGACTCTAAGGATTACATGATTTGATAAATATGTTAAAATAATGGTTATGAGATGAGTTACTGATTTGTTATTATTTGTGTTCTCAGATAAGCAGAAGGAAACTCAGTGACATTAGACAACTGAGTTTAGAGACTGGAATATCGGTGAGTGGTACCTGTATTCTTCTGTTCAATTCCGTTGTAACAAGTTTGGTACAACGGATGAACACTTTGGTAATTGGTTATTGATTGTTTAGTTTATTGGGTTATAGTTATTGTTGATTGGTTATTTATTTGGTATTGGCATGATTAATGTACATTATGTGATTCTTGGCCGTTGGGCATATTTGACTATGTGAGTTATTCAGAGGTCAACACTGGTTGGGTTTGTTGCTATTGTTTGGATGGCGGGGTTTTCGATACATATAGTTGAAGGATGAACCCTAGTCAGTGAAGATAGCTTCAAACTATCGGTAAATCACTGTGATGGTATACCAGTGGTTTAAGTGTTCTTGTGATGGCATACCAAGAACCGACGATCCTCTTTGATTGTGTTGGGATATGTTTATTTGTTGTATGAATTGTTATTTCTGAATTGAACTGTCGGATACAGTTCCATTCACTTAGCTGTGAGCTAATCCCACCGTGTTTAACATTTTGCAGGTTTTGGGTAAGTATGGATCGGGATTAGGAATGAGATGGAATGTTTGATTTTGACCGCGCACACTCTGATCCTATTGGAAAATTAGAATTATGTTTTGTTAAGTTATATAACACCCGACCTTTAGTAAATGGTTTGTAAATACTTATTTATAAGTGTGATGTTTTAAAAATTCGCTACATGTTAGTATATGTAATATCGGTAAATATGTTTTGGGACACGCTTCTGTAGTATAATAATATAATAAGTGTTTGTGAAAATTGGGGTGTTATAGTAGACATTTTCAAATTCTTCAACGACTTCTTTACTGGCCAATTTTATAATTTGTAATTCCTTTTTTGAGGCTCGTTTTCAGAATATTCTTGCAAAGAAAGCTCAAAGCCTTAAACGTCACTTTTTTATATTGTTTTTCTTAATTGTTTCAAGCGTCTCCGTGGCTTTTAGGGCTTGTGCTTTAACCGCTTCGATGGCCTCAAGTTTTTCGCTCCCGACACTACTTCCTGAAGACGAACCGGCGTCCGAGGATTGAGAATTCCTTGATGCTTTCCGACCCGGTGGACGCCGTATCGGGTCGTCGCGGAACAAGGTTCTCATGTTTGCTTCTAGAGACGACGTCATCGGGTTATCATTTCCGCCAAGGTCGGTAGCGTCGGGTTCGGGTAGGAATGGGCGTTTGTTGCCCATGACTCCTTGCTCGGTGAAGAACTTTGGGAAATGTTTAAGAACATCCCAACAACTCTCGTAATTGAATTTTCGTTTCAGTTCTCCATAAAAACCTTGTTTGGCCGCGTCTAACACATCTTTGTCTCCGGCACCACTTTGATGGCAACTCTCCCTAAACTTTTTGTGTACGCCTTCAAATGTCTTTACGTTGTGAGAGATTTTGTTCCAATTGCCCGTTAGTTGATTGAGGTTACGTTTCGTTGGAACTAACGAATTGTAACCCGAATGGACGTTTCTCCAAAAACTCTCGTTTGATTGATTGTTTCAAATAACACCATTTTCGGAACAATGAATCCACCGTTCTGCCATAATTCTTGATTCGTCGTCGCTCCACCTAACTTGAACCCTTTTTGGTGCGTCATTCTTTTTTTGGGTTTTTTCCCCCTTTTTCCATACGGTTTCGGGGTTCGGCCTCGGGTTCGGATTCGGTCTTGGGTTCGGGCTAGGGTTCGGGTTCGGGCTCGGCCTCGTCTGAACTTTCAAGTAGATGTTGATGTTGGGTTTCGGGTACGACAAAATTTTGGGTTGGTGTGTGTTGTGAGTGACCGGAAGGTGTTTGTTGGTAGCTGAGCGGGTTTGATGAGGTGGTGTCGTGGTATGTGTTTGGTGACCAATCCATGGCCGGTGTAAAGCAGGGGTCTTGATACCATCCGTGATGTTGGTAGTTTCTTCGGGGGTCGTCGGGTGACATAGAATAAGGATTTACAATAGGTGCAAACCTTGCAAATCCCATAGGTGGAGGTTGAGTGGGTGGTTGAGTAGGTAGCGGAAAGTTGAGTAAGTTTTGCCACATATCTTTTCCAACTTGTTCTTGATCATGTTGATTTGTTTTGAATTTGGGTTTGGATTTTGATTTGGATTTTGATTTGGATTTAATGTTGTTTGACAATTTTTTTGAGATGAAAATGGATAAATTTTGAAAGAAATGTGTTGAATTTGACTGTGAAAAATGAGGTAATGAAGTGTAGTATTTATAGCTAAAAATAAAGATTAAAAAAAATTTAAAAAAGGTAACGGTTGTTACCGTTTTATATATATATATATATATATATATATATAGGAATGAGATCCCGTGAAAATAAGGAGACAAAAAAACAGTAAAAACACATTTCCACCCTCCATCTAATCTAACATATATATATATATATATATATATATATATATATATATATATATATATAAAGGGTGGGGATAAAAAAATGATGAAAACACTTTTTCCTTCACAATTTTTTTAAATTGTGAACTTTTTTTTTTTTTTTTGTAGTAAAACATAAAATATAAAGGTTCACAAAAAATATATATTTTTTGTGTAAGAAAATAAAATAAATTTAAATCCAAAAACCAAAATAAAAAAAAAATTAAGGTTCACAATTGAAAAAGTTAAAAACTTATCGTGAACCAAAAAAAAAAAGTTAAGATTCACAGTTAAAAAAAAAGGTTCACAATTAAAAAAGTAAAAAACTTTTAGTGAACCAAAAAAAATTAAGGTTCACAAGTGAAAAGGTTACAAACTTTCCGTGAACTCAAAAAAGAATTAAGGTTCACAGTTAAAAACAATGGTTTATAATTGAAAATTTTTAAAACTTTCCGTGAACTTAAAAAAAATTAAGGTCCATAGTTGAAAAAAAAAGGTTCACAATTGAAAATGTTAAAAACTTTCTGTGAACTCGAAAAAAATTAAGGTTCACAGTTAAAAAGTTTAAAAACTTTTTGTGAACCCAAGAAAAAAAATTAAAATTCACAATAAAAAAAACTTTTTTAAAAATTTCGTGAAAAAATTTACAAAAAAAATTATTTGAAAAAAATAAGGTTCACAATAAAAAATGTTAAAAAGTTTGTGTAAAGCAAAAAAATTATTAAAGATTCATGACGAAAATTTTATGTAAAACAAAAAAAATATAAGGGTTCACAAAAAAAATCATACGTGAAAGAAATCATACGTGAAACAAAAGAAAAATGAAAGTTTACAACTTAAAAGAATTGTGAATCAAAAAGTGTTTTCACCGTTTTCTTTATCCCCACCCCTTTTATATATATATATATATATATATATATATATATATATATGTGTTAGATTAGATGAAGGGTGGGGATATGTTTTCTCTGGGTTTTTTTATCTCCTTTTTTTCACCAGAATCCATCCATATATATATATATATATATATATATATATATATATATATATATATATATATATATGGTGGATAGGCAAACACTTTTGTGTTCCCGCCTTAATTCCATTTTTTCATCCCTTCGCATTCGTTAGGGGGTGTTTAGTTGTGGAAAAAATGAGAAGTTTTTTAGAGAATTTTTTCATGAAAAGTGGAAAACTGAAAAAACGCGTTCAAAATGAATTTTTTTGAAAATTTTTTTCAAAAAAATGAAAAATCTAAGGGGTGTTTAGTTGTGGAAAAAAGGGGTAGTTTTCTAAAAAAAAATTCTAAGAAAAGTGAAAAACTAAAAAACGCGTTCAAAATGAATTTTTCTGAGAAATTTTTCAAGAAAATGGAAAATCCACTTTTCCAAAATATAACTTGGAGGTGGAAAACACTTCCCCCACACATTTCCAAATTTTCCTTTATACAATTCCCCCCCACTTTTCTAAATTTTTCAAGATATAACTAGTTTTCCAAAATCCAATTTTTCAACATTTGAACGTGTTTTCTAAATTTTCAACACTTTTCTGGTGAATGATTTTCTTTAGAAAATTGAAAATGAAAAATTGTGAAAAATTTTCCACAACTAAACACACCCCTACTTTTTCAAAATATAACTTGGAGGTGGAAAAGTTCCCCTCACTTTTTCAAATTTTCCTTTATAAACTTCCTCCACACTTTTTCAAAATCCACTTTTCCAACATTTGAACACGTTTTCTAAATTCTCAACACTTTTCTAGAAAATGATCTTTTTTAGAAAATTGGAAATGAAAAATTGTGGAAAATTTTCCACATATAAACACACCCTTATTCTTTCATAGTATTTTACAGTGTATTAAACATTTATATGATAGTAGGATGAAATGTTTATAAATTCATATTTCTTCTAAAAATATATAACAAATATATATATTTTATTGGGTTAGTTACCTAGATATATAAATTAAAGTTAAGTATTTACACATTGTCAAACTCAAACAATATAAGAAAAAATCCATCCTTATAATTATCCATTTCACAAGACCGTAATATCGGCCGGCCATCTAACAATATATTTGCACATAAATAAGTTCTACTACTAAACTGATATTGCGAATTTGATATTGCAAATTTAAATTGCGGTCCGACGAAATTTATATTCCCATCATAATATCAAAAATTAAAATTACAATCTTGCAAACTTCTTTGGGAAAAGTACAATAAAAGATACTATACTTATCATCTATTCCTATTTAAAGCATACAACTTTAATTTTTTTAATTTAAGATATCGAACTTTCAATTTGTAATCAAGTTAGCGACGCGAATTTCATAAAATGACGAGTTATCACCGAATTTCTTTTTTATAAGTAACATATCTATTTAATCGATTAATATTTCTCAATCAATTTTTAAAAATATTGAGTAAGGATAAAGAATTTAACAAAAACTCATTACCACTTTCAACTTTAATATCTCCCATTATACTCAATGTTTTTTAAAATTGATCAAACAATATTAATCGATTAAATAGATATGTTACTTATAAAAAAGAGATTCAATGATAACTCGTCATTTGTGAAATTCACGTTCTTAACTTGATTACAAATTGAAAGTTCGATATTTTAAAATAAAAAATTTAAAGTTGTATACCTTAAATAAGAATATGTAGTTTTCCCAACTTTTATTTTTATTGTAGTTTTCCCAACTTCTTTAGGCTTGCGATCACTTTGTCGGGCATAAGTACCACAATTGATATAACCGTGCATCGTACGAGAAATGACACTAGTTTACAATTAAAATATTACTCCTTTAAATGCCACAGTGTCACAGTACTGTTAATTAGATATGTACTATTCAAATTAATTTATTTATCATTCTTAATTTTATTATTACTATTAATATTATTATTATCATTTATTTACTACACTATTATTTTGGGAAATGCTATTATTCAACACATATGAATATTTTTTTCTTTTTATCTTGGGTATGTTTTAACCTTTTAGGTTCCATTTAAAACAATTATCTATACTACATTATAAAGTGTTTAGCATTTTTCTTTATTACCTTACACTATTTAAGAGGGAAAATTACATCTCCACCCCTAAAGTTACTAAAATAGAAACATTTAATAAACAAATCTTTCAATTTAATTCTCTCGTTAATTTAAATTGTTTCTAAAACTAACCATTTATCATTTTTGACGATAATCTATTACTTTTAAACATAAAACATACTTGAAGTATTCAAATATTGTTAGCTATCAACGTTAACTATCACTACATTCTTTTTCATTTATCACCGCTACAAAGTGCGGGTAATTCACTACTAATACAAGGATAGTACTCCCTCCATCCCACATCAGTATTCACATTACTATTTTAAGTTGTTCCAAATAAGTGTTTACTTTCATGTTTCAAAGAAACTTTAGTTGATAGATATTAATTTGATTGGTAAAAAAGGTATAGTTAGTAGAATAAAAGTTTTATTCCATTAGTTTTAATTATTAAAAATATGGCGGGTGTATGGAAACAACAAAATCTATAAGCCCTTCGTAGAAGTTATTATTCATCCTATTTGAATTGATATAATGAAATATATATGTTTGTTGATTCGTATAAAAATGTGTATGGAATAGGTAACACAATCATTTAAAATTCTATAATGAAATTTTAATTTCTTTTGTATTCATATAATATCGTAAATCTAGCACAGCCTTAATATTTTAACAAATTTGTGAAATCGAATTCACTTTCTGATATGCCATGGCCAATCTTAATGTATACAATCAAATTTTAAACTTGATATAAACCTTTGTAATCAACCAATATCTTGAAATAATATAAATTTTTTTATGTAATATACCTCTCGATCCATCTTTTGCACTTATTCTTGTAGTAACACTATCATCATTAACTAATTTAATTTGGTAGGTTCCGTAAGAAAATAATAACAACGATACATAAATAAATCATCATTATTGATAGATGATGATAAGAAATTACTCAATAGACATCGAAATCAAAATACCAATATTCATGAAGTTGAACAAATTTCTAGTTAAACTTTTATTTGCAGTCTACTAAAACATTACATAGATATTTAAAGTTTATGCATGAAATCCATATACTACACTACTATAATTAACATTTGAATTACTTGCGCGTAAAGTTAACTTGATTATATCATACTCTAGTCTTCAACTTATCGGCCTTGCAAATAGGGCTAAATTCCTTCAACAACTTTTCACGTCCATCAGCTTTGTAATCGTATGTGCATTCATGATCCTCCGGAAACTGGTGCAACTTACAGTACCATCCGCCACAACGACACCTGGAATTGAACAACGAACCAACTTTTTTATTGCAAAAACGGCCGTGACACCGTTTGTGTGTATGATCATCTGATGAGTCAGTGATTCTATCATCAATGCTCAACTGCATGATTCCATCCGCAAGATTAACCAAAGCACGACCAGTAATGTTTGTGTTTTTCGATGTTTTCACGTTGATTCTTGGCAACGAAATTTTCTCCTTAATGAGATAAAAATCGTTGTTCGTGACACACATTGAACTTTGATTCTTCATATCAATTTTCTCCATCATCTTTTTTATTAATAATTAATTGCTGTTAATTACTGTGATCGAATAGTTGTGGGTTGGAAGCAGTAACATATTTATAGTGCATACGATACGATACGATATGATTTGATATTTGGGATTCTTGGATTGCAAGTAATTATTATATACACTCGGAGTATTTGTATTCAAGTAATTAATTAAATTAAAGTAAATCGAAAAAAATACTAAATCCAAATGTCATCTAATTTTATTTAATAATATGTGATATTCGATATTCATTAATAATAATTGATTTTGTTGTAGAAGTATTTCATCATGTAATTTTTGAAAGGATAAATGAGAAAAATCAGTTACATACTGTCATCAATTGTTCCAAATATACAATCTACCCATTTTATTGTTTAGGTATGTAACAAACCGAAAGATTTCGTGTTAATATATTTGCAAAGTTGATTTTTACCTGAACACACTTAAAATTGCTGACTAAGCAGCCACGTAACTCACCAACTGGAATATTGTTGCCACGTAGATTTGAAATCAAATATTTAATTGTACATCATGCATATAGATCGGTACATTTTCATCCCTCACATGGTGGTGACACTTTTGCTTACCGCAAACACGTTCAAGGGGACAAGAACGATGGCGATTAATTTTTGGCCGGAATTTAATTGTTTACGCATTTTTCGTCATCAATATAATATGGCGATTGATTACAATCATCTCCAGATCCGATTTGTGTGGTGGCCCATACTTGTAAACGTGAACAAGAACAATGGCGCCAGCGATCGGGTTTAAAAATTCCGGCCACCATGGCTTGACTTTGGTTGTGTTAAATATTTTGATAATTAATATTTGTAAAATTAGGTTTGTGTTTATATTTGATGTTGATTTGGTAAAAAAATTCTACATCTGGGTGTTTGATTTGATATCTTGATTTATTGCCTTCGTCGTTTGTTCATGTTCATATCTAGCCTCCGATTCTGAAATGATGGTGGTGATGTTGCTGTATGTACGTATATATGTTACGAAGATGATCTTGGAGTCTTTACATTCACTCGCTCAAAAATTACAAAGACACAAAGGCTTCGAGCCAATCCTGCTTCTCGGCCGTCACAAGTTCACCGGCGTTGAGATGGAGGAGGTCACACTACACAGATCTACGCAATCCGTTGAAGTATCTCAAAGTAGTTTGGCTTTTAATTTTGCTGCGACTGTTTCTATGATTGGATACGAATAGATACCTTTTGGATTATTATTAATGAAATTTACTAGTAATAGAAAAAGAACAAGACGATGATGATGAAAATAAAGATTTTTGTCATATTTAAACAATAAAACTTGTGGCAGGATCCCGATTTTTGTCATTTATCCCTTTTTTAAATGTATTTTTTTAAGAAGAAGTTTTATTTAATTTTGTATTAGCTAGAAAAATAAAATTTAAAAATTGTATTTAATTATTTTCTTGTATTTGCCACGTTGGCTAAAAAATATCCCCAGCATATGGAAACAAAATCTATAAATCCCTCATATGAGGTAAACCTCCAAGCTAAAGATTTATGTATTTAGAATGCTTCTGTTGTAAGGCACCGCTTCATATGCGCGCTAGAACTTGCGGGTAAATATTAAATATAACATTATTAATCATAGTTTTTACTTTTATGAAATATATATATATATATATATATATATATATATATATATATATATATATAGTGATTTAGAGGGAAGTGCAAAAAATGGGGGAAGGGGGAAGTGAATCACTACCATTAATCATATGAATTCTATGATAATTAGTGTGGGGGTGCAACCATGTGATCACCTCTATAATAATCAAAACTCATTTACTTATTTACCCCTAAAACAAATTATTTCACAAACGACAAGTCAAAAAATTATGAAAATTGCACCATAAAACTCAGCATTTTCTCCTCTTTGATTTAAGATCCATTAATGCATATTTTTGATGATTTTTTTTTTTGTGGGATGATAGTATGCATTGTGATGCATCTTAACATATAGTATGCATTGTGATGCATCTTAACATAAGTTTCTGTTGTACAAATTTTCTGCTGATCTCATCGTTTCTGCTGTCTTCAGTATTAATAGTATGCACTGCGATGCATATTAACATTGTTTACAATGTAGTGATGTATTTCGATACATGTTAATATACGAGTTGATAATTGATAATGGTATATATTGTGATGCATCTTAATATAAGTTTAATTTGTATTGATGTATATTGATATATGTTAACATACAAGCTGATGAATACTAATAGTATGCACTACGATGCATGTTAACATTGATTTACAATGTAGTGATGTATTTAACAACCACTACAATCAGAACAAATCCCCATTATTTAGCTATATTTGACTCGGTGTAAATCAGTTTTTAAATTGATGTACGTTAACATTTGTCTTCACATGTATTAATATTATGCATTTTAATGCATACTAATTTGTAAAACCTAAAAAAACGAAAAAAATAAAGTTGTCAAAAATATGCCTTGAGTGATCTTAAGCATCGCAGTGATTTTTTTTCTTCTTCATTTTTTGATGGGATAATAGTATGCATTGTGATGCATCTTAACATATAGTATGCATTGTGATGCATCTTAACATAAGTTTCTGTTGTACAAAGTTTCTGCTGATCTAATCATTTCTGGTGTCTTCAGTATTAATAGTATGCACTGCGATGCATATTAACATTGTTTACAATGTAATGATGTATTTTCGATACATGTTAATATACGAGTTGATGATTGATAATGGTATATATTGTGATGTATCTTAATATAAGTTTAATTTATATTGATGTATATTGATACATGTTAACATACAAGCTGATGAATACTAATAGTATGCACTACGATGCATATTAACATTGATTTACAATATAGTGATGTATTTAACAACCACTACAATCAGAGCAAATCCCCATTATTTAGCTATATTTGACTCGATGTAAATCAGTTTTTAAATTGATGTACGTTAACATTTGTCTTCACAAGTATTAATATTATGCATTTTGATGCATACTAATTTGTAAAACCTAAAAAAATGAAAAAAATAAAGTTGTCAAAAATATGCCTTGAGTGATCTTAAATCGAAGAGGATAAAACGCTGAATTTTATGATGCAATTTTCATAATTTTTCGACTTGTCGTTTGTGAGATAATTTGTTTTAGGGGTAAATGAGTTTTCTTTGTACACGTGACATATTCTCATTGGTACTTCCATGCTGTCACTAAATTCCCATGAACTAAATTCCCATGAAGTGGATACCACAATAATATGATGCACCTTAGTTTGATTAGATGAAATGAATGGTTAGATCAACACTTCCCCCCTTCCCTCAAAAAATGCACTTCCCTCTGGATCATTCCACTATATATATATATAAACTAGTTTTATGACACGTGATAACACGGGTTTGATAAAAAACAAAATTATAAAATTAATTGATATATATTCTATCTTTTATAATAAGTATAACATGGAAAACTCTCAAAAAGCAGGATATAAAATTCATAGTGAAACCATATTTACAACCTCATCTCATACATATGCATTCAAATCCATCGTAACCCTACAACAACAATTCAACAATGAAAAAAATTGACCAATACCCCACTCCTGTATCCTATTAAATAAACGGTAAATTGCCATTTGATTCTCCATTCATTTTTCCTTTCTTTCATATAGAGATAGAGATTTCAACTTCAACAGTCCTCAGCCACCAACTCTAACGAACCATCTTTCATCAACTTCAAACTAAGACTATTAAATTGTTCTCGGGTATATTGCCTAGACGCTTTTCTCCAATCTGTATGTGCCTTCATCATTGTAGTAAATTCCTCATAACTAATGCACCCGTCCTAAAAATATTGGATCACGGGTACAGGTAATATAAAAGCTAATAAACTGGAAGAAGGTCAAAGATGCTCCCAAATTGTATTTGTTAGCATAAAAAGTGTTAAGTCATTTTACTAAAATGAACAAATTTATCTTTCAAATAATCTAGTTTATGTGTATCATATTTGACTCTAATAATTCATTAAAAAACAAATAATACTTTTTTTTAAGAAAAAGTGCTTCGGGTCAAACCAATCTGATCTGTACCAAGATGACCCGTTTTATTTCTGATACATTTTGACATATTGCCCGACCCGTCCATTTTGCCACCTCCATTGAATGTGCAAACTACAAAAAACAAACCTTATCTGTGTCGACATCATGCATAACTGCATTGATTACTTCATCATTGGTGATTTCACCTTCGTCACTTAAAGCTTGACGCAGCTCTTCAACCTCTATATAACCGTTTTGGTTTTTATCAAAGAACTCAAAGGCTTTGTGAAGGGGCTCAACGTTTGACATTCTCTTAAGATGCATAATGACAGCCACAAACTCCCCGTAGTCTAGGGTCCCATCTCTATCAACATCAGCCTACAAAAAAAGATTCCGAAATTAATGGTAACACAAATCGTGATTATATAATAGAAAATCTTGTTTGGTTCATACATATTCAATCAATCGTTGAAGATCTGTATGATTTACTTGATGACCAAGTTTGTTTAAACCGATCCACAATTCTTCAAGATTAATCTTTCCTTTGGTTTCGATATCGATCATATGGAAATCTTCCTTTATCCCACCCACATCCTCTACTGACAAATGCTTGGCCACGACCTGTGTATCACCACATATAAATATGAATCAAAAGTTTCAACAGTTAATAGATTCAACAATGATATATATGTATAAAAGTTTCAATAGTTAATAGTATAATACCCCTCATTCTATACTGGAATATTATATATTATTTATGACGGAAGCGTATAAGAAAACTTACTTTATTAGTATCCACTAACATAATGTACATGAGCTGTTTAAACTTTGATATAAAATAGTTTTACACTATTTAAACCACAGTACATATACTACACAAAACAGAGTGTTATATAATTCCAAAATCAGGTTATTAAAACCCATATCAGAGTTAGCACTGCGTCAAATATTCCCTGCTTCCAAAAGCATCACTTCCTGACCGCCCACATAATTAACAAAACCTGCAGGAAGTAATATGAGGGATTAGCACGAAGCTAAGTGAATAGATTTATCACACACAATTCAACTTAGCTTAACCATGAGTTTACACCAAATAATCGTAAACACACATATTTCAATGAGGATCGGTGGCTCTTGGGATATCATAATACCCGGGGATTCCCCAAGAACACTTATCGTACATATCCGTATGGCCATAACGGACGAGACCGATAGCTAATGGTTATTATAATCAAACACAGGTTGTACACACAACAAATGAATCAAGACCGTGTGTAATTCACACAATAACCAACTAGCCCAACTAACACGTTGATCTCAATACACTGATACACAAAGGCCACATAGCACGTAGATTTATAATCAATAACACAGACTAAACAGTCTAATAATCAAATCTACGTTTACTTGTTGCAACTAAACAGTTACAACCAAATCAAACAGTGAGTTCCAAATCCACTCACTGATACCTCTAACGTTTCCACACTCAGAATTCTTATATCACTGAGTCTTAGGTTGATCTGAAACACCATATATTACACGAGTTAGTAACTTGTTCCATAATCATCATCATAGTATATTTATTCAATCAGAAATGAAATCAGAAAATCCCGAAATGACGTTTAAAAACTGAAAAATGCCATTTTCGGCCCCTAGATGACCCCGAATGGCCAAAAACTGCCTAGACTCTTAAAATAGAGCCTGAATCATTAGGCCGTTTCTGAGCGACCATGCGAATTTAAACCCAATCCGAGTTAATAAAATTTTCACTTATCCGTGACCCCGAAAACACTTAACGCGTTTTCAAAATTTACAAAACAAAAAGTTTAAAAATCTCAGTTCGCAGAGATCTCAATTCGCAGGGTCAACTCGGTTCGCAACTTATAAATCTCAGTTCGCAGGTCAACTCGGTTCGCAAGTCAACTCGGTTCGCAACTCAACTTGCAGCGCTCAACTCAACTCGCAAGTCAACTCGCTTCGCAAAACGAACTGGGTTTTGCGAGTTTCGCTGCTGATTTCATAAAAACTCGAATTTAACACAAACAAACTCAGTTTTAGGTTCCTAAATGCATCTAACACTTCAGGTAATCATTATAACATCGAAACCAAGTTTCAATTTCGAGTATAACTCAATAACTCCTAAAATCCACTCAAAAAAACTAAAACCCAAACTTTCTTTGGGATGAAGGATTGATAAAATGATGTTGATAATAAGTCTGATGTTGTAGAACCAAAATCACAGCAACTAATTTGATTGTAATTTGGTTAGGGTTTCATGAATTTTGCAAGTTCTCACCATGAATGGAGGTGAAGGAAGCTTTTGAATATAAGCGGTATTAAGGTCGGCTTCCAAACCGACTTACTGTCTAATTGTTTAAATTTTTATCCCCTTCTAAACTTATTATCTGGAACCTAAAAACCATTTGCGAGAATATTATTTTATTTTATCGTCAACTAGAGTAATTAAAAACAACTAATAGTTTACTATTCACAATAAGTCCTGAGACCTATTTATTTAAGTTTCACAGTAAAATAAATAATATCAGGTAATTCCTAAAACAATTAGATAATCAATTAAATAGAGGAATTACCAGACTAATAAGGAGGATGTTACAAATAGCGTGTCTTACCCATGTCCAAACTCAAACCAACTTCAATGGCCTGAAACTGGAATGCAAACGTGTGCAGCCCACTACACCACCTTTAATACTTATGAAGTTTTTTAATTGAGATCAAAATCCACACTTAGAAACGCATAAACAATCAAATCAAACCCTGGACTAAACAAAACTTGCTAAAGAATATTGATGGAGGAAAAAACATATAAAGCTAGCTTCTCCTTGCAACTGATTCTTGAACTTCCATAGCTGTTTCAGCTTGGTCATCAATAATAGATCAAAGGGTATAACATACCAATTCTCAACTTGAAAGGGGAACACCTCAAGTGTAATTTAACAGTTATTAAATGACCTTAAGGTGCTTAAGGTGAACTATATGATCAGCCTGCAGTTTTTAAAATGATCATTGAATGTGTCTGTTAAATAAAGTCCTCACAAAACAGTCAAAACTCAATATGAATCAGCCTAAAATAAAACATATGCATTCAGTTTAAGCCACTAAATCAAAATAGTCCAAACCAAATAAGGATCAACCTAAACGTGTAAGTAAGTTTGTAGTTGCAAATACACTAAATTATACCACACTTCATCATGCAAGGAGAAGAGAATTCAATAAAGCAAAAGGCAAGTTGGATTTTTATAAAGCATACAAAGGTACCTTAGCCAGGCATTTGATCGAACACCTGATTGGCAACAGTTTCTGAAACAATTAGTTACACGTTTAGGTAAGCGGCATTACAGTTCAGGTAAGCAAATGCAGCCTAAAAGAAATCAACCAATAGATAAAGGATTAAAAATGCATGCCCATGTATATCTATGCAGATTGCAAACTCGTAGCCAAAATAAACTTAATAAGCATTTGTTATAAACTATCACAATGTGTTGAAAAAAAGAACTTTACAATGTAGCTCACTAATAGTCAAAATAAGTTGCAGTCTACCAATGAAGCTCAATTCCTGTCTTCACCGGGAATAAAATTAAACTGAAACTTAGGTACCTGCAAAATGACATCAAACTTCAAAAATAAAGATCAAACTTTTATACATATCGAATGAAGACAACTTAAATAACTAAATTAGTTACGTCATTTGTAAGTGTCAAATTCACATTATAGCCAAAATACACTTAATTCCATCCTTACTTGTTCAATGTGCTCCATCACAGCAGCAAGAAGGATTTCCCATCCAAAATCATTATATATCCGTATCTCCATCTGAATAACTTTAACAGATCCAATATCATAAACCCTCCGCAATATAATCATATACATAAGCAATTACATTATATAGCTACTCACTTTTGATTTCTAACACTAAAAATAGCCAAAATAGAAAATCAGTTATGGGCTATCCATGTATTACATCAAACCCGACATAAATAACAATGACAATTTAAAATCAAATTCAAAATACATATAACTTTATAGATATGTACGTGATTTTAAAGGAAACAAATTGATGACTAAAACGATCGAGAATGAGATTGACCAGTCCTTTGCAACAACAATCAACATACAATTTAATTGAAATTATCAATCCAATTACGAAACAAAAAAAAGTTAACATAAAGAGTGTGTAGAAACACCACCTGACGTAGAAACACCACATGAAGCCTCTGAGTGTTGGAAACACCACCTGACGTATTCCGCCTTGCCACACCCAACACCGTCATCATCGACGGAAGCACCACCATGCCGTTGGTTTTTTCACCCTAACCATTGAATTTTCTTATTTGATTTTGCCTTATTGAATGATAAATGGTAGCCCTAGTCTCCTCCTGAACATGTTATTCGAACCACTTATTGTTGCAATTTGGGGAATTTTAAAGTTTGGTGGTGTTATAGAGGGAAGAAAAAGATGAAGAAGAATGGTTAATTTGGGGCGGTGCATCGGTATATTCACACCAATCGGAGAAGAATGAGTGTGACATTATTTGCAGGGAAATTAATCAATAAAATTAAGCTTGTATAGAAAGTTTTACAGTACCGATGCAATAATGGGCTGGCTGGGCTTTGGAAAAACCAATAGACATTTTAAAAAAATGTTCTTTTCCAAAATATTTATTAGAAAAAAATCGTTATAAAATATATATTTAACATATTTAAATTTTCAATTTATGACATCAACCATTTAACCATAACATGACACATCAACTTCAAAACATACCTCATGATTCGCCAAGTCAGCTTCATGATGTAGCGTAACCCCCCTTAGTAGATAGAAAGAATAGATATTGGACTATTAATTAACAGTGCAAAATAGGGGAATATTAAAATTCAAAGTGTTTTAAAAACAAATTTATAAGTGTAAAATACAGTATTGTTAAAATGCAATAAATTTTGTTAGATGTAAAATGCAGCGTTTCGTTGAAAATTAGATGCAGTGAATTTAAGCGGTAGTTTGTCCTAAAATGCAGTGAATTCGACTTTTTCCTTATTTGAGACTCGTTTAGAACCCTACCCTTAATTAACACTAAAATGTATTTCTTCCCTCTCTCCTAACAATAAATCAACCCGATCGAATAATTTTACCACATCAAATACTCCTTTTGAAAAATGATTGGTATGTCTAAATTTGTGATTTTAAATAAAGAACTAACAATGTGATTGGTTGGTTTAAAAGTTGATTGGATAAGATTAAGAGAAATTTTTTTTTCAACCAATCGGAAAATTAGACCTACTTTTAGGTTTACATAAGTAGGCTTATTTAGTAATCCTCCATCTTAAAGGCTAGTTTAGAAGGTCTGTCTTAAAATATGGTGTAAATTTTTTTTGAATAATATATATACATTGCAATTGTACTGACTTGGATAAAAAATGAAAAAAATTCTATATTAAACCCAATTTAAATGATAATCAGTTCGATGTATAAGTAAATTTAATAAAATGAACTTCAGACCCAGTTCATCTCTATCTTCAATTAATTCCTTATATAATATATTCTTATTTCTCTTACTTTCTTCTAGTAAATAATGATATCCATCGTAATAATAATAATAATAATAATAATAATAATAATAATAATAATAATGATAACTTGAAAAAAAAAAAGTTCGGATGTGACCTGTTAAAATGTGTATAAACCACAGCTATTGCTTATGGAATTTCCTCTACATATTTTTTCCTTTTTTTTCTTTTTCTTTTTTTTTTTCCTTTTTCTTTTTTAGTTTACACCTATATAAATATACAGCCCACCTAAACCTTAATACATATATCAAGTGATGAGGTAAGCCTTGTACTAACTTAAATAACATTTTTAATATAATAATAAACTTAATCTAATAAACATGCATGTGTTTCTGTTGAACATACCCATAAGTCCATAACTACTAACCCACTATACCAACTCTCATAACATCACCCATAAAAACATGCATGCATTTTCAATTCAATCAAGAATTCAAAACACGATCAGGAGTTTCAATCCATATCAAACACTTTACCATGGTAGATCAAGAAATCAGCGAAAGCCCAACTGCAAAACGAATCAAACAAACGATTTCGGTTCCATTTCTATGGGAAGAAAAACCAGGAACACCGAAACTTGATTATTGGAAACGCGTTAATCCAATCATGCAACTTCCTATCAAATTAATCGCTTCGGTTCCATTCATGTGGGAAGAAAAACCAGGAACACCACTTCCTAGTTTTCTCTCTCACCAAACACCTAATCATGAACCCAAGATTATGATTATTCATCAACAAAACAAAAATAATAATCCGTTTTATGAGTCAGAATCCGATTGTTGTCATGATCTTGATCAAGACCAGTATCAACCTTCGGAATCAGAACTAGGAATCACTAAACATCAGTACAATAAAAACAATAATCCGTTTTGTGATTCTTCTTCTGATGATGAATTTGAAGATGATATTAATGATGAAAGTGAGTATGGCATTAATGCCCCTTCATCACCAGCTTGGGAAACTGAGAGTATGGCAAGCAGTTATACTCCTACTGAAATGACTACCGATACAACGAGTACTTTAGCTGGATCGTCGTTTTTGGAATGTATGTTTCCACTCATGACATCCCAGAACAAACCTAGTTTTGTAAAAGCAAATACTTGTACAGAAATTGTGACGTATAGTGGCGAGGAGAGAAAGGTGTTAACGCTTGGCGAAATGATTATGATGAGTCGAAGAAGAAGTTATCTCAAGAGAGCTGTTCAATCTCGCGATCAATACAATCACTCATCGGTATTACTATAACCTCGTTCGATGTATTTAATAATCTGAACAACACATTTTATCTTTTTCGTCTTGCCTGGTATTGCATAAGTACTAATTGGTTCTTTAATTTTAGAATTGTAACACTTATATATTTAAATGTTTGTTCCTATATATTTTGAAAAACTACCAAGTACCAACTTATTTCATTTTTACCAATTGCTCCGAAAATAAAATTTCCAGAAGATAACATTTGAAAGTTAATTACACCAAATATGTCATATAAACAGTTTTGTGTACAAGTTTAATACATTATTTATATTTCTAAAATCATCCAAATAACGACATTGGGGGGAGCAATGTTGAGTTTAGAGTGGGCCCGGCCCAACTCAATTTTTTTGCAAATATTTTGGGTTTGTGCTGTCAAAAGTATGGATGTTAAGGTCATGTTTCACTACATTACTATTCAAAATTTTTGTGTATTATGATTATTGTCTATGCATATTAAAGTATCATTGATGATCTTTGTGTGTTTTAAAATTACAGTTTTGCTAAGGATTATTAGTTTGCAAATTTTTATGTAATAATAATCTATGAGTTCATCCATTTTATCTAGCTACAAGAAGGATTTTGTTGCATTTTATTCCATTAAATTGATATCATGAGGTTAAGTGCTGTAAAAAAGAAAAAATTCATATATAAAGTTGTTCTACTTTACAATTATTACATATATGTTAATGATGATTGTCTTTTCACAGATATCATGCAAAAGATTAGTACCTGAAAATGCAACTAACTTGTACTCGATATCTATTGTGTGTACCCAACTTAGGTATGTTATTTTTAATGCATCAAACTTTCAAAAAAATGTATTTTTAATGTAATTTGCTGACGTGTGAAGCTCTCTGGATGCCACGTGTCACCAGTGACACATCAACAAATTACATTAAAACACCATTTTTTGAAAGTTTAATGCATTAAAAATAGCATACGTAAGTTGGGTACTACAATAAATATCGGGTACAATTGGATTGCATTTTCAATGTACTTATCCCATCATACAACTATTAATTAATGCATAAAACTCATTGTTACTAACGGCTTAAGGGGTCAAATCTCGTTTCTAGTATCATTACGACCCTAATTAAGATAAAAAAAAAGGTTTAATTAGCTACGATACTAATAATGTTGGAGTATAAGAATTTTGATGTTAGTTTTAATTGGCAGGAATTAATGATGAACAATGGATTTGGATGCTGCAACATTGATGTTGGAGGATTGAACAGATTAAAGAGGCAGTTGCAATTAAAACTCATCTAATTAAAACTTCCAATTAATCAACTAATTAACCATTTCATCTGCTACCTCCCAATATGTTATGTTTTCGTCGAGTGGTTTTCAGCTGTTTCGTAATTTCACTATGTACGTACGTGTGATATTTTTATATTCCCTATCTTGTAATCGTAATTGTAATGGTTTACGGTCCCAGTAATATAAATGTGATACAATAGCGCGAAATGTAATTAAGGTGGTGGTGGTTTCAAGTCGCAAGACAAAATTAAGTTTACATCTAGGGATGAAGTGTGTAAATACGTTAATCATAAAAAAAAAAAAAAAGGATGAAGTGTGTAAATACGTTAATATCAAAAAAAAAAAGTGCCTAAGATTTTGTTGTATATTTTTAGTGTAATGGTTAATTTAGTGGGACACAGATTAGGTGGTGCGGAGTGCACATCCAGATAAGTCACTATTTTCGGGTCCTGATCAATTGCGGGAGTTAATGTAGACTAAGTCGCTAAAACGCGTTGCCCAAATGAGTTGCTGAAACGCGTGCTGAAACGCATTGCTGAAACGAGTAGCTGAAACGCGTGCGCGTGCTGAAACGTTGCTGGAACGCGTGCTGATTGCACTAGCGGATCGCACTTGCTGAGTGTTCTAGCTGATTGAACTTGCTGATCTGCAACCAATCAGTGGCCAATTTCTGATTCAGTGACCAATTATCAGCAAGTAGTTGATCAGCAACTTGATGATCAGCGACCAGTGACCAAATTTCAGAATTATTTGTGTTTTCTTAATCGCAACGTAACCTCTCCTAAAATTTAGGTAACCGCTCCTACATTCTCAGATCTTATCTGGACAGTATATAAAGCATACAAACATGAAATTAAATACACAAAACACACGGATTCAAGTTTTGGTTGCGCAAACACTTGAATATTCTCTTGAATTATCCCAGGAAGAATTTCGTGATACTCAGGCAAATTAAGGGTCGAAATATTGTCTATGGAAAATGATTTTCATACACGATTCACCTTGTCATTCAAATCATTCACCCTTTATTAACACCCCAAGTTTCTAACAGATTTTATATGAAATGCACTCGTCATTTGTGGTATATGTGGGGTCAAAAGTAATCGTTTATAAGAATTGAAGTTGTTCAAGTATTATACTCAATGGAAATGGGAAGTTGAAGAAATGAAATAAATTGAGTTAATAACAAAAAAAAAAAAAAAAACAAAAAAAACGTAGGAAACAGGGTAATATGAGAAGTTAAAGATTTTTAGTAGTTACTATTTGCAAAAATTTTGGAACAAATATAAATATTAGTACGGACATTGATTTTGAAATGGTTATAATTAAGTGTAGCCATCTATCTATCTATTCGTATATATAAAACAAAGATTTTTTTTACTTATTTGGCAACATATTAATCCTCCTAAAATGATATGGCATTATTATAAAATTTTCACAATTTACAAAAAATTTTAAATATGTCAACTCATTTATTACTTTATTTAACCTCAATTTTCCCTTATTTAACCTTACAAAATCATATTTTGTCAAATTTATACCATTATTTATTTTATTTTCGTTTTAATGTCTATTTTTTTTTGTGATTTTCCGGTATACGTTATTAATGAGTTTCATTAGTAAATTTTCAACTTTCAACGATATTAATGCAATCGAAAACATAAAAAATATATGATTAATTATATTTTTAAATGCACTGGCTAACAAATGTATTTAAACTCAACATAATTTTCCAACCACAGGTTGTTACTTTTGTCATTCACACGGTAATAAGATCGGTATTATCGTGAGAAATGAACGAAGATTCAACCACTCTTGGAGAAAGAAGGAAACTATATGAAAAAATGGTAATTACCTATGCCACATCAACTTATTACCTAAAGTAACTAATGTCCTAATGCTAACAATCAAGAAAAAAATACACATGCCACATCAATTGTTACATTAATTATCCTTATAAAATATATATTTTTAAATACTTATATAAAATTTACTCATTAAATTAATAAAAAATAAATATTGAAAATGTATGCTTACAAATTATACAAATCGTACGTATTTATTCATAAACTTATATTTGATGTGACTATTTAACTCTAAATTAGAAATTCAAATATTTTTTATCTTAATTATTATAACGTCTAAATTTGTTCATGTTAGTTCAAATGTAATTGTAGTGAAATTGAAGTCAGCAACTCCACAACCAACGTCTTTTACAAATAAGGTATTTTAGCATTTGTAGTTTTTAAATTTTCATACTTTGACTTATACTATTTAATTATTACTTTGTTTAAATTTTCATACTAGCACAATACCGCACAATGCAGCGGTGAAAGTGGTGGCGGTGGATGGAGATGCGAGTGAATGTTTTAAAATAAAAACATATTGTACTCCGTCCGTCCTATTTAAAATGTCCACATTACTATTTTGGGATGTCTCATTATAACTGTCTACTTTGATATTTAACTAATCAAATAACATATTAATGGGTAGATTTAATATTTGATGGATAAAAGTGTAGTTAGTGGATAGTAAATAGTAATTAAAATAATAGATAATGGGATAGGGGTATTAATGGAAGTGTAGTCAGCGGCTAATAAGTAGTAATAGATAATAGATAATGGGATAGGGTATTTATAGAATTGTTATAAGGCAAGAGTAATATTATTTTTTCCATGTGTTGAGTACCAAAGTAAGATATGGTGGAGATGCATTATATGTAATGAAGATAGTTTGGTTTATGCTATAACACATTTTATTTTCAATTATAATTGTACACTATAAGTTAACATTACTGATTCATTAAGCTACTTACAAATAATCATATAATTGTAATTTTAAACGATACTAATTCATTATGCTACTTACAAATAATCATATGTTGAATTTTTTTAAAACGATCGTGCCTCGCACGGGCTTAAAATCTGATCTATATATAAAACACGGTTTTTAAACCCAATTTTACATATGCCAGATCACTTATTTCCTTAAATAATAATATGTTAACAATTAAAAAAAATTTTACACATGTTACATGGATTGATTGTTACTTTATATAACCTTATAAAATGTATAAAAAATTTAATGATTCTAAATACTTATATAAAATTAGTTCATTAATTAAAAATAAATCTCAAAAGTATTTGCATACATGTAATATAGTTTACAAATGGCATGTATGGATTCTTAAATTTATATGTGATGCGACTATTAAGTGCAAATCACGAATTGAAGTTTTTAATTATCATTATACTGCCTAAATTTGTACATGTTAATTCAACGATATTAAACCATATTTTAATTGCGATTGTAACAATATTGTTAATTTGTTATCAAACATAAACAATAGATAAATATATAATTAGAATGATTGTCGCATATTTTATGTATATATCTTAGGAGATTATGATAATTAACCTCATTAATATATATTTTGTCATTTAGTTTTAAATTTTAAATTCATACATATGTTTATTGCATCTTCATTTTAATGTTTCTTTATGTTGTTTATTGTACGTGAAAGTCTTAGCTGTTATTATCTGATCTATACTTCTTATTAGCACTTCGAAATTTGTTGCTTCCTTATAGTTTGCTTGTCTTATTTATCATATTCATTTTTAATAATAATTGCACAATTAGGTTGACAACATTATATTTACAAATTATACTATGTATTTTTAAAATAGTCATACATCACACAGGCTCCATACCTAGTATTAACATAAAATAAAATAAAAATCTACAAGGTAAAAAGGAGAAACATAAAAAATAAAAATAAAATGGACAAATTAGTTCAAAAGCGACAAAAACATAAAGTAGCTATTCATATCCTAGGGAGGCAATTCCGGTTCGGCCAAGTTACTGGGTTCGGATTATCGGGTTGTTCGGTTAGAAAATAGTCAACTCGAACCCAACCTAATTTTATAATAGGGTTGTGTAATCCAAAACCCAAAACCCGATAACCCAGATACAACCCGAGTAATCTGATTTTTAATCTAGTCAACAAATTTTGTGTAACGCCCCTAAAATATGTGATCAAGAAAAAGAAGTAAAGTCAAGTTATTCAAGTGTCGTCGGGTACTCCGGCGGGTAAAGGTCCAAGCCGGTAGCTCCAAAGGCTGAGCTGGTTGCTTCTCTAGGCTTTAAAATGCATCTAAGTTCTGATTGTCCAAATCTTGTTGTAGTCGGGGTGTTGGCATGGGAACCCGACGGCTGGGTGTCATTACCCGGCGGGTAGATGGTTTACCCGACGGGTACTCCATTTTGAGTTCAGCTCTTATTTAACCAAATTTATATATACCTTAAATGTTTATAATAAGTAATATGAAGTCGAAATAAATTATAGAATGAGTAAGGGACCATAAAGTAATACTTATAACATGTTTAAAAAAAATGGTTACGTTTTTGAAGTGTTTCATTTTGAATCATTTTCGAGTTTTCACATCAATTTTGGGTCACTCGAGCCAAATAGGTCACTCTTTTCATAATAATAGTTAATCATTGTTATGCATAAATTATTATAAAATTTCAAAAGTAATCCTAATAAATATTATATATATTTGGATTCATCATCAAAGCATTATTAGTTCACACTTATAACAAAACATGAATATATCAAAAGAAAGGTTATAGATCGATAAATGAAAAAGATCCAAACTATGTGTTCTATTTAAGTTAAAATAAATTTATAATGATATTAAAAGTATTTCAGGTTGTCAGGTTTAACCCAAAAATTCATTTGCTAACCCAGACCTGACCCAAAAGAATATCGAGTTGGCGGGTTTCAGGTTGACGGGTGTCACCTCAAAAATTTCGACCCAAACCTTACTATATTCGAGTCGGGTACATGTCGGGTTTCGAGTCGGGTCAGAAATTGCCAGCCCTATTCCACATTTCTTAACTATATTATTATTATTATAATTATAATTATATAAATAATGCACAAAACAAATACAACAAATTTCGGGAGTTGATAGATACAACAAATTAATTGATATATACACCAAACTGTACAGTCAATGAAGCTCACAGTACAAGCACTATAACGCATAAGTTTGATGTATACAACAATTATTTTATTGTATTTATCACTCCTCCAAATTTCAGTGTCACATGACACGGTACTATTTACTTGTATATAAATAATTGACATTTTACTAAAGATTAAATTGAATATTATTATCATATTATAATACACTTATAGTTAACTATACTCCATATATAAATATTGAGATGTAATTAAATGACTCATTAATTGGTATCCGACATGTATCTGCTCCGTAAATGTTTATACTATTATAATTCTTAGTTATAGAGGTGGACGGGAAAAAAAAAACTATGAGAATGGGATTGTTCCATTTCTTTCAAAACCTCACTTTCACTCCAATCTTTAGTAATAGATAATTCCTCAATAGTATGTCTATAAATTATAAAAATTACATATTTAAAATCGATGTCTTGATCTCTTCGATTAAAGATCCCACAACCTATATTTTTAACAAAGTTTTTTACCCTTTTTTGCTGGGTCTTGAAAAATTGTGGCTTTATAAAATCACATATGATTTTATGTATAATCACATGTGATTTACGAAAAACGAAAAACAAAAATTACAGAGCTACACGATTATTCATTGATGGTAGATGTAAATTTACACCTGATTATTACTTGATATTCATTCACATAAAAAGGTACAATAAGATTTTATAAAATTACATTCATTTACAGCTTAAATTACATGTGATTGATGACACCGGGTTTAATCACATATGATTTTCAAATGAAGTATATAATAGTAACTGATAATTCACATTAATATCTATTTAAATGTATAATTATAGCTAATTATTTTAAAATATCGCAAGTTTAATATTTAGGCATATATGTGATTACAACTTAAGATTTTTATGTATGCTTATATAAAAATATAAGAGAATGCTAACCATAACCCAAAAGGCTATAGTTAAGATTTCTATATTTAGAATTTTAAACTATGTTAAATTAATTACAATGTATGAGTTTCCATTTTAATACCGAATTTTCTTATTTAAATTTAGTATGCTTAACCATACCCCTAAGAGCTATAATTAGCATTTTCCAAAAATATCATATAAGTTTATTTTCATTAATTAATTTATACATATAATTTGTATATCTTATTATTTATATGTGATTATAACTAGTGATTGTAAATATAATTACGTGTAATTGTTAAATCACATGTGATTTAGTATTACGAATTTTAAACATCCATTATAAATTGAAAAAAAAAAAAACTTTGTCGGAAATATAGTTTGCGGGGATCCATAATCGAAAAGAAAAATATGTTGATTTCAAATAATTCTTATAATTTATAAGCATACAGTTGTGAGATATATTTATTTAAACAATAGTTAATTTATAGACATGTATTTAATTATATGACTGTTGAGAACTTAAGATAGCTTGCTTACATGAATCCGACCAAGATTTAAAATTAATATTATAAAGTTTTCCGCAATCTATATGCATTAATGTTATAAAAATCTTAAACATTAATTAAGAATATTTGATACAATAAATGCTGACTAGCTTTTTTTATATTAGTTGTAAATATATTGACATTTTTGTCAAAGTCAAAAGGAATATTGGACTCACAATTTCAAAAAGTTGTCCTGGGCGCCATGTAGGCATCAAAATATATACAAACGCCACCCTGTAATCTTATTCATTTATTTCATACACAAAGATGAAAAATCTCAGTTCTAACAAAAACAATTAATTAGGGTTTTGTTTTCAGTGTCACAACACACATTAACGACACCATGGATAACGTTCAGGAGATGATGGAAGGATTAGCTATAGATGAATCATCATTGTTTTACGTTGATTTCGAATATGAGTTTGATGCGTGTCGATTTTTTGATTTTTGTGTTGATGAAACGGATTATGAGGTCCGAGAAGTGGAGCGCTGGTTCGTATATGATCATGAATACCCGCCTGCTCGTAAGCATCTATAATTTTACACGTTACTATTTTGTTTACATGTTAAATGTTTTTGATCAAGTAGGTTTTGTGTTAGTGATGAATTTTAGCTGCTGCTTTCTAATGAAATCTCATTTTTTTGGAATGAACTTATGATCGAGTGATGATTTTAGGATCACTGATCGATTAGTTAGACCGCGATAAAATTTTGAGTCTTGGAATAAATCATGTTGATTATTACCATTACCATCTATATTAATTGTGATCTTGTTACTTTTATAGAAGTGTTGTATCAAGTGATTTTGTGGTACGTGCAAGTTAAATCGGGTTTGATGTACATGAACATAGCTATACAAGTTGTATCAAAAGGTTGAAATCGTTGAATTAGTTTATGTTATATATCCAGTTTAATTTATATAGGACATGAATTATTACCAAAACCCTAACTTAAAAGTCTGTCTTTTATTCCTTAAGTTGAGCAAACATACACGCGTTTTAAACCGATGTAGAATTTTTTCTAAATTGTGTGCCAAAGATTTGGTTGTTTGTAAGTTTAAAATACAATCTAGCTATTATGTCTTGTAATGTAGTAACAGAATAAACATTAGTGATGAATGAATCTATTGGAGATAACTGACGCTATGTATAATCGATAAATGTTGGACAACTACGACACAATTATAGGTATTCCAGCTAGTTTTCCATGACGTTATATAATTTTTTTTACATAAAGCTGCAATGAGATTGAGAACTATATATATTCTCTTATACTATAGGAGATGTAGATTTATGTTGTCAATGTGTAATTGATCATTCTTGCATCTATGAAAACTTTCTATGTAAGTAGGTTGTAAATGATTCATTTGAAATTGTATATTTTCAGTGATGGTTATGAACCAAACTTTTCTGCCAAACAAATCTGCACTATGTGTTTCTATATGCTGTATTAATTATCTTCTTAATTGATGCACTCGGTAGATTTTTGCTCATGTAATATTACGACTCTTCATTCATATTCTGGATGTGTTTAGCTTACCAGATGAAGATTAATTTGGCAAACTTATTTATTGGCACACCTGCAAAAAATGATGCAAGCAGCTCCATGGAACTAGAAGCTGTAGAAAATGTCAGTCCTTCCATAGTTACTCCTTCAGATTGCGGCGCACCCTCTTCCCAAGAGAATACTCAAGGTATGGATAATGAATTGCTCTGTGCAACAGAACCATTTTGAGTAACTTCTATTATATTTCAACGTACGAATTTTATTGAACTTTTTCGTTTCCATATCTTTCATTAAGTTGTTAAATCATAGATTAATTAGGGATGTAATTTGTTACGAATATGATATCCACTTTTAAAATAGAAGGGGTAGATACTCATACTCTAGTTTGGGTTTTAAATCTAAGGCTAGCAGTTTTTATTTTGATAGAGCAAAGTGTATAAATCAACGATGGAAGTTGTAGCTTAGTAAGATATTAATGTAACATTGTGCCAAGTAAAACAGTTTTAAGGCTGTGAGTTTCCAACTGCTAGATGCCTTACAGTCGGTTTCTTCAGTATAAATAGGGTGCTTAATTGTCTAAATTTGAAGTGTTCTTTTCTTTGTAGTTTGGTTAGAATTATTATCACTGCTGCTTTTTTATTTCATTTCATTTTAATCCTTTTTTGGTTTTAAAACTCTTGTGAGAACAGAGTTTTTCTATTGCCGTTTTCAGTTTGAGTGCAAAATAACAATGCGAAAAATGTGTTTTTACATCCAGCTACTACTTCAAGTCTGTCAGTTCGTGATCTCCTTGATGATATTCAACGTTTGAGAGCTGTATTTAAGGAGTGCGCCGCCAAGGAGTCTGCAGCGGCAAACAGATCACCAAAACCAAGTACAAAATTCATGAAACCTACTACTAGTCATTTGGCCAAGCAGATTAATGCCGAAGATATACATGCTGGCAGTTGTGGAAGGTAATTACATTTACCTAATGTTTTATCAATTCATTGATAGACAAGTTGGTCCGGTCCGTCTAAGATTCATATATAGTTAATTAGTGTTTGATTTGGTTTGCTCTTATATAAATTTCCCCTGCTATTATAACATTCCACTTCTAATCCAATTTCTCGTATTTCAAAATTAGTAGGTCACCTAAGCTACAAACTCCTACTGGATCTGTAATTGAAGATCCCAAAAGACAGAAGCTAGGGATCGGTTTCCTGCGTAAGGTACACATAGTCAGATTCATACGTAAATTTTTTCAAGATAGCGCTTTTGTTTCTATCTTTATATGGATTCTCTCCTTGGGTCCAATTAATCGCAACGTTACAAATTTGTTAGAAGAATTCTTAAGTATCTAGTTGATTCTTACGGTGAATAGAGCTCATTATTATACAGCTGTAGTAAACTAGTAATGAGAAATTACTTCCATCTTATGCTTTATAGATTTTCTTAATCTAATGACTATCCTGTTGTAATGTAATTAGATATGTATACAATTCGTTTGTAGCAACCAAATGTTATTTTAGTGTACTTATCATAATTGTCGAATCACAGAAACCGTAAGAAAACTAGTTATAACCATAGTTTCATCAACCTCTATAATACTCTGGTTTCTCTTCATCTTGCAAGTAGGTTTCACAATTGAAGCATCAAACTTCATACTTGCACAAGACAAGTATAAAGGTACTAACCCGTTTAACCTCGAAGACTTAAAATTTGGATATTATTCAATGTTCAAATAAATTGATAGAAACGTGGACATTATAGTTCTTGTTCACTGCAGGGTGGATCTAAAACTACCATCCCTAAAGAACCTAGATTACTGACAGAAGAGAGAGCTCGATGGCGTAGGTAATTGCTTGTCAACATCTCATTTTACTTTTATCGTATGTAGACTGCAAAGTATCTAACAACGGTGGCTAATTAATCCTTGTTGACATGTTTTTTCGCTCTACGTACTAGCTTTAGGTCCCAGAGTAGAGCTGAAACAAATACTCATACCTTCAAAGCACTACCGTTGAACAGAAAAGTGGGTACCCCCAATCAGTTAACATATGTTTTAAATCTGTTTTCGCATTAACTTGACCATAGATCATGTGTGTTGAATTTATTCGCAGATTTTTGATTCTCCTTCGTTGGCCTTCCGTAAGAAAAGCATGACAGATACACCCATTTTCCAGGTTAATTATCTCATTATTACGCAATTGATCCATGGGTTCTTAGAGAGCATGTGTATAGTATGCATTTTACATTGCATCCTATATCTAAATCTTCTTATCATTGAACTCTGTCTGCAGAAGTTTCACTTCAAGTATGACAACTGATACACCTATTCAACATCCATCTACTAATGTAAGCTGTTAAGTTGCTTAGATTAGATTATGTTAAACTGGCATATTTCTATATGTATTACTCAATTTCACTGTCACGCCTTATATAGTTTTATAGTACGTCCTTTATTTTCAGGCGCCAATGAACACATGTATTTCTTCTTCATTGATACAAAGTGAATTTATATATTCTCTGAAAGGTCAGAATTTTTGGATCCGTTACATCATCATTTGAATGATTTCAATACACAAACGGAAGAAACAACAAAATTTCCATTGAGTTAAACAGAATTTCAAGGATTTCGTGAGTTAAATTATTATTACTTCCGTCTTAGAACTTGAACGCCATCATTGATTGAGAACATACCATAATGGCAAGCGGAGTGAATGTGTTGCTGGTTGTTTGTACTTTTTCTCATTTTTGGCTGTCAAAAAAATTAATTTTCTCCAAATAAGAACGGATCAATTAAGACTTTATGTACTTTCATTTTAGATACAAATTTTGGTCGTTAATCAGTAAATTGATTAGATATCAGTTGCATTTATGCATGAGTTACTACTAAATGAAACAAGGCTCTTGCACTTTGCATGCATCCGGCATACATGAAAGCTTTCTTTAAAGCATCGTGTATGGGTTGTGTTTACACCATTATGCCTTATATCTTTATTGATGTTAATATTTATTTGAACTACCAGAAATTAGTTTTAGTCCGCATAAAATTAAGTTCATATATACACTAAACTTGCTAGATCCTTTAACCTAGTGTCCAACAAATAAGAAGTCATGGCTTCAAATCTTGATAGGGACAAAGGTGTAAAAACTATTCAACACGACCAAAGGGCCTTTGGCCTAGTGGTATGTGAGGAGCTCGTCTACCAAGAGTATGTGGCCATTGTGTTATACATTTTGTATATATGGGTGATTGTACATGTTATGTGGGATAAGAATGTAGAATGAAGGTTTGCCATTATAGAAGGAGCGTTCAACTTGTTTTACTCGTTATCTGATCATGAATTAACTCTTTTCATATGAAGTGGTTAGATTGGTGCATAAGGTATATTGCACTTCAACACGTCATTGTAAACTATTGTTTAGCCCCCCCACCACCCCCCTCCTCCAAAGGGTTGAATTATGAAAATCCCAACGGGAAATTAAAAAAAATGCCACTTTTTTTTTAAGTTTACTTCGTTTTGCCCTTCGGAAAAAAAAAGTGACGATATGCCCCTAGAAATCGCAAATCGCAAATTTACGATTTGCGATCTCGCGTCTTGCTTTTGCGATCCGTTCACCGATCGAGCTCGTAGCCGGGATGTACGTGCCATCGCAAATCGCAAATTTGCGATTTGCCAATGCCCGAGATATTGGCCCGTAACCGAGTAGTGAACGAGACGTGAACGATTTAACTGTCTCGGGCATTGGCAAATCGCAAATTTGCGATGGCACGTACATCCCGGCTACGGCTCGCTCGGTGAACGGATCGCAAAAGCAAGACGCGGGATCGCAAGGCATTGGCAAATCGCAAATCGCAAATTTGCTATTTGCGATGGCACGTACATCCCGGCTACGGCTCGCTCGGTGAACGGATCGCAAAAGCAAGACGCGGGATCGCAAGGCATTGGCAAATCGCAAATTTGCGATTTGCGATGGCACGTACATCCCGGCTACGGCTCGCTCGGTGAACGGATCGCAAAAGCAAGACGCGGGATCGCAAGGCATTGGCAAATCGCAAATCGCAAATTTGCTATTTGCGATGGCACGTACATCCCGGCTACGGCTCGCTCGGTGAACGGATCTCAAAAGCAAGACGCGGGATCGCAAGGCATTGGCAAATCGCAAATTTGCGATTTGCGATGACACATACATCCCGGCTACGGCTCGCTCGATGAACGGATCGCAAAAGCAAGACGCGGGATCGCAAGGCATTGGCAAATCGCAAATTTGCGATTTGCGATGGCACGTACATCCCGGCTACGGCTCGCTCGGTGAACGGATCGCAAAAGCAAGACGCGGGATCGCAAATCGCAAATTTGGAATTTGCGATTTCTAGGGGCAATTCGTCACTTTTTTTTTTCGGAGGGCAAAACAAAGTAAACTTAAAAAAAAAAGTGGCATTTTTTTAATTTCCCAATCCCAACAAGCCTACGTCAGAATGCCTCAAGCCCATAGGTAGATTAATTTCGTGTATCGGTACACTCACATGGTAATCGAGTCAATTTATTCATCTTCATTGTACCATCTTCTATTAAATTAAACTCATCTATGATACTGGAGGTTGAACCTAAGATATCTTTCTTTCAATTGTCCACTTCTTTGAAACCACCTATTCTATATGAATGCACCTGGAAGAATCTCCCTTTAATCAAAGCTTATAAATATGAGAAATAACTTTTCGAGATCAAATCGAGTCCATATTCAACCTAAATCCAACAAAGCTTGTAAGTCATTTAAATTTGAGTAAATTGAAAAACACTAAGCAAGAGAAGACACTGAAGATTAGAACTTGGTAAGAAAGAACAAGTTTCATAGTAAAATATAGTTCTTATCGGGACATCTAGTACGATCATCTATACATCTTTCATCATATACCATTGTGTGATATAAGTTGCCTCACACCGTGGAATAAAATACACTCACACACACTACATATACGCCATGTGAATACGTTGAACCAAGACAACACTATCAAAATTGGCTTTTTATACGTGTTCCCACACATTCTACATCAACATCTACATAGATGTCCTCTGCACATACACCACATAAAGACAACCCCTCCTATATGTACATGAATATTCCTAACTAAGTTAACAGCCATATTCTACTGTATAGCTAGTCACTCAAAAGGTATCATGAATGGCATCAGGACTGTTGTAGATGCAAGAATTGTTGATGATAGCTTCAAACTTATGGCTCATAACACTCTGTTGCGTTGTTCAATCACTTTGCTATGTGCTTCAATCACCGAAGTTTTCTCCTGCAAAGGTTGAACAATACAACAGTGTAAGGAAAAGGAATATGCAACAAGGCACTCTATAAATCATCCATACTTGATGATAACGAACAATAGTCAATGGTGATATTCGACACAGGTTAAACAACTTATGTAACGGATCAAAACAGGTATTTTCTGATATTGATTGAAACAGGTACGAAGGTATCTTCTGATATTGATTGAAACAGGTACTATAACATTCTTTACCATACTTTCTTTTTGATATAAAAAAACATAATAAGTGTGTTAAAGATGCTAAGATAATTATATTATTTCAATAATAGAGTATTTTCTGTAATAATTTGACTTGCAAGCTTTATGCATTAAAAACAAACTGGACGAACTGCGACGTTTTTTGACCCATTTGAACAGTTCCCTGATAAGAAAATCTCTTTCATTTTACACAATTGACCAAAGGGATAAAACATAACCTGAAGCTACCCATTCATACTACGAGCCTAATGCAATTATAGTGATAAGGTTTTACATATGGGAAGCTCTGATAAAATGACTGATGCCTATTTTAATATAAAATAATAAGATAAATCTTTGATGATAACATCACCTTATGTCCTTAACAGAAATGAATAAAGGTGTGGATAAATGTTCTTGAAATGACATATCGACCAGAGCCCGACACGGCCAAAATAGATAGATAGATATATATATATATAGAGAGAGAGAGAGAGAGAGACCTCAGGCTGTGTGGTCGTATCTGCAGGGAACCAATGCATCAAAACTCCCAAGTGCATGACAGCAGGTATCAGTCTAAAAAGTACAGGAGTTGTCACCTGCATTACTACAATGTTAGACATAGATAACGCAATTTACACAGCGTACCCACTTTATTAGAAGACACTATCATAAACATACCAGACTAAGAGCCGTTGTTCCAAGAAGAAGAAGGTACATCTTTCCCTAGAAGGAAAAAAAAAAGCATTAGCACATAGCAGCACATCACTAACAAAGAGGCTAGTGTCACAAAAGAACACCTTCAGTTTATTTCACCTTCGATATATTGTTATATTTTTTTTATTGTCTAATATAATTATCACTTTTTCTCAGCAATGTAGGGATGCCCATCAAGTTCCAAGTAAACAAGGATTTATTGAGCACTCAAAATGCTCACATTACGAGCCAGAAGGAATAAATGATTCCCCATTCACGTCATCTTAAAAATATTAAGAGATTTTCTGAATTGACTAGATTTAAGCTCAGAATATAACTTAAACGTCAAATTTGAAACAGCATTATTGAAAAGAAGTCCTCAAAGTTCACTACAAAAGATAACGAAACTGATGCTTAGTTACAAATGTGATTCAGATGAGACGGAGTGGAAGAGAACCTCAACAAGATGAAGATTTGAGGCACGACTTAAAAGAACAAAGGCAAACTCCCCAATTTGAGCAAGCATAATTCCAACCTGCAGAAGTACCAAGAAGAATTGGATATTCAATTGATTGAATGGTTGAAATTTCAGTGAAATCCAGTTGTACAATTCAAATGAAATGAAAAACCATACAGATCCAAAGGTGCAACTTACAAGAAATGAAGTCTTAACGCCATATCCAAAGGCCTTGGTAATAACGGCAGAAACTGTAGTCTTAACAACTATGACCAAAATAACAGATGCTAATAGTATATCCACATGAGTCCACAAGAATTGTACATGTATCAGCATTCCGATGCTTGATAGGAAAAGAGCTGCAAATAAGTTGCGTATTGGTTCCACCTACAGACATACAAAAGTTACAAACCATTCATCAAATCAAGTGTTACCACAAATTAACACAATGAACTTCATGGATAAGAGAAAAACAGATCTTGAGTTCTTGACAATTAATACAATGACACTTGCATGTTGAGTCATTACAAACTGTAATCCTCTAAAACAGTAAATGTGTGTGTGTGTGTGTGTGTGTGTGTGTGTGAGAGAGAGAGAGAGAGAGAGAGAGAGAGAGAGAGAGAGAGGTGGCAAAATGATCTGGTCAGATGGGTTGGGTAACTGTTTGATATAGGAGGTTTCCAGTGAGGATGACAAGCAAATGTTTCAATTTCTTTTTAATAAAAAGTTAGTGTGTTGAATATAATTACCAAAATGTAACATTGATACAGTAATATATTCTTTCGCAAAAACATGATTTGGGATGCTGTAAACATTAGAAGTACACTTTATGTTACTTTTGACCCCCTTGACCTATTTCCTTTGAAGCTAAAAACATGACCTAAATCTCCCCACTTTTGAGTTGGTCAAAATTGCTTCCTCTGGTATGTACTAAATTCCAAAAATTATTGCATGGTATATAACCTGATCTAAAGTATGTTGTGCAAAATCTGTTGTAGAAATCATAACACCAGCCACAAAAGAACCAAGCTCAAGACTTAGCCCCAACTTATCGCTGCACTGAAAAATTAAAATATGATATCAGATTAGAAGAACTGGACAGGAAAATCATTGGTTAGATCGATAATTATTAGAAACTTTCTGTACACCATGCAAGAAGACAGCTTTGGTGAAACATTTCTGTGATTGAGTTAGTAGTCTAAAGTTTTAAAGTAATTACCACAAGTGAGTTTGGCTTATTATTATTACATTCTTACTTCAAATGCAAAAATCAAATAGATAATGAAGAGGTTATTTAACCTACCCAAGCAGATAATAAGCAGAAAGCCACCGCAGCTAGCTGGTAGAGTTCATTCGTCTGAAGCACAAAAATGAACCGGATTACACAGATATAAGAACCAAGTTAGTTGACTTACGGAATAAATTGACAAGAAACTTATTTAAGCAAAGCATGGATCATAAAAAACAAGGGAAAAAAGAACACTGGTGTGTTGGCAAGCTTATAGAGTTTTAACGACACATGATTAATGATATGATATTTGACATAACGCCATAGCTTACTTGAGATGATAGTTGACCCATCAGCTTGAGGAATCGAGGCATAAATGACCACGTTAATAGTGATGCACCCAAGAGATATGTCGACAAAGTCATCAACCTGAAGAAAACAAGACAAATTTGGAAACTTTAAGTTATACAATGACCCTATCCTACAGTTATACAATGACCATATCATTTGGAAACTTTAAGTTATACAATGACCCTATCCTTTAAAGAAGGGACTAACATGCAAAACGAGAGCTATAGCAGTGAAAACTTATGGTTATGTCTCGTTCCTGATGAGCTGCTATTGTATTGTACCCAAAAGGTGACAATAGGGCAGATTTGCAGGTTGACCCAAATAACACTTTTTACCAAATTTGACATTTGTTCTAATACATACTTAGCACTAAATATTATTAAACTTCAACAAAAGTCAGGTTACAGGAATAGAGCGTTTTAGAATGTTTTATTCATTTAACATGCAATTAAGGCGACTTTCAACCTGTTTAACCCATTTCCTTCTAACATAATTTGTTACTATTTTACTAATAAAAGATATAGTGTAGCTTGAATCAACAAAAGTGCCACCTCAAACAGACATTTCTTTGTGATTTATTACATCAATCTCAACAAACAATCCAAGGTGGAAAGTGAACGGGTTGTTATAGTACGCACATTGACTAAAGATACAAAACAAAGGTCAAAGTAAAAGACTTACTGATGCAGGCAATCTGGGATTATTATCTATGATTTAATATTCCAAGTTTATCTTTATTTCTAGGGATTATCTTTAATAATTAATTTGTATCCTAATTGAATTAGGATTCTATAAATTAGGAAAAATAAGATGTCTTTCTTATCAAGAAAACATCTATATAAGTATTAGGTTTTTATTTTTCATAGTTAGTTGATTTGTTTTGATTAAAGAACATGTGTTCTTAGAGCTTTTGGGTTCAAGTTTTAGTCTTTGATTCATCCTTAGTGTTTGAGCCATTTGATTGCTAAGAAAAACTGCATCACTTACACTCTTCCCATTGAAACCAAACCCTGTAAAATCCCACTGTTGCCACCCAGAACCGGAAGCAAAGCAAACAGTAAGCCAACAGCACAATCCTTAACACAGAACAAAATGGAAAACATTAGAAATTTAGAACATGTACCACATGCATTTCATCATATCTGATTATAGTCATAACATCCGAAAATCAAGAAAAGTAGGGCTCCTGGTTACCTGAAAAATGAGCGTGCCAATAGTGACTTGACCATGAACAGCATTATTGCTATTTTTCTCAACCAAGAACTTCACCACCTGTATAGATGAAGATCAAAGAATATATTCTCAATAGCAAAACAGACAAAAAGCACAGTTAGATGAGTTTATCAAGTAACAAACCACTGCAGTTGATGACATGGACAAAAAGCAACCAACAAAAACACCCTCTGACAGCTCTGCTCCACATACCTGTGTGCATCAATGATTACAACAATAAAAATTCAATGAAGTGAAACACTGTTGCAACGTGAAGCTCTACATGTGTGCAGCATAATTATATAAACATTCAATACAAATAAGAAGAATAGATGTACCATGGCCAATGTTCCACACAAAAACATGAGAATAAGTATTTGAAGTAAACCTCCAAGAACAGCAACAGGACCCACAGCTTTTAGCTGTGCATTTAAAATATATTATGACAACTTTAGCACATGACGATGGCATAAACTTGAAGAACTTGTTGACGAAAGCAACTGGAAAACACGATGAGAACCTTTGGCATAGAAAATTCCAGCCCTAAAGCAAATAATAGGAACACCACACCGAACTGGGCAAATGTCTCAACCTGTACCATCTCACTTACAAATTTCAAGCCACCAGGTCCAACCACAGAACCCGCAAGAAGATAGCCGACAATAACCTAGCAAAGACACCATGAAACAAGAAAATATCACTGGTATGATGGGGGAGCTGGGTAACAGGTCAAAACAGGTGGTTTTTGTTTGGGTCAGGCGGAAACGCTTTTTGCCTCAAGTTCTTATAAAAATTCATAAATAACAAGTGTGTCAAATATGGTTAGCACTTAGCAGAAATATTTTGATCAGTGTTTCAACACTAACATAATAACCGATTTCTGAAATTCTACGTATTGATCCACTGATAATATATTATGAGCAACTTTCGACCCATTCAACCCATTTCCTTTGCAACTCTTCTTTTTTGTTAGACACGTTAGATATAAATTATAGTCTAAATTGACACGTTCATATGTATATGGGTTGAAATTGCCAATTCTCATTATTGTCTATAGAGGAAATTTCGTGATGGGGAATGATCTTTACACCACTAAATATGCTTTATGATGTTGTACTGTACAACACTGTAAAGCACAGTTAGTGGTGTATGGATAATTTTTGGTGGTATAAGGATCATCACCCTTTCGTAATATACTACAAACATCTAACACTTGAAAGCCAGATGGCCAGATATACTAACCGGTTGTCCCAGACAGGAACAGATAATACCACCAATAGCAGCAGAAACAATGATCACCACCAGATCTGAAATTAGCCTATATAGCAGAAAACAACCAACAAAAAAACCCAGTTACCAACAATATCAACTTCAAACGTACAACTACCAGCTTTTTATCAAAAAGTACTAGAGACTAAAAAACTCATTTGAATATGAGTATATCTGAAAGATACAAAAGATCTGACCTTACATCTACTTGAAGAATTGGAAATTTAGATTTCTTGTTTGATATTACAAAAACGTTATCCTGCAATTAGGCAAAAGAATATTACTTATAAGTAGATGCTAGAGGTAAAATGTGAAGCAATAGAATGTTAAAAGAATATCATGTCCAACAGTCAATCACCTGTTTGTCTATTAGTGTTTGTGTGCCTTCATCTTCACTATCAAAGGAAAAAGATTAATGTGAATTGGTGTTCATGTCCAAACCATATACACAGCGGAAATAATGTTGTAGGAGTCATCATAGCAATGATATTTTAGTGGCATTTGGGAAATTAGAATGAAGGATATTCAACTGCACTTATTTTTACAATATGGCAATAATTCAACTAGCTATTATATGGGTATAGAATAGGCATGCTATGCTACTTACGTTGACTCTTGAGTGTCATTTTTGTTAGCCTTCTCATGTGTAATTTTAGCGACAGTCTCCAGTACAGCCTGCAAACGTTATTCAAAGAATGTCACATATACAATAACTGAAATAGATTAAACATGTTCAAAACAGAACTGTAATCTTTACAGGACTTAATGTTCAAAACTGTTCACACATATATCCATGATATATGCAAATGAAAGTTATTATCATCTTAGAACTTCTCAAAAAAAAAAAAAAAAAACCTTACTTCTTGATCAGCCACACTGTTGTTAAAACTGCTCCGAGCAGAACCTAACATTATAGCAAGTGCAACTGGAGTGAGATACCAACTAAACAATAGAATAAAAACGAGCTGAAGAAAATAATGGGACTAAAATAGTGACAAACAAGTAGTTTGCAGTGGCATCTTGTAGAGGCCAGGTTCTAAGTACCATCAGATCATGTGAAGAAATACCAAATAAATTGTTTGCTGGAAATTCATAAGTTCAACAATTGGATTCCTTATCTATATTACCACGCCAAACACAACATTTCTATTATGAAAACACAATTGATTTGTTGATCCTTGAAATGCTATAAAGTTTAATATGACAATAAAATTGACAGGAAAGAAACAATTACAACAAAACACTACATCAGGTAAATATGCATTGAAAAAACATCCAGAAACTACGGGTCTACAGCTAAAATTAATCCATATCTTTTTCTCTGTACAGTAGGGGTTAGATGTAGGATAAATATAAAAGAAACTATTGTGAAGTCCATGCTGGGAAAAGGTCCGAATGGATATACTATCCAATCCACTTGAGAGTTAATATGCATACGGCACTACTATAGAGCAGTATTCGAAAGTCAAGTTCCATTTTCCAAGTCCTATGTGATCAAGAATGCAAGATTATCTGAATTTCATGAAACAATGTAAACTGTAAAACCCACGCGGAATTGCATACTGCTTTGAATTAGATCACTCTTTGGTCTCAGAGTACATTCAAAAGCTACAATCATTCATCAAGCACTTCACTATCCAAAAGATGAAATGAGTCTCAAGTGTCAAATGGTTAAAGATCCAGTATAGCATTATCAACTAGCCATGATAACTTTTTATTAACTCACAACACTAAAAAAAAAAGTGAATTAACATGTTAATTCAGTATTACAAGAGGTGATCAGGTACTATGAGATAGCTATAAACCCTAATTTACCATCAGTAGACTCGTTATCAGCGAACTCCTTCTCTAAAACGCGATCAAACATCTTAGCGATACTAGCATCACCGGACTCCGGCGCCGAAGAATTAACTAAATTTCCGTAAAATCTCTCCCTGGTTTCCTGATCAGATCTAGCGGAAACTGAAATCGTTGCGCAAAACGCGATGATAACGATGGATACGGATGAAAGATGCAGAAATCGGACATCACGTTTTGCGCAAACCCTCGACATTGAAGCAGTGAGTATTCAGATGGACTCAGATAGTTAGATTCATGTGAAGTTGGAGAGATTTGAAACCCTAATTTGGAATTGGAATACGGAATTTATAAAGGTGATTTATAAAAGAATCCAGAAAGTGTAAGAAGCGTTTACGTAAGATGAAGGCGAAAACAAATGGAGTTTGTTGCGATTTATTTATGACGATGATGATGATAGATTGATAGATAGATAATTATTTTATTAAATTAAATTAAATTAAATTCGGCGATTGAAGTATTTATTTCAGGCGGGATGTGTTGTTGTACGGTGTGTAGTTTGTATAAATCGTCCCAATACTTGTATATATTGCAAAGATAAAATTACTTAAATAGACCACCATTCAACGCTTCATTTTCATCAAATGTACAATGTAGAGGTTTTTTTATCACCCAATGATTTCTCGCACTAGTTTGTCGCCGGTCAAACCAACTCGCCACGTGTCTTTGAAAAATCATCAAAATGTAAAAATCAATGGGTGATCGACGATTTTTTATTTTTTTGAAAATTCGCTATGCGTGCCAAGGATACTTTTCCCCCTTTTTCTCAACATTGTTTGTATCTTTCTGTTCTTCTGGTTCCTACCTCCGGTGAAATTCCATGCGATTCACAATATTTCAATTCATAATGCTAAGCCTCATGCGATGGTGACAAAATCTTTACAATTCTTCCTTTTCAACTTGGTCTCCATCAACTTTTAATCCAAACTGGCAAGATTGATCTCCATCAGGTCTGATTCTTATACTAAACTACATAATTAATGATTCTTATACCAATTACGACTTAATGTTAGCTACAACATGCTTCTATTTCATTTGGTTTATAGTATATATGGTGTTTACATTATATTATTTGGTATAGTAAGTTGATCTTGTTATTATGTTATCATATATCAAATAATTAACTGCTTATCTAGATACAGATATATGTGAATAGTTAGTTAGAGTAGTTCCATATAAATGGACTAATGGAGTATGTGTATGTGACTCTGTTAGGTCATTGTACTTGTAAATTTGCATAATCTGGATTTTTTAAACACCTTAAAACAACCGACGATCTGATTATTGTAACTTGAAACGGTAAATTTACACCCACACATTGTTTGTATCTTTATTCTTGCATCTTCTTCTTCGGTTCCCACCTCTGGCGATGTATAGATCAACAATCAACATAGTAAGTTTTCTTAACCAATTTTCTTATATTGTAATTATAATTACAATATACAAGTTGGTAAATTAGTTACATGTGCAGTGTAAGTATTATTATGGGGATGTGATTGTGAATAGTGCATTTGATATTCTTTGAGATATAGAAAAGAAGGTGAAGGAAATACATGGTTGTTATAAACTATTTTGTAAATCTTGTTTTGGTCAAATATGGTTTTATACATCGGATTGTAGTTTACAACCTGAGTTGTTGCATTTTATGCTTTTAAACCTTGTTGTAGTTAGTAAAGGTAAAGAGGAGTTGGTTTTTCATGTCGCTGGCAAAACAGTACATCTTGGGTGTAACACCCTAGGCAAATCCCACATCGGTCGTGGACATGAGGAATGTGAGGCTTATAAGGGTAACAAGGCGCTTATATGACACAACGCGTTTTGGGACCACAAGTGGAAGATCTCGTAAGAACACTATTGTTAAGCGTGCTCGAGCGAGGGTAAGTTCCAGGATGGGTAACCTCCTGGGAAGTGGAAGTGTGGTCGCCAAGAACAAAGTTGTCCGCCTGCGGACAATATTGTGTCATGATAAGCGGGTTGCTACAGTTATGGTATCAGAGCAACTCATGTGCCGTTCGGGGTGGTGGGCAAACCTCATCGAGGACGATGAGTCCCTAAGGGTGGGTGAGTTGTAACACCCTAAGCAAATCCGACATCGACCGTGGACATGAGGGATCTGGGGCTTATAAGGGTAATAAGGCGCTTATAAAACACAACACGTTTTGGACCACAAGTGGAAGATTGTGAGTCCCGAATTCACTATCGATTAGTGAAATGGGATCGCAATAAGTAAAGTTTAATTGTAGAAGGGGTGGTTGAATACAATTAAAAACTTTTTCTGATTTTAATCAAGTTACTTAGACAGTTTTTAATTGTTTAATAATAACAGAGTGTGTAATAAGGCAGATATGACAATATCAAAGCAAGTAACAGATAGTAGCTGAAAGTATGATTTTATTGATCATAAACTCACTAAGTGTTGATTGCGGAATGAACTAGCCAAGGCTAATCCAAATCAAACACTTTGCTAAACTATTACAATTTTGAGCTAAACAGTAGTAGAAAAACACGCTAACTGTTTACTCGCTGCTCGAGGATACATACTTAGACAAACTGTATTCACTGACAAACAAGCGAATAATACGTATCAACAGCAAACTTCTAAGTACAATGTACTGCTCTATTTATAGTGCAAATGTCTTGTTGAAAATCACGATCTTGGAATGACACGTGTCGCTGTTTGATTGGTCTGATCTCTGATCCTTGATTATTCTGTGGTCCCAAATTCTGTTACCTCGAATATCACGTCTTCCTTAAAACCAATCATTCACTGCCACGTAATCATTCGGACATTCTTCAAGTACGAGGAACACTTACTGACATATAAAAGTAGAGCACTTAGTACTTTATTGAATAGTCACTGAAGAAGCAGTACCTCTCCTCACTCACTGCGAGCTAACATGCTCTTGTAGAATGACTTGAAATATTCTTCTTCAGTGACTAGCTGTTATTTGGGCAGTGACTTTTGCCTTATTCAATGTGAAGATATAAAACTCTCGCTGCTTGTATCAGCGACACACAAAGTTGAGTTTTAATCTTCCTCAGCATGTTGAATCTTTGAGTGGAATGAATAGTGATCATCAAACGTTAACTTCAGCAACAGCAGCTTTGACACAAAACATTTCTTCATCAAGTTGTGAACTGTTGCGTTGATCAGCGACCAGTGACTTATCATGATCAGCGACCAGTGACTCAACAATATCCCCCTAAATGATTGTGATCAAAGCTCCCTAGACAAACTTGTTGCTTATGAAATTTAGAGTGATCAGTGACCAACGAGAAATAACTTTAGGAACAGCAGCTTTGATTTTTCTTTATTGAGTTGGTTATTATTGAGTTGATCAGTGATCAATGACTCAACAATCTCCCCCTAAATGATTGTAATCGAAGCTCCCTAGACGAACTTGTTGCTTTAGGAATTTATAGTCAGTGCTAATTAAAGCATTCAGTGACTTATACTTGTGATCCATTCATTTTCCTTTTTGGATTCTTTTAACATGATCTAAGTTTTGCACTTTGGTTTTCTCAAAAGATCAGATTATTATTGAAACTGTAAATGAAAGATATTACAAGTGAGATCAGTTTACAATTCATCTAATCTATTACAAAGGTTATTACAAGCTGATCTAGATTTCTTCCAAGCTCATCAGCTTGCACGTATTTTTCTGTGGATGGAAGGTATCTGAACTGTCTGGTCATGGCTTCCTTAATGATAAAATGAACAAGTTTCTGTAGATCATCTTGTTGTGCTTTAAATTACTATCTTCACTTGATCATGAATTGTAGTGACTCTTGATATATCAAACTTGCTATCTTCAGTGATCCTTGATAACAGAAGTTGCTCAGCTTGTTCAGTTTTCGTATGGTTATGAAAATTCCGAAGGTGAAAGTAAGTCGCTGTTGGAGAAAGCAGAGTGTGGAGCCCCCGTTGTGCAATATCCGAGGCTACTTATGGTGCACTGGATCAGCCAATCAGTGCTCTTGAGAACTCCCCTCTCTTAAACTTGAAGAAAGTGCTTGAATGTGGAGTGAGAAAACTCAGTGAGAATAAACCTGCGTCCCTTTTCTTCTCTTAAAAACTCAAAAGATGGAACAATGGATTTGAATATGGAGCCATCGATGTGAATAATCATTTGGAGAATATGGAGCCATAGATGTGAAAAGTCATTTGGAGAATGCAATTGACATTCAAGGAGGATGTCGAACCCACTGAGTTTGAGAGATCTGTTGCTCAGGCATTGTTTGACTTTGGAGAATGGAAGCAATTCTGGTAACATCAGCAGCTTTTGCCCATGAACAACATTGGTTTTTGCATTTATTTGCACGTTTTCTCCCCTTGATGGTAGCATGAAATGCTTTTGTTAATAACTTGTTGAATTATATCATTGGATTGGGTATCCTCGTCATCACCAACTTGTGTTTTAGCTGATGGATCATCGGATACAGAAAGGTCAGCCTGTATGTTTCCCTGTGACTGGGGAGATACATTGACAGCTGGTGCAGTGCTAGATGAGAAGTGGCTCGGGTCTGTAGCCAGTGATGTGACATCAGCGATGGGTGTGTTATCACCCACTGATGCCACTTGCCCTTTATTTACAACACCATCCTTTTGTGAGAATGATGAGTGGCTAATGGGTTGACTTGATAAGAGGGTGTGGGTTGCACCCGAATCACTGCTAGCAATGGGTTGAGCCATTGTAGCTGTCTGTAGGTTTCCCTTTTTAGAGTCATTGAACTTTCAGGAGTTCAGTAAAGCAGTTGAAGGTTTAGGTTCAGCAAGAATGCCCGCAGAGACTGAACGTTTAGTCTCTGTTTCACTCTTGGCATCCTTAGACGTCTTCTTTTTGCTATGTCCCTGATCCTTTAATGTCAGGGACTCTAGTTTGGATTATCTTTTGGTGGTTGGTGGATTTTTCTTGAGTGGTGGTTGACCAGCAGTAGTCACTGGGGGTGTTGTCAGTGACGTGGTCGATAGGGGGCAGAAGATGACGGATATACAGTAGTTACAGGCTGGGTGCAAGTATCCCCTGTGTTGTTATGAAAATAGACAGAGACACATTCACTGGTTTACAAAAGTTTTGACTTGCCTCAGTGACTCTATCAATCAGTTCTTCAAAAGTCACACTTGCATAATCAACTCTAAGAGTGTTGATTAGTGACCAGTTAATCTGTGCCCAAAAAGTGAATAATAGATGAAAACAGGGCATTGGTGATTTTGTAAGAGCAGGGAGAATAAAAGGTTTGTTCAAAAAGGTTAGTATCTCCACATACTCTGTTTTTGGATAAAAATGGTTTTCCGAACAGTATGATTTTGATACCGTAATGAAAAATCCTCACACACTGCAGAAGCTCAAAGTGTTTTAACTTCTGCAGTGGCACTAAGTGTCGTTAGAAGATGTTGATTTCGTCATTACATAAAAGAAGAGTTTTCGCTTAAAGTTTTGAGAGAAAAAGTTTTATGAAAATCAAGAACGCATAAAGATTAAGATGGGATTAATTTGCTGATTTATAGAAGCGCCTCTTGATTTTCTTGTGGTTAAAACTTAATCAACGTGGTCGATGATGGTGGTGAGTAGTGGTGGTAGTGGCGTAGGGGTAATGATGGTGGACTGGTGGTGGTAGTGGCGTAGGGGTAATGATGGTGGACTGGTGGCATTAATGGTGATTGGAGAGGTCTGCCGGAAAAAATGCACTGACGTAAGAGAGAGAATGTCAGAATGTGCGACTTTTGTACCTCACAATAATTATTTTTGAAAATCGTAATCTAACCGTCATTAGCCTATATATCAGGGAGTCACTGATATATATAACCAACAAGAGTTGATTATTTACCAAAAAGAAATGTAAGTATCAAAGAGAGATAAAAATAATCTTCTATCTAGCTGAGAGTCTAACTCGCTGATTTAAACACAACTTAGAATACTGAATAAATCATTGAGATGTAATCACAGCATTGATATAAATCAAATTTATCATTTTGAAACTTACATTATTTATTAAGCAGAAATGAGTATAGATTATGTTGATTATAAATTGTATAACATATTACTGCATTAACTTTCACTGGTCTGGTTACAACTTAGAATACTAACAAGATCAGTTAGAGAAAACATAGATCAATGATATAAAACTTACATAAAAACATAATAAATACTCATGCGACTATCTAAATTATAAAATTAGCTGATCATAACTAGCTGACAATTACACTTGCTGATTGAATCAGTTGATGTAACTTGATCAGTGAATGTGCTCTGCTAAAGCTATATTTCACACAGTCATTTTATTCAAAAGCATAGAAATAATTCAAACAACAATAAATAAATGAACTCAGGGAGTTCATTTATTCATTGAGATATAACATACCAAGCTCGCTGATGAGGTAATTAAATCTTTTCTCATCCAGAGCTTTTGTAAACAGATCAGCGAGTTGATAATCAGTTGGAATGAAATGAAGTTCAATATCACCTTTCATCACATGGTCCCTGATGAAATGATATCGTACATCAATATGCTTTGTCCTTGAGTGCATCACTGGATTATTAGCAATGGCTATGGCACTTTGACTGTCACAGTAGATTGGTATTTCATTGAAGTCAAATCCATAGTCAGCGAGCTGATTTCTCATCCAGAGAATTTGAGCTGTGCAGGCACTTGCAGCAACATATTCAGCTTCAGCGGTTGAGGTTGAAACGGAATTCTGCTTCTTGTTGGACCAGCTTACAAGCTTTTCTCCAAGAAATTGACAGCTACCAGAAGTGCTTTTTCTATCCAGCTTGCATCCAGCATGATCAGAATCTGAATATCCTTTCAGCGAGAAATCTGAACTGGATGGATACCAGAGACCAAGATTGGGTGTACCCTTCAGATATCTGAATATTCTTTTAACAACGAGTAAATGAGATTCCTTTGGATCAGCTTGATACCTAGCACAGAGACATGTAGAAAACATAATGTCTGGTCTACTTGCAGTTAGATACAACTGAGAACTATTATTACTTTGTGAATTTTGGTTTGAGCATGGAGATGGTGATGGTTGATTATCAGCGGGTAAAGGAGACGTTCCTGAAATATTCTCAGCTGAAGTAGAGCTAGAGATGTTTCCAGGCACATTTCCTTCATCCTCAGAATCAGATGAGAAGTTTTTGTATTTCTCATTGATTAACTTTCCTTTGACTGATGAGTCACTATCCATTTCATTAAAAACAAGTTTTTCATATTCTGTTGGATCAGTGAGTGACTCATCATATGACTCATCAAAAGTAACATCTATTGACTCCTCAATGCATTCTCTTCATTTATTGTAAACTCTGAAAGCTTTAGATATGATTGAGTAGCCAACAAATATTCCTTCATCAGCTTTTAGATTAAACTTTCCTAAGTGATCTCTTTTGTTTAAGATGTAGCAAGTACTACCAAAAACATGGAAAAAACTTATGTCCGGTTTTCTCCCTCTTAACACCTCATATGCTGTCTTATCATGTCGTTTGACAATTAGTGACCTATTCTGAGTGTAGCAGGCATTACTCACTGCTTCAGCCCAGATGTAGGTCTTAAGACCAGCATCAATGAGCATTGACCTGGCAGACTCAATCAAGGTTCTATTTTTCCTCTCTACCACCTCATTTTGTTGGGGTGTTCTAGGTGCTGAGAAATTTTGAGAAATACCTTTTGAATCACAAAAACTTTCCAGGTCAATATTTCTACATTCAGTACCATTATCAGATCTTAAACGTTTCACCAGACTACCATTTAGGTTCTTCATTTTCTTGATAAAGGATATGATCTCACTGGCAGCATCACTCTTGGCTTTAAGAAAGAATACCCAGGTGTATCTGGAGTATTCATCTATAATTACCAATTAGTATTTCTTCCCACCAAGACTTGGAGTACTCACTGGACCAAACAGACCATGTGAAGTAGGTGGAAACATTCAGTCACTGATGAAACTTGTATACTTTTGAATGAGGAGCTGTGATGCTTTCCCTTCTCACATGTTGAACATAGCTTATCTTTATCATAAGATAATTTTGGAAGTCCAGTGACTAGTCCATTTTTGCTTAATTTATTGATAGCTTTCAAGTTCAGATGTGAAAGTCGCTTATGCCACAACCATTTTTCTTCTGAAATGGTTCTAGAATAAAAGCATGTTCCTGACTGAGCCGAATCCATGTTGACCACATAAGTATTCCCTTTTCGGTTGGCAGCAAGTACATCACTTCCCTTCTTGTTGTAAACAACACCAGCCTCATGATCAAATAGTACTTTGTTCTTGGAGTCACAAAACTGACTGATGCTCAGTAGATTGTGCTTCAGTCCCTCCACATATTCCACTTGCTTAAACATCACATTACCATTGGACAAGACACCATACCCTCTCGTCTTGGCTACCTTGTTGTCACCAAATACTACATCAGGACCTTTTTCATCCTGGTAGTCGCTGAGCAAAGACTTACATCCGGTCATGCGTCTGGAACATCCGCTGTCTAGATACCAGATAGTCTCTCTAAGAATGCCTTTATAAAGAGTTTCAGGATCCCATCCAGATGCTGAACATTTCTGAGCGACTTCCTTGATATCTTCATGGAATTCAGCGTCATCGGCCATCAAACAGTAATTCTTGTCCAAGCACACCAATGCTTCTTCACCGTCAGATGATGAGGACGATTCAGAGTCACTGAATGAACCTTCTTCGGTGATTAAACCTTTTCCCGAATTCACTATCGATTAGTGAAATGGAATCGCAATAAGTAAAGTTTAATTGTAGAAGGAGTGGTTGAATACAATTAAAAACTTTTTCTAATTTTAATCAAGTTACTTAGTAAGTTTTTAATTGTTCAATAAAAACAGAGTGTGTAATAAAACCGATATGACAATATCAAAGCAAATAACAGATAGTAGCTGAAAGTTTGATTTTATTGATCATAAACTCACTAAGTGTTGATTGCGGAATGAACTAGCCAAGGCTAATCCAAATCAAACACTTTGCTAAACTATTACAATTTTGAGCTAAACAGTAGTAGACAAACACGCTAACTGTTTACTCGCTGCTCGAGGATACGTACTTAGACAAACTGTATTCACTGACAAACAAGCGAATAATACGTATCAACAGCAAACTTCTAAGTACAATGTACTGCTCTATTTATAGTGCAAATGTCTTGTTGAAAATCACGATCTTAGAATGACACATGTCGCTGTATCATTGGTCTGATCTCTGATCCTTGATTATTCTGTGGTCCCAAATTCTGTTACCTCGAATATCACGTCTTCTTTAAAACCAATCATTCACTGCCACGTAATCATTTGGACATTCTTCAAGTACGAGGAACACTTGCTGACATATAAAAGTAGAGCACTTAGTACTTTATTGAATAGTCACTGAAGAAGCAGTAACTCTCCTCACTCACTGCGAGCTAACATGCTCTTATAGAATGACTTGAAATATTGTTCTTCAGCGACTAGCTTTTATTTGGGCAGTGACTTTTGCCTTATTCAATGTGATGATATAAAACTCTCGCTGCTTGAATCAGCGACACACAAAGTTGAGTTTTAATCTTCCTCAGCATGTTGAATCCTGGAGTAGAATGAATAGCGATCATTAATTGTTAACTTCAGCAACAACAGCTTTGACACAAAATATTTCTTCATTAAGTTGTGAACTATTGAGTTGATCAGCGACTAGTGACTTATCATGGTCAGCGACCAGTGACTTAACAATCTCCCCTTAAATGATTGTGATCAAAGCTCCCTAGACAAACTTGTTGCAGATGAAGTTAAGAATAATCAGTGACCATCGAGAAATAACTTTAGCAACAGCAGCTTTGATTTTTCTTCATTGAGTTGACCAGTGATTAATGACTCAACAATCTCCCCCTAAATGATTGTAATCGAAGCTTCCTAGACGAACTTGTTGATTTAGGACTTTATAGTCAGTGCTAATTAAAGTATTCATTGACTTCTACTTGTGATCCATTCATTTTCCTTTTTGGATTCTTTTAACATGATCTGAGTTTTACACTTTGGTTTTCTCAAAAGATCAGATTATTATTAAAACTGTAAATGAAAGATATTACAAGTGAGATCAGTTTACAATTCATCTAATCTATTACAAAGGTTATTTACAAGCTGCTCTAGATTTCTTCTTCTTTCACAATACCAAGCTCATCAGCAAGCTCATATTTCTCTGTGGAGGGCAAAAATCTGAACTGTCTTGCCAATCCTTCTTCTAAAATAGCTTTTCTCATCACTGAGTCCTTTGGAAGCATACTGACAGATCTGATCAAGTGCACAAGTTGTTCATGATCTATCTTTTCAAGCTCTGACTCTCTTTGAAAACATAGTACACCATAGAAGTCTCTGTAGATGAGTCCCTTCACGCCTTCAGTTACTTCAGTACCCTCAATTCTTGGCCCACCATAAGGGATAGAAAGATCTAATCTTGAAGTGTTTGGAAATCTGTATATGCTGTTGGTACCTGACCTATACCTTGGGCTAAGTGGCTACACTATGTCTTCACTATGTGTGACAGTATCTTCTGGTCTGAGTAGCTTCGAATCCACCATCTTTTGAAACAATCGATCAATCTCTTTTAGCACTTCTTTCTTAGTTGCACTTGATGAGTGACTCACAGCAAGTCTAATCTCATTCCATTCCTCTCTGTGCATTTTGCAGACTTGATCCAGTGATATTGCTTGAGTCTTTGTGCCTCTATGGATAAGTAGCTGTGCTTGAGATTTGTTCTTTGGTTTCTTCAGAAGGACTTTGGTGATAGGAGCAGGATTTGATCTACCAGTCATTCTAGCTGCATACTTCTTTCTGTCTATTTCATCCCAAAGCTTATCCACTGATGGATTAACTCCCCCTTTCTTTTTCAACCCTTTTACCCTTTTCTCAGCATCAAGTTCCCTTTGCAGCTCAGATTTTTCAACCTCCTCAAAAAGCTTGGCCATTTTAAAATCGAAGTCTTCTTGCTGCTTTTTCAGAAATATTCCTCTTTCTCTTTCCACAGCCTCATCTCCACTTAATATCAACAGAAAAGCACGATCAGCATCAGATTGTTCTTTCAACCTTCTTTTTCTTTCTTCTTCTTCTTCTTTGGCCTCTGCCTCAACATTTATTCTCATAATCATTTGTCGCACAATCTATTGTCTCTCCCTGATCTTTTTAGCAATACGTTCTTCTTTGGTTTCTTCGGGATGGAGACCATCTGATGTGGATTCAGAAGATACTAGAAGAGTTGGAGCAAAGGACTCTGATATACTGATCTCTGGAGATTGAGTAGCTATTGGTAGTGTTGGGATCTGAGCTGATTTGATAAGTATTGAAGAAGTGCTAGCCACTATTCGCTTTAATGATAGCCACTGCTAGAAGGATTGAAGAACTAGCCACTGCTAGTATATTTGTAGCAGCAGTGCCACTGTTAATGTAATTATACGTTGTGTCTGTAATGGGAACTTACTACCACTGTTGGTGTAAAGTAAGTTACTCCCACTGTTGGTGTTTATAAGTCGGTTAGAGTTATTTATGTGATAGATTCGAATACCATAATAACTAGAGATTGTATAGGACTCTATGTATTATAAATAGAGATCCTTAGACCTAGATTAGGTTAAGATTAGTTTTACGCAGCTTCAAGGTTTTCTGTAACCCTAATACTTAAGTGTATTCGTCTTATATCATTAATAAGATTGAAGTTTTTGATAATCAATTGTGTATTACATATAGTTATAATTCTTGATCTTTTTAATATTATTGAGTGTGATTCCACAACTTCTCAATAATAATTCAAAGCTTATTGAATTGTTTATTAAATAATTCTGGGTTTAACAAGTGGTATCAGAGCTTTGGTTAAGCTTTGAATACAAGAAGATCTAGTATTACTGTTTGATTGATTTTCAAATTGTTTATTGAATCAATGGCAACAGAAGGTAATGAAGGAATCTAGGCAACAAAGATTCCAATGCTCAAACCTGATGAGTTTGATCTATGGAAGGTCAGGATCAAACAATATATGCTTCTCACAGATTATCAGATGTGGAAAGTTGTTGTTAATGGTCCTGCGTATAAAGTAGACAGTGATGGTGTCAAAGAAAGACCTCCACCAACATCAGAGGCTGAGAGAAAGGTTAGATCAACTGAGTACAAGGCTTTAAGTACTCTACTTCTGTCAATTCCCAATGAATATCAAAGAAGATTCGAAAACTGTGATGATGCTAAAGAATTGATGGAAGCAATACAGAAAAGGTTTGGAGGGAACGAGAACACTAAGAAGAATAAAAGATCTATGCTTAAACAGCAATTTGAGAACTTTAATTCTGTCAAGTCAGAAACTTTGACTCAAACCTTTGATAGGTTCACTAAACTTGTGGGAGATCTGGAAAATCACAAGGTTAAGATTGATAAGGATGATCTGAACAGAAAGTTCTTAAGGTCATTAGGTGAAGAATGGACCATATACACTGTTGGTCTAAGGCAAAGTGCAGATTTAGAAGTTAAGGAGCTTGAAGACATCTACAATGACCTAAGAAACTTTGAATATGAGATAGAAAGCAAGAAGCAGACATCTGGATATAGTCACAATGCAGCTTTTATGTCCATGGGTGGATTAAAGGGTGAATGAAGTCAACAAAAATCTACCTATTTGTCTGGAGGAGTAGGATCATCTGAGATCAAATCTAATGATCAGATTCTAGAATCCTTCTTTGCTAGTAATGTGAACTCTTCACTTACTAATGAAGATCTAGAACAGTTTGATGGAGATGATTTAGAAGAGATGGATATCAAACTGCAGATTGCTTTGATAACTCAGAGGGCAAAGAGATTTATGCAGAGAATTGGGAGGAATAACTTTGCATACAAGAGGAATGATGCAAATTGGTTTGATAAGAGCAAAGTTGAGTGTTTCAACTGTCATAAGATGGGACACTTTGCCAGAGAATGCAGGAGTCCCAGGCAAGAGCAGAATGGTAATGGTCAAAGGTCAGGGAGCAATGGAACTCAATCAAGAAACATACCTGTTCAAGGTGCTTCATCAAATGCTTTTGTCTCTGTGGATGGATGTGGATGGGACTGGAGTGATCAAGAAGAGCATGAAGTAAAGAATCAGTGCTTCATGGCCATTGCTAAGTCTGACAAGAAGTCAGAAATTCCTTATGAGGTACAAAACAAATTATGTTCTGCTGTTTGTAAACAAACTGTTAAACATTACAGAGATCATAATCAGAAAGTGTGTGATGAATTAAGGCAATGGGAAATAAAAAATAAACACACCACTGCAGCTATTGAAAATCTTGAAAAGCAAATCAAAGCATATGAGATTAATGCAACTCAGTTTAAATATGACATTGATTATGCTAAATGGGAAAAAGGTGTGTTGAATGAAAAGGTAGAATTGTTAACTAAGAAACTATCTGAGGTCACATGTGAGAGAGATAGTATTAAGTTATCAGTAGAAAACCTACAATATGCCTCACAAAATGTACAAAAGTGTATCAACTCTCAAATACATGATAAGCTTAAGACTGGATTGGGATATAATAATGTTCCTCCACCTTATAACAACAACTACTTTCCTTCTAAAACTGATTTAGATTTAAATAAGTTAAAAGAAGGATTGGTAGATGAGGTTAAAAGGGTTGATCCAATTGAAAGCTTAGAGTGTAATAAAGAGTTTGATAAAGTTGAAATAAGAGAGTGGTGTGAGGAAGATGATCAGAGTGATAGTACATCTGAAAGTTTTGAATCATCTAATTCATCATGTAAAGGTAGCGAAAAGGTTACTGGTCTTGTTTCTGAACTAAATGTTGATAAACTAGAAGAGGGTAAAAGATTGTTTCAAGAAAAGGCCAAACAACAGATAAAACAAGTGATCAATACTAATAAGTCTAGAAAGGGTCTAGGATTTGTTAGTAGAACAGTTAAGCAGGAGTCAAAATCTGTGACAAATTTGAATGATAAATGTATTATCTGTGATTGCAAAACGAGACTTTCTTCACCAAAACCTTTTACTAAAACTGCACCAAGAGGCAGTCAAAGAAACTGGAACCAAATGGTTTCACAAAGATTGAGGCAGAATTTTCAAGTGGTAAAAGAAAAGTCTTGTTATATCTGTGGAAAAACTAATCATTTTCAACATGATTGTTATCACAATCCTAAGAATTTCATTAGGGTTGTGAAACCATTATGGACAGCAGCAAACATGATTAATAAACAAAATTTCAAATCAAAAGTTAATCATGTTGCCACTGTCAAGAGGATGAAGAATACGGCTAACAGTGGTACAACTGCAGCCACTGCTACTAATGCTGCAGTGCTACCACCAAACAAAGCCAACAGAGGTAAGAAGACTAATACAGTGGGAAGTGTTACCACTGTTAAGCATGCAACCACTGCTAGGGTTAAAAATTCCAAAAGAATGTTTACACCAAGTATGGCTACCACTGCTAGAATAATTAACACAAGCCTAAGGGTTACCACTGTTAGGCCAACTCCCACTGTTAAGTCTGAAATTAGTTGGGTTTGGAAACCAAAGAACACTGTTGCATCCAAAGTTTCTAAATCTAACATTGCATCAAAATCAATTGTCTTCCAGAGAGTTGATTTTAATGATGCACATGGGAAACCCAAGACCAAATTGGTTTGGGTTCCCAAGAGAAACTAATCCTCTATTTGATATTTGTGCAGGGCAAGCCAAAGAGCTTATGGCATGTTGATAGTGGCTGCTCAAGGCACATGACTGGAGACAAAGGAAAGCTACAGGATTTCAAATCATTTGATGGAGGGTATGTAGCATTTGGAAGTAATCCCAAAGGTGGGAAAATTACGGGCAAAGGAACAGTGCAAAGTGATAAGATAAGTTTTCATGATGTGTATTTTGTGGAACAGTTGAGGTACAATTTGCTAAGTGTGAGTCAAATCACAGATAAAAAGAATCCAGTCTATTTTACTGACACTGAATGCCTTATCTTGTCCAAGGAATTTAAGATACCTGAAAACATGATTTTAATGAGAATTCCAAGGAAAGATAATGTATATAAGTGTGACTTAGCAAACATGTCACCTCAATCTGATTTAAACTGTCTTATTTCAAAAGCAAGTCTGAATGAATCTGAATTGTGGCATAGAAGGATGTGTCACATGAATTATAAAACCATTAATAAACTTGTCAAAAACAAGCTTGTTAGAGGTTTGCCTGAAAAGGTATATTCATGTGATGATCATTGTGTTTCTTGCCTAAAGGGAAAGCAACACAAAACTTCTTTTAAGTCCAAATCTGTGAATACCAACTGCACACCCTTACACTTATTGCATATGGACTTATTTGGACCAACCAATATAAGTAGTATGGGGAAAAGGTCTTACTGTCTTGTCATTATTGATGATTACACTAGATTTATATGGGTTTTCTTTCTTAGAACAAAAGATGAGACAGGTGAAATACTTAGATCATATATAACTAAGATGGAAAATCAATTGGATAAAAAGGTTAAAATCATCAGGAGTGATAATGGAACAGAGTTTAAAAATCATGAGATGGATAAATTCTGTGAAGTTAAAGGTATTAAGAGAGAGTTTAGTGCACCTAGAACTCCTCAACAAAATGGAGTAGCATAGAGAAGGAATATGACACTAATTGAGGCTACTAGAACTATGTTATCTGATGCAAAATTGCCTATGTCCTTCTGGGCAGAGGCAGTTGGCACAGCTTGCTATGTTCAGAATAGGGTACTAGTTGTTAAGCCTCATAACAAAACACCATATGAACTGCTATTTAAGAACAAACCATTGGTTAGTTTCTTAAAATATTTTGGATGTCCTTGTACCATTTTAAATACCAAAGATCACTTGGGAAAGTTTGAAAGCAAGGTAGATGAAGGTGTTTTTGTTGGTTACTCCATTCAAAGTAAGGCTTATAGGGTATTCAATCAAAGGACCAGGGTGATAGAAGAATCAATGAACATTACTTTTAATGAAAATATCATTAATCCGGATGGAAAAGGTCCAAAGTCTTTGTTTGATATTGATGCACTTAATTCTGCTTTTAGATATACAACTGTAGACTCTAGTGCATGTACAAGTGCAGGTACAAATGCAGGAACAAGTGATGAATGTGGTACATCTGAATTAGGAATGTCATCTGGAAAGAAGAAAGATTCAGTGGAATACATTGTATTTCCAATATGGTCTCCTGATCCCCAGAAGTGTTTGAAACTGATCATTCAAAGTCAACACAGAGATTAGAGTCAGAAGAATCAGATGAACCATCCATTAAGCTTGTTGAATCTGACAGACAAAGCATGGAAGGCAGTGAAGAAAAAAGTGAGATGAGTCCAACACAACAACTTGATAACGAGAAGGAGAAGATAGATTATCTGAATTATATGAGTTCTACTCCTTTGTCAAAAAGGATCTCAAGAGCAGCATCAAGTGAAAGGTTTGGACAAGATGGTAATTATACAAATTTGGAAACTGAGATACCTGAAACACCTACATCCAAATACACTTTTCATAGAGATCATCCTCTTGAACAAGTAATTGGTGATGTTGGTTCTACTGTGCAAACTAGATAGCAGACCAAGATCAATGAAGAGGAACTCCATACCTCTTTATATGTATGTTTCTTATCTCAAACTGAACCAAAGAAGGCAGTGGAAGCTCTTAAAGATCCCAGTTGGATTGAAGCAATGCAGGAGGAATTGCTACAGTTTAAGTTACAGAATGTGTGGACCTTAGTTGATCTACCAAAGGGAAAAAGAGCTATAGGCACAACATGGATCTTTAAGAACAAAAAGGATGAAAGGGGTATTGTAATCAAGAACAAGGCAAGGTTGGTGGCACAAGGTTATACACAGGAAGAAGGTATTAATTATGATGATGTGTTTGCTCCTGTTGCAAGAATAGAAGCAATCAGATTATTCTTGGCATATGCTTCATATCATGGATTTAAAGTTTATCAAATGGATGTCAAGAGTGCCTTTCCGTATGGGGCTATTGATGAGGAAGTTTATGTTTGTCAACCACCTGGATTTGAAGACCCCAAGTATCCAGATAGAGTATGCAGATTGGATAAGGCTCTATATGGCTTGCATCAAGCACCTAGAGCCTGGTATGAAACTCTATCTGTTTACTTATTGGAGAATGGTTTTAAAAGAGGTACCATTGACAAAACACTGTTCACCACGAAGGTTCACAATGATATCTTGTTGGTACAAGTGTATGTTGATGATATCATTTTTGGTTCTACTAATGATATATTGTGCAAAGAGTTTGAGAAGTTAATGCATCAGAAGTTCAAGATGAGTTCTATGGGGGAACTTACTTTCTTTTTGGGACTTCAAGTCAAGCAGAGGAATGATGGAATTTTCATCAATCTTAGCAAGTATGTTAAAGACATTCTGGACATATTTGGTTACTCAAATGCTAAAGTAGCTAGCACACCAATGGAGACACACAAGGCATTACATGCAGATCTTGAGGGGGAGGATGTAGATGTACATCTCTACAGATCTATGATTGGCTCCCTCATGTATCTCACTTCATCTAGACCAGACATAATGTTTGCTGTGTGTGTGTGTGCTAGATATCAAGTCAATCCCAAGCAATCACATTTGTATGCAGTAAAAAGGATCTTTAGATATTTAAAGGGTCAACCACAATTGGGCCTTTGGTATCCCAAGAGTTCTTCCTTTGAGCTCATGGCGTTTACAGATAGTGACTATGGTGGTGAGAATCTGGACAGGAAGTCTACATCAGGGGGTTGTCAATTTCTAGGAGAAAGATTGGTGTCATGGCAATGCAAGAAGCAGACCACTGTATCCACTTCAACAGCGGAAGCAGAGTATGTTGCTTCATCAAGCTGCTGTGCACAAGTGCTTTGGATTCAGAATCAAATGCTGGATTATGGTCTGACTTTTCTAAATACTCCTATTTATATTGATAATAACTCTGCAATTAGTATCATTAACAATCCTGTTAAGCATTCTAAGACCAAACATATTGAAATTCGATATCATTTCATAAGAGATTGCAATGAAAAGAGATTGATCCAAATCTTTAATATTCATACTGATAATCAATATGCAGATCTTTTCACAAAGGCTTTCGATGTGGGAAGGTTTACATTTTTGGTCACCAGTATTGGAATGATCAATCTAACTTAAACTATGTTTGGTATTAGAATAGATACTAACAGTGGTTCTTTACAAAGAACAGTGCTTTATGTTCCAAGTGTTTACCACTGTTAGCCTTCAGTTACTTTCAGTTGGTACCACTGTTAGAACATTCTAGCCACTGCTCCTTATAAAGTTGCCACTGCTTGTACACTTGTGTATATTACTACCACTGTTTTTTGTTTTCTAGCTAACCACTGTGCAGGTTCCTAGCTACTGTCAGAAGACATTGCTACTGCTGGAACTAACATTTTATTTTATTTGTTTTGTTTTATTTAGCTTTTGATAAATAAAAAAAATCTTCTTATAAAGCTAAATACTTGGCACGACTAGTACTAAGCTTTGGTTACCTTGGTCGGTTGCCACTGCTAGTGCTACTAGGTGCTGTTAGCTTTTTAAGTACTTTGAGTGTTTGAAAAATTGAATGTTTGCCACTGTTAAGGTATTTTATCATACCTTTCTACTGTTAGTTATGTTGGGCAATGCCGCTGCTAGTTATTTTTCTAGGGCTTGACTCTGTTCTTATGACTAACAGTATATAAACTTGACACACTTCAATTTTTTATTACGCTTTCTTATTTTCACACATAACCACTGCGATTAAACTCCAATTCCAACACTCACTTCTACTACAATCAATTTCACAATAATGGCTTCTTCTTCAACTGATCTTACACTAAGTGTTTATGAAGAACACAATATGATCGCCTTTCTGATGAAACCCTCATTGGCGCAAAATTTCACACAAATTGTGGATTTTCTTCGTTCGAGTTATATCTTTCATGCGCTTACCGTATCTCCAAGGGTTTCAAGGGGTCATATGAACGAATTCTGGAAGAATGCCAGATTAGAAGTGATTGAGGGCAACAATCAGGTGGTGTCCATGGTTCAAGGAACCAAGGTGGTGATATCAGAGGATTCTCTTCGAGAAGTACTTCTTCTTGATGATGCTACAGGTATATCCTCTATTGATGACAGAGATTTGTATGCTAATCTTAGATTAATGGGGTATGAGGGTGATTATACACGTTTTACCTTTTTTAAATCACTCTTTAGTCCTCAATAGAAATTTTTAATACATACACTTCTCCACTGCTTGTCATCAAAACGAACTGCTTTCAATGAATTTGGCACCCAAATAGCCTATGCACTTGTGTGTTTGGCTAAGGGTCAAAAATTTAATTTTTCAAAATACATACTTGAAGGCATGATAAGAAATATTACAAAAGGGAAAAAGGATATGTTCATTATGTATCCTAGATTTGTGCAACTTGTTTTAAATAAACAAATTCCTGATTTAGTTGCACAAGAACTTATTATTGGTGTTAGTACTCTTTCTGCTAGAACTTTTACAGAGATGAGTAAGAATACCAATAAGAAGTTTTCTGGGAAGGATACAACATTGTTTTCTACAATGCTTCCTGCTCCTTCCACCACAGATGTAGTACCACCAACTACATCTGGACCAATTGGTGACAGGCCTGTAGTACCAACTGAGTCTGAACATACACCAATTGGGGGTACTAAAAGAAAATAAGGGAACAAGCAACCTACCCACTTACAACCAAAGAAAAAGAAAAGAAAACAGGCAAGTGAGGTTCCTGCTGCTCACTTGTCTCAGCCATCAATTTTACCACAGCAAGTGACCCCACAGGAGATGGGTGGTCATTCTGGAAGGGCTGCCACTACTCCTTCTAGTCCACTGACAGAGGAGGGCAGTGGTAACATCAATAAGACCCAACCAGAGGTAACTTCTAATGTTGAACCTACGGGTAATGAAGCAGGTGAAGGTCCCAGTACCAAGAAAAAGGGAACTTCTGTTGACCATGCTAGGCATGAGGCAGAAGATGATTTTGTCAATGATTCATCTAGGAGGTCACACTCTGATGATGAGGAGGCTAGTAATTACATTGAATTGATGAATGTACAATTGACAATGGCTGTGGATAAAATTTGGGAGAGATTGATGAAGGAGAAAAGGGTGAATAAAGCTCAAGATGCTAAAATTGCAGAGCAGGCTGCTAAGATTGATAAGCAGGGGAAAGAAATTGACGATCTCAAAGAAAGGCTTGTTGTGTTAGAAGCGTTATTGGTGAAGAACACTTCCAACAAGGGGGAGATTAATACAGAGGAGGAATTCAATGATAATGTTTTTATGTATGATAATGAGGATGAGGTTGTGGGTGAAACTGATGCTATGTCTAATGCTAACACTGAAGTATTGGAAGATGATTTGCAGACTGAAATTGTTGAAAGTGTTATGCAAAAGACTGTGGAGAGGGTTGATGGTGAAACAGAGGTAATTATTGATGTAGAAGATGGTGAAGAGGTGGTACAACCAGTGGATGATTTGGTGAGTATGGAAACTGAACAGATGGAAGGTGATGGTGATGATGCAAAGGCAGAGGGGGAGTCAAAGCCAAGATCAAATCCTAAACTTACATATGGCAGGAAGAAATCAGTACCATTGTTCAGTATAAAAGCTAAAAAGATGGAAGAAATCAGAAAATCCAAGTCAAGTAGTCCCACTGCTAAAGTGGCTACCACTGCTACTGCTAACACTACCACTGCTACCACAACTAAACAACCCACTGCTAGAACATCAACCACTGCTAGAACTCCAAAAGTACCTTTTGTCATCAAAGAATCAACTAGAGTGGATAAATCTGATTCTAAGCTTCCAAAGATTGATGCAAAAGACAAAGGTAAGGGCAAATTGGTAGAAAAGCCAAAATCAAAGGTTAAACTAGTACAGAGGAGCATTGAGCATGATCATGAGTATGCATTGAGGTTGCAAGCAGAATTGGATGAGCAAGAGAGGGTAAGAACAGAAAAGAGAGCACCTAGGGTACAGAGGTCAGTGCGTACATCTGAGGTTGATGAAGTGGATGTTATGCTTGAGAATGGTCAGATTGTGAAGATGACTAAAGAAGCCAGCAGAGTGTATGCAGATATGAAAGCAAAGGGGTTAAATGATGATACTGTGTATCAAGCTTATGAAGAAAAGAAAAAGGGTAATCCTCTGCAGGTGGCTTTGAAGAAGAAAATTGAAACGGGAAAGAAAGAAAAACATGATAGAGAGGTTGCTAGGAGGAGAGCAAAGAAACTCAGAAATTTAGCAAAAGATCTTCTAACTCCTTCAATCTTCAGAAAACATCAATATGGATGGTGAAGAATACTCAGAAATTATCAAGTGGGAAGCAGTGTTAATAGCAACTGATGAAATTGCTTATGAAATTAGGATTGAAAGGAAAAATGGTGTTGTCAGTTTTCATAAGTCAATGCAAGATATTCTTAAATGAGTAAACAGATTTGATGTATATGATATGTATAAGATAGTCTTAGAAAAGGATGTGAAAAATATTAAAGCTAGTCTTGAAAGGCATGTTTAGGAATGGATACAGATGATGTTTGAGCCTGAGGTGTATGGAGATTTGTTTTTATGTGCTGAAGCAGTAAGTAATTGGAGACATTTTGTTAGGGCAGGTGTACAGTTCATAGCTCTCAGAAATGGAAGATTTATCTATATGCTGGATGAAAGAGACTATTTTCTTAGTATAGCATTGTTGAAGCAGTTAATTGCAAAGAAATTGCAAGTTGCTGTGAAGAATTCCAAAAGTAAAGACATAGTCTACAGAATTATGAATCAGTACAATAAGAGAGATAAATAGAGATTCAAAAGGCTCCAAATCTCCTACAAAAGAATGAAGCTGAATGCAGAAACTTAATGCAATGTAAAATTGATCAAGTTTAGGGGGAGATTGTTGGGATCTAAGCTGATTTGATAAGTATTGAAGAAGTGCTAGCCACTGCTAGTATATTTGTAGCAGCAGTGCCACTGTTAATGTAATTATACGTTGTGTCTGTAATGGGAACTTACTACCACTGTTGGTGTAAAGTAAGTTACTCCCACTGTTGGTGTTTATAAGTCGGTTAGAGTTATTTATGGGATAGATTCGAATACCATAATAACTAGAGATTGTATAGGACTCTATGTATTATAAATAGAGATCCTTAGACCTAGATTAGGTTAAGATTAGTTTTACGCAACTTCAAGGTTTTCTGTAACCCTAATACTTAAGTGTATTCGTCTTATATCATTAATAAGATTGAAGCTTTTGATAATCATTTGTGTATTACATATAGTTATAATTCTTGATCTTTTTAATATTATTGAGTGTGATTCCGCAACTTCTCAATAATAATTCAAAGCTTATTGAATTATTTATTAAATAATTCTGGGTTTAACAGGTAGAGAAGATAGAAAGGTGGTTACTGTTGTTGCTTCTGTTGGTTGTGCTGTTGATGTTATTGGTAGTGTAATTTATGGGATTGCTGTTGTTATTGGTGTTGTTGTTGTTGTTGGTGTTGCTGTTGTTGTTGGTGTTGCTGCAGTTGTTGTGGTTGCTGTGGTTGTTGGTGTTGGTGTTGTTGTTGGTGTTGCTGTTGTTGTTGTGGTTGCTGTGGTTTCTTCAAATAAGACAATATCCAATTGAGGCTCTGATGAAGGTTCAGGATTTTCCAGAATTGATTGTAGCTGATGCATGGTTGCTGATACTTCCTCCTCAGTGAATGTTTTCATTCTTTGCTTGGAGGAGGTGGATCAGATGTAGTAGTCCTTTTTCTTTTGGCTAGAAGAGACAAAATGTGTAGCTGATCTTCCATTTGTTCATCAGTGTCATCTTCTTTGTCATCAGCATCTTCATCTTTCTTGTTATTTCCATCATCATTTCCATCATTCCCATTATCACCATCATTTCCATCATCATCATCGTCAGTTTCATCAGCCATGATAACATCATCATCAGCTTCTCTGTTCATCCATTGCCAGCGAGCCAACTTAAAGCTCACCGACTCCCCCTCAATCCTTGCCGTTTCATCAGCAGCCCACTCCTTCACTTTTTCGTTATACATCCTGAGTTCATCGGGATGAAACTCAGGGAAATGAATTTCCTCAAACTCATCTTCATCTTCTTCAGTGTCCATCTCAATCCACAATGATTCAGCCACTAACGCTGCTTCTTGTTCTGGCCTTTCAGAAGTAGGACGAAGACCAAAACACTCGCTTAATACTGCTATGCGAGCTCTAGTATTTTTGATGAACTCATCATTGTCAGCGACTAATTTCTCCCCCTGTTCATCAAAAATATATGCTGTATATTCCTTGATCCAATTATAAAGTTTCTTATTATCGATGCGAAGGGCAACAACTTCAGCTTTAGTAGCTTGATGATGTGCAGTCATGGAAGAGATGACTTTATCATTTGCCTTTATGTAATGAGAGACAGAAGTTGCCATTTCCTTTTGTTGATTAGAGAGAGCAGTGATAGATACATCGTGATTGAGGAGACTCATCATTGTTGTAGTAGTGAGTTCAGAGAGGGCCTTTGATTGAGTCTCCAGCAACTTAGAAAAGGACAGGCCAGCATTGGTCAAAACTTTTACCTTTTCACTTATCTTAGAGCTCCAGGTGGGGATAGGATCATAAACATTTGCCAAAGCTTTGACAGTAGAGGTGAGATCAGCAACTTGGGCTTTGAGAGATTCCCTATCTTCAGTGAGAAGTTTAATTTGTTGCTGAGAGGAAGCAATATAATCCATCAGTAGCTTCTCAGAAGGAGAGGGAGTGGATGATGAGGCTTGATCAGTAGCTTTTGTAGATGGAGATGGATGTGGTATGTGTTGTTTTTGAGGAGGTGGTGGTGTAGGTTATTTTTGTGGAGATGATGGTGGTGTAGGTAGTGGTTTGGATTGTGCTCCCTGATCCCTTACACCCATAGCAGTATCAGCAAGGGGATCAGTACCAGCTATAACAGAGAAATTGTCACTGGAGAGAGACATGTCGTCTAACTCCTGGATTGGTGAATTGACAATAGTAGCTGATGGAGCAGTGATGGATTCAGTAAGGGGTGGTGTTGGTGTAGGTTCAGTGAGGGGTAATGTTGGTGTAGGTTCAATGATAACATCAGCAGGAAAGAGATGTGGATATGGTGAAAGTGAAGAATCATCATCATCAGATGTGGAGATGTCCATTGGTTGGGCTTCTTCGTCATCATCAGCTTGTGTTTGAGCTGGTGGATCATTGGAAACAGAAAGGTCAGCCTGTATCTTTCCCTGTGACTGGGGAGAGATATTGACGGCTGGTGCTGTGGTAGATGAGACGTGGCTCGGGTCTGTAGCCAGTGTTGTGACATCAACAATGAGTGTGTTATCACTCTCAGATGCCACTAGCCCTTTATCTGAAATGTCATCCTTTTGTGAGGATGACAAGTAGCTGGTGGGGTAACTCGATAAGGGGGTGTGGGTTGCACCCGAATCACTGCTAACAATGGGTTGAGCCATTGTAGATGTCTGTAGTTTTCCCTTTTTAGAGTCACTGGACTTTCGGGAGTTCAGCAAAGCAGTTGAAGGCTTGGGTTTATCAATGGTGCTTGCAGGGACTGAACGTTCAGTCTCTACTTCACCCTTGGCGCCCTTAGACGACTTGTGTTTGCTATGTCCTTGATCCGTTAATGTCAGGGACCCTAATTTGGATTTTTTCTTGGGAGCAGTTGGGGGTTTCTTGAGTGGTGGTTGACCAGCAGTAGTCACTGGGGGTGTTGTCAGTGACGTGGTTGATGGGGGGGGGGGGCAGAAGATGACGGATGTACATCAGTTATAGGCTTGGGTGCAAGTATTCCCTTTGTTTTCATGAAATCAGGGAGAGACACGGTCGCTGGTTTTGAAAATATTTGAGAGCCAACCAGCGTAGGTTCGAATCCTTTGAATTAGACTCTTTCATACTCAGGAAAATGATCTTTAAAGATCAGTGAGATGAACCTACAGTATGGAACATACTTGCTTCTGGTGTTTTCAGCGACTTTGTGAACCAGTTCGTTAAAGATGACACTTGCATAATCAACTCTTAGAGAGTTGATCAGTGACCAACTGATTTGTGCCTCTAGGGAGCTGAATTGATCATAGCTCCCTGTTTTTGTGCTCAAACATTGAATAAAGTTTGAAAATAGGGAATTCCACACACCATCCATTTTGGTTTTATGTACAGTGGAGTATCTACGATGACCACTGCTGTCAACGGAGTATTTACAGTCAATCCTAGTGAGATTGACTATGCCTCCCTTAGCCACATCTCCATCAGGCAGTGGGTCATAAACATCGTGTACAGGGAGTTGTAAAATAGTACGGATGATGGAGGCAGAGTTTGTAATTGTTTGAGTTCCATTGTCAATAAATCCCTGAAGTTGGGATGTACCATTAACAACTGAATGAGTACAGGTATACTAGAACTCACCCAGCCATTCAGGGTTCATTTCTCCAGGGGACAAAGTGAGAGCAGGGAGAATAAAGTGGTTATTTAGAAAATTAATTATCTCCGCATACTCTGTTTTTGAACAATTAAGATTACCCAAGTAGTTTGATTTTGGAACCGTAATGACAAGATCTTCACTCACTGTAGAGGGTCGATGTGCTTTAATCTCTGTAGTCGGTGTGTA